>CM053622.1:14586855-14601391 GCA_028646595.1 Phalanger gymnotis | reverse complement strand
GTCAATTCCTCTTGGGCAGTCATCCTATCCAACCCCCTTTGGTGACCATCCTGTCTAGCCCCCATTGAGTGGCCATCCTGTCTAGCCCCCATTGAGTGGCCATCTTGTCTGGCCCTATCGGGTGGTCATCCTGTCTATTCATTTTGGGTGGCCATTTTGTTCAGTCCCCTTGGGTGGCCATCCTGTCCGGCCCCCTTGGAAGGTCATCTTGTCTAGTCCCTATATTTTACTGAGGAGGACACTTGAAGCCTAGTGACCTTAGAGGACTGTCCCAAGGGGCAGAAGTGGGATTTGGGCTCTAGAGCCAGCGGCTTCCTCCCTGTTCTCTGTGTCTTTCCAGAACGTTGCATCCAAAGCCAAAGGCGTTGTCCAAGCTCCCATAGCTTTACCAAGGTCTGTGAGTACATGACTTGGAGGGGGATGAGCGGCAGGCTAATAGGAGAGCAGGTCCCAATCTCTGATATTCGTTACGCGTATGGCTTTGGGCAGGTCACCTCATCTTGTCATGGTCCAGGCAGCTGCACCTGTGCAGGGAGGCCTCTTCTCATGGGGATTCCTCATGCCAGTGAATTTACAGGTCACGCGGAGATCTGGTTATACTCACGTTACCCTGCTTACCAAGAAGTTGTGAGGAAGCATGTCATGAACTGAAGGGTCTTCTAAAAGCACATTATTATTATTAAACTTATAGTGGTTTATGGCTTACAGGAGACTTTCCATAAAACAGCCCCATGAGACAAGCAGGGCTGGAGCTGTATTGGGGTTCAGAGAGGTCAGACAACTTAGCCATGGTCACAGACTGGAATTCAGGTCTGACTCTTGTGCTTGCTTTAAAAAAGGGGGGGCATCTAGGTGGTGCAGGGGAAAGAACACTAGCCTTGGAGTCAGGAAGACTTGAGTTCAAATCTAACCCTAGACACTTACTAACTGTGTGACCCTGGGTAAGTCACTTAACCCCAATTGCTTAAAAAAGTGAAAAGAAAAAAAAAGAAACAAATAAATGACTTAGCCCCCTTCCCCTTAGATCCTACCCATTAGCCTATAAAAAGAATTAAGCCAATAATATATTTGGAGGAGATGCCAGAAATGAGAAGGAAAGGTTTATCAATTAACAAGCATTTATTAAGCTCTTATGGTATACCAAGCCTGGGGAAACACAGACAGACATGAAATAGTTCCTGCCTTTGATCCACTAGCATTTATTAAGCACTTGCCTGGTGCCAGAGATGAGGACACAGATGAAAGAGGCCCTGCCCCCAGGGAGCTTACATTTTATTGGGGAAGGGGACAACAGGGACATACATAATTATATAAAACACACATGCCGCATATCTTTAAAAGTCAGTGGGGGTGGGGAGGAGGCCCTGGCAGCTGGGGCTGGGTGGAGCGGGGTGTGCGTATGGGGTCCTCCTGCTGAGAAGCCTGGAGACCATCCCCATTCCAGGCCCTCTGAGCCCTCTGAAGCCTGAAGGCTGACATCTTTGAAAACTCGCCAGCCTCTGACAGACAGGAAGGCTCGCTCCTCTAACTTCCACCCACTCCATTGAGTGGAAATTGCAGGGGAGGAAGATTTCGGCTCAGACTGAACTGAAATCTCAGCTTCCTAACGGTTGGAGGTGTCTAAAAATGGCACAAGCTGTGTCTCATAAGGAGCGAGATCCCCATCACCGGAAGTGTGCAAGTAGAGGTGGCATGAACATCTATCTCCCTGGGGCCGCCCAAAGATAGTAAATTCAAATCGGAGAGGTGTATTTGGGCTCGGACGAAGGTTGTCAGAACTAGGCTTGATGTCGAGAGAATCCTCTTAGCAATGAGAGTGGAGTGAGCTGTCTTGGAAGGTAGCGAGCTCTCCTTCCCTGGAGGTGTTCAGAGGCTCATGGCCACTTGCCAGGCACGCTGCAGTGGGGACTCTGGTCTGGCTCCAGGTTGGATTAGTGGGCCTCCGGGATCCAGTCTAACTCAGAGATTTGACAGTTCTGTTTCCTGTACACACTATTGGGTCTGGGGACACGTTGAGGCAGAATACCGTAGTCCAAGAATTCATGTTCCTGGCTTGAAATCCAGAACTTTCCAGTGAGTTAGAGGCCTTCGGTCAAACTGCGCTACCTGGGGCAAGCATTAGGTTAACTCCTAGTAAAGTTTTCCCTCCAAAGCCACATCATCTACCAATCCACAGCGTTTATTAAGCTCCTACTGTCTGCAGACATAGAGGGTATAAAGACAAAAAATGAGAAACAATTCCTCTCAACATTCTGTCATCAACCAATAAGCATTTATGGAGCACCTCTGTGTTCCAAGCATTGTGCTAAGCTCTAGGGATACAGAGAGAACAAAATAGCTCCTTCCTTCAGAGTGTTTGTATTCTTTCATGTCATGATGGTGTTTGAAGGCAATGCCGGCAGAGCTCGGGCTTCAAGGATTACCAAGTTAGAAAAGGCTTTTCTAGCCTTTTAAGCATTCACTGTGCATTTATGGACCGTATGTCTCAGTTTGGGATTAACTCCGCTAGTTTTAGATAGGCTGATCCCCAGTGGTTGGCCACGGGGAAATGAAATTTTTAACCACAGCAAGTCATGGAGACCATTTACAGTTGAGATCAGCATTAGTGGAGTTTCCCACCTCCGAGCCTTTGCCCAGATTGGCCACCATGTCTGTCCAGGAGCCTTTCCTTCCTCACATTTGCTTCTTAGAGCCCCCAGCTTTCATCAAACCACAGTTCAGGTACTACTGACTGTGAGGCCTTTCCTGATCTCTGCGCTTGCTAGTCCTGCCCTCCTACCCCCAAATGACTTTCTAACTATTTTGTGTAAGTGTAATTACTTCCATATCTTTGTACATGAGGTTCCTCCTGTAGAATGTAAACTCCTTGAGGGCAGAGACTGTTTTTTCTTTGTCTTTATGTCCCCGGCCCCAAGAACAGTGCCTGGTACTCAGTAGGTGCTTAATTAATGCTTATTGAATTGAATTGGAGGGCATGCCCAGGCTAATAAAATCAGAGATTTTATCAGAGATGTTTGAAGGATCAAAGAAGGATTTCTAAAATTTGGCCCAGACATACTTGATCATTCCCTTATGGAAAGGAGGATGTTGGAACTGACATTGCCTCGATTTCTTCTTTATGACCATAACTGGCTTTGGCTCATCCCTTGTCCAAGTGGCTGTGACTCCCCTTCTGGTGGGATTGGGAGGCAGGAGCCCCACTCACCATATAGACTCTGGATGGGGAATAGACATATATCACAGTCAGGACAAACCGGTTGGAGCGGGGGTTGGACATAGCTCTGGAGGGACAGTTAGGACACATCAAGCCCAGCCTCCCAAGGGCAAATGAAGGGGAAGGACTTGCCCAAGGGCACTAGGAAGAGGCAGACCTGGGATTCAAGGTCAGGACTCCCAGCAGGCGTCTATGCCAAAGATGGGTAAGTCTCAGACTGTGATCCTGGACACCCAGGGTCTGCTTCTGGCTCTGCCCACTTCCCAGCTGAGTGACCTTACATGGGTCACTTCTTCCCTCACAGCCTTGGGTTTCCTCCCCTTCCAAATGGGGATTTCAGTCTCAATAGGGAGTCAGTGTCTTAAGGCAATAAAGATTTATTAAATGCTTATTTTATGCTGGGCACTGGTGCTGAGGCTGGAAATACATATTGAAGCAGAAAGAAAAAAAGACCCTGCCCTCAAGGAGCTTAAGTTCAGATGAGGGGAAGGTGAAAAACACAGGGCAGAGAGAAGGTCCTATAGCGGGGCATGGTAGAAAAGGTCTGGAGAGCCCAGAGCCCAGGAGGAAGGGGCTGAAAGTATCCTTATATTCACCTTTCAAGGCCCCAGTCAAAGGCAGCGAACAGATGCCCGAATTGGAAGTGGGAGGGTCCTGGGGTAGAATCCCAGCTCGGCATTGTGTCCCCCTTGTGACTGGGGGTTCAATGTTCCTTCTGCCTGGGCCTCAACTTCCCTCTTGGTAAAGTGGGACTAGAGATTTTTTAAGGGCCCTTCTACCTCTAAATGTATAAGGCTCACTCCTCCAGGAAGCCTGTTCACACTTGTTCTGCTTGGTCCCTGAGGGCAGGAACCATGCTATGAAGAGGCAAATAGGGAAAAACTCTCAAACTGTGAAATCTCTCTCAAAGTGGGATGGGCCTCTGAGTTAGTGGAGTGGAGTCAGTGCTGTCTGACCTTCAGGACCCCATTTGGGGTTTTCTTGGCAAAGATACTGGAGTGGTTTGCGGTTTCCTTCTCCAGCTCATTTTACAGATGAGGAAACTGAGGCAAACAGGATAAAGTGACTTGTCCAGGGTCACACAGCTAGTAAGTGTATCTAAGGCTGGATTTGAACTTGCAAAGGTGAGTCTTCCTGACTCCAGGCCTGGGACTCTCTGCACTGAGCCACTTAGCTAAGATCAGGGTTAATGGAGTGCCCATACTTGAGGTACTCAAGTAGACACTGTATGCCCAGTTGTTGGTTGTGTGGCAGAGAGGATTTTCATTCATTCATTCACTCCATTCATTCATTCATCAAGTATTATAAAACTCCTCCTCTCTGCCAGGTTCTAGCCATACAAAGACAAAAATAAAACCATTTCTGCCCTCCCGAATTCTGGGTACATTCTACTGAGGGGAAGAGTAGCTTACATACATAAACCAATATAGAAATTATTTATAGTGATTTCACATAGAAAAGGCACCGAAAACCGGAGCTAGGGGTAGAAATCATGAATGACCTGAGGTGGGAGGAAGACCCGAGTTTGAATCGTGATTCAGAAACTTACTGGCTTTGTGACCTGTGAAGGTCATTTAACCTTTGTCTGCCTCAGCTTTCTCGTCTTTAAAAGGGGGTGATGGCACCTGCCTCCTGGGCCTTTTAGGAGTATCAAATGAGATGTTTGTGAAGTAACGCAAACCTTAAAATGCTACATAAATGCTGGTTATTTGTTGTTGTTTGTAGTAATTATTTGAGCCTTGAAGGAAGCCAGGGATCCCAGGAGGCAGGAATGGGGGGAGAGAGTAAATTCCAGGCCTGGGGGTGAGAGTGGCATAGAAGTCAAAGGTGGTTTTCTGTTTCTAGGAAATGACAAATGGATGGTTTGCTGGGATCATGGAGTGTGTGCCCCATGCTAAATGTTGCCTTGTGCCTTTTAGAGAAGATTAAAATCTTTAGTGGGAAACGTGTTTGTGTGTGTGTGAGCGTGAGTGTGTGTGCACACCTTGAGCATTCTGCAGGACTCTCTTTCTCTTGGGGGAACCCTTCTTTGTGGAGGTGAAGGCTAGGTAAAGCTGGACTGGGTAGGTGGGCTCTCCAGAGGTGGTGTAATGGTTAGAATGCTGGATCTGGAGTCAGGAGGACCTGAATTTGAATCCTGCCTCAGATACATACTAGTTCTGTGTTCCTGGGCAAGTATTTCCAGCTCCCTAGGCCTCAGTTTCCTCATCTGTAAAGTGGGGGATTTGGATTATCTGACCTCTAATATCTCTTCCAGTTCCAGCCCCTATGATCTCTGCTGTGTTACTCTGGGTAGGACACTCGGCCTCATCTTGTTTTCCTCATCTATAAAATGGGGGAGGGGGCTGAATCTGAGAGACCTCTCCCATTTCTCAACCTATGATTCTAGGAAAGGGACCCTTCTTAGGAAATGTCAGACCTGGTAGCATAAGTTATGGAGCCTAGGGATTAACCCACTAATGCCCAAGAGCCCCAAGCACTGAGGAGCAGCTCTAGCGATCCAGTGACTCAGAGTAAATGCTTTTTTATCTGCCCCGAGGGATAGCCTGAGAACCCTTGGGCTGTGTGCCCTTTCTAGGTTTGAGAATAACTTAATGACACGTTGTGGATGGTGGATCTGATATAGACCCAATATGATGCAGCTCCTTCTAAGCCCAGGCAACGAAGCATGATGGGAATTCCTAGATTATCCTAGAACAGAGAATGTCAGAGCTGGGAGGGAGCCTATAACGGGGAATGTCAGGGCTGGGAGGGGCCTTAGAACAGGGGATGTCAGGGCTGGGAGGAGCCTTAGAATAGGGGATGTTAGGGGTGGGAGGAGCCTGAGAACAGGGGATGTCAGGGCTGGGAGGGCCCTTAGAACAGAGAATGTCAGAGCTGGGAAGGGCCTTAGAACAGGGAATGTTAGAGCTGGGAAGGGCCTTAGAACAGAGAATGTCAGAGCTGGGAAGGGCCTTAGAACAGGGGATGTCAGGGCTGGGAGGAGCCTGAGAACAGGGGATGTCAGAACTGGGGGGGGGTCTTAGAACAGGGGATGTCAGGGCTGGGAGGAGCCTTAGAACAGGGAATGTCAGAGCTGGGAGGAGCCTTAGAACAGGGGATGTCAGAACTGGGAGGGGTCTTAGAACAGGGGATGTCAGAACTGGGAGGATCCTGAGAACAGGGGATATCAGGGCTGGGAGGGACCTTAGAACAGGGAATTTCAGGGTTGGGAAGGGGCCTTAGAACAGGGAATTTCAGGGTTGGGAAGGGTCTTAGAACAGGAATTGTCAGAGCTGGAGGGCCCCTAGAACAGGGAATGTTAGAGCTGGGAGGGGCTTTAGAACAGGGAATGTATGAGCTGAGAGGGGCCTATAGATCATCTGGCCCCAAACCTTCACTTTACAGATAAGAAAACTGAGACCCTCGAGAGGGAGGTGGACTCCCCTCCATCGTCCAGTAGAGGCAGAGTCTGGGTCTCCTGACTCCTGGCCCAGCCTTCTCTCCATTCTGTGTCTGAGCTTTCTCTGCCTTGTCTACTAAACAGCGACAGCCCTTACATCATCTCCCAGGGAACATTGCTCTGGGATTCAGATTTCCAAATGTCAGAGAACAGAACGCAGATGGGCTGCTGAGAACACAGGGCACGGTACAGGCCCCCTCCTGTTGTTCCGCTGCAGAGGAGCAGCGTGTCCCTTCTGCAGACAAGGCCCAGCCTGCTCTGGGGCATCCTTTCCAGAAAGCCTTCCTAATTCCTGCCCTGGCTCTCCCAGCTCGTAGTGATCTCCCTGTCCTCTGAGCTCCCAGAAGACTTGTTCCACTTTTGCACCTGCCATCTCATTATTATGGCATGGCACAACATCCCTCTCTGGTCACCTTTGCTATGGTTAGCCCCATGAGGGCATCTGGTATATCTTGCTTATTGTCCCATCTTCCCCAGGGCTAGCTGAACATAGAACATATTATAAATGTTTGCTGAATAAATCACGTAATACTGTTTTGCCTCCTTATGAGAGGCAAGCTTAGTATGTAGCAAAGGAACCGTTGGTGTAGGAATTCAAAAATTGGGATTAGCAAACATTTCTAAGCATATTCTCTGTGCTAAGGGACAGGGACTCACTTATTATTGTCTCTAAGAAGTTTCAAAGACTGCCTGTACATACGTTGATTCTGCAATGGCAAGATGCAAATCTAGGTCCTTTGACCAAAAAATGAGGCTTTACCTTCTTAGGGGAAGCAGGACCTTGTAGTAGGAGCAAAAGTCAGAAAAGTCAGCCTGGATTCCAGGCTGGCTGTGTGACCTTGGGCAAGTCACCCCCCTCTCTGGGCTTTGGTGTGCTCATCAGTGGGATGACAATGGCCCTGTTCTGTTCTGAAGGCTTTCTCTTCTTTTCCACGATAGACTGACTGGGAACTGTCTACACAGAGTTAAAATTCTTGCTGAGCTGTGCAATGAGTCTAAATATTTGGTTTTCCCCAGAGGCAGCAATAATTAAAGTACCCCACGGTCCCTTCTCTCATCCACCCTACTCCCTTGGGGTTTTTTCCTAGCAATGTCCCCATACTTTTGCACACCTGTAATTTCACCTTCGTAATTCTTCAATGAATAGCTGAGACCATATTCTTTCCTCCTTTCTAATTGTCTTCTGCTTGGAGGGCAGGAGGAGGGTGCGGTGTTGAGACAGCTGCGGGGGCCCCACCCTCCTCAGAGATCTTGGCAAGATCTGGCTGCCCACTGGATTCTGGACCCCGTTTCACTGAGCTGCATGGAATGCAGAGGCCCCAATGGGCTGGCAGGGAAACAAGACCTCAGACCTGAGCAAGGTGTTTTGATACCTGTTTGCAAGTACGAACAGGCCGGTGCTGCTGGGGGCCCTACCTGGGTGGAGCAGGCCAGCCTCTTCCCTGTCCTTAGCTCTAGGCTCCAAATGGGAACCTTGAGTTCTCATGCTACGGTTAATGACCCTTAGGCTTGCTCCCAAACCTGTTGTATCCTCAAGGACTCCTGATCATTTTTCATGTTTGTCTCCTCCGTTAGAATGTTAGCTCCTTGAGGGCAGGGACTACTCTTGGCCTTTCTTTTTTGACTTGCTTTTTACTGTCTCAAGGAAAGCTGTCAGGCCTGAATCCCTTTCTTTTCAAAGGGAAACAGGAAATGTCAGCTCCCAAAGATTTGTCTGAGAAAAAGAATGCATCAAAATATATCCTCCCCCCCTCCCAAACTTGGCAAGTTTGCATCTTTACAGAGAGACTCAACTGGAATTCATGTGGGGCGAGCCCGAAGGTGTCTGGGCTGCCCTGCTTCTTGGTCTCACCAAGGCTGCAGAGTCTCACCTGGGCTTGGCATCAGCAACAGACCTGGATTCAAATGCTAGCTTTACCACTTACCAATTGAGGGACCCATACCAGTCCCTTTCCTGTTTCTCGGCCTCAGTTTCTCCATCTGTAGAATGAAGGCATTAGACTAGCAGATCTCTAAGTTTCCTTTGAGCCTTAAATTCTAGGATTCTCTGAGCCTCCATTTCATAATTGGCAAAGTTGAGCTAATCTATGGGCAGGCACTACCAGCCTCAAATAAGCAGATTATTTAATGTAATGAAATAATGTGTTCAAGAAATTAGAAGTGTAAAGTCCTGTAAAAATCTCATCTCTTGTTCCTTTAACTCTGATTTTTCATCCTTCCCTGCCCTTGTTCCTCTATCTGGATCTGGCCTTTTTATGATACCTTCCCTCCTGGCTTACCTAGCGTATTTTCCAGTTGATTTGTAAAGTCATTTATT
This sequence comes from Phalanger gymnotis, assembly GCA_028646595.1. Lineage (NCBI taxonomy): Eukaryota > Metazoa > Chordata > Mammalia > Diprotodontia > Phalangeridae > Phalanger > Phalanger gymnotis. The sequence goes on along the minus strand of CM053622.1, from coordinate 14,592,418 downwards.
GCCATTTATTTTAGTGGTGGAGTGTTGCTTTCTTCTTTGATTCTTCCCCCTTCCCATCAACAGTGTTTGGGGCCCTCCCAGCTCTGACATTCCCTGTTCTATTCTATATTCTGATTACCCTCCCTGCTTTGCCATTCTGTGTTCTAGAGTCCTTTCCAGATAACATTCCATGTTCTCATAACCCTCCCTGATTTTCTATTTTGTGTTCTAGAGTCCCTCCCAGGTCTGACATTCCCTGTTCTAAGAACCCTCTCAGCTCTGTCATTCTGTGTTCTAAGGCTCCTCCCAACTCTGACTTTCTAGGTTCTATTAGTCTAAGCCAGGCATGCCTCTAGCCTCAAGGCAGCTACCCACCAACCAGTCAGCCCTGTTCAGGTGACAGGAGTGCACCCAGCCCGGCCTTGCTTAGGGAGTGGCCCAGGGAAGGTGGTGGCCTGACCCTAGTCAGGTCCTATTTTAAATGGGCCACAATGTTTCGTTTTCTTTGCAGTTACCGATTTTATCGGTCATGGCTGGCCGATAGCACAAACCTGCTCATTCACACGGTCTAGGATGTGAAATGAAATCAAGCCCGGCTAAGCCAGCCCTGCAGCGTGCCCGCACCACAGGGCATGGGGACCATTGATCGGCACTGATGTCACTGCCTGAACGAAGAGATTGGATAACTCGCCGTTTTGAGATAGGCCCCGTGAAGATCCTGGTTTCACATGTCCTCTGATTTTGTTGGCTTGTTTGTTGAGGCCTAGGGCAGAAGGGGGGCCTTTGATGGCAGATAAATAATCAGTCGCTTCCACAGAGCTCCCGTGTTCCTGATTTGCTCCATCATCGACCGGCTACCCAGTTCAAGAGAATTCAGCCATTCTTGGGATCGTTTTGTTTTCCTAAGTACAGACAGCCTTACTTTCTCCCCTTGGGTCCCCAGGGAGATGATGCCACAGCTTGGGCTGGTTCCAAAAAAGGAAAATCAGAGTGCTGGTAGAGTTACATCTGGGATGGGATTTTCACAGACACATTGCATGGAATGTCAGGGCTGGGAGGGACCTTGGAACAGAAATGATCACAGCTGTCCTCGGTCCTCCCTCTTGGCTTTCCTGGCTTCCTTCCAGCCTGAGCTGAAGTCCTACTTTCTATAGGAAATCTTTTAATGCACTCATGCCCTCCCTCTGTTGGTTAGCTCACATCGATCCTGTCTCCAGGACAAAGGTCCCATAGTGGTTTGCATGTTGTCTCCCCTGTTGAACTGTAAGCTCCCTGAGGGCAAGGGCTGTTTTTGTCTTTCTTTGTATCCCTAGGGTTTAGCATGGTGCCTGGCACACAGTAGGAGCTTAATAAGTGCTTGTTAACTTCTTTGTATCCCCAGGGCTTAGCATGGTACCTGGCACACAGTAGGTGCTTAACAAATGCTTACTTGCTAATTGAGCTGAGCTGAGCTGAGAGGGAGCTTAGAAAACAGGATGTCTTCACTTTGCAGAGGAGGAAACAAGGCCTAGACAGAGGAAAATGATGGCCTGGGGCCCGCCAGGTGCCAAGTGTTAGAACTCAGGCTGCTTTATCCCCTGCCCACTGAGCTGCACTGCCAGCTGGATACACTGGGAAGTACTTGGAGGAAGGAGGGATGGGTCAGAAAAACCACTTGTAATGGAAATCATGAGACCTTGGTTCTAGTCTCAGGTAGACTGTGGGCTAGTAATGTACCCGTGGACAAGTCACTGAGTCTCATTTTCTTCATGTGTGAATGGCTCTGAAATTATATTCTCTGAAGACTCTGCCAGCCCTGACATCCCCTGTTCTCAGGCCCCTCCTAGCCCTGACAGTCCATGTTCTAAGGCCCCTCCCAGGTCTGACATTTTCTGTTCTAAGGCCCCTCCCAGCCCTGACAGTCCCTGTTCTAAGGCACTTGCCAGGAGCCCTGGTACCTTCTTCCTGTTTACCACAAGGGCAGTCAGGAGCCCAGCTCAGAGAGAACTCCCAGAAGGACAGTGACCCTCCGGCCCCTCCCTGGTTGGTAGCCAGGTTTGCCCTGGTTATGCAGACCAGAAAAACCCAACTAGTTGAAATCTGATTCTGTTTCTCAGATGACTTCATAGAGGAAATTAATTCCTTTTCAAGGGGGGGAGGAGGGAAGAGAAGGAGTTTTTCTTGTCTCTCTCTTTTAAAGTTGCAGGATTTGTTTTGTTTGCAACCTTTTATCAATATGCCGGAACAGAATAACCCCTCGGGGCCTTAGAAATTGAAATGAATTAGCTCTGACGCAGGCTGAGGCCTGGAAAAGTTTTCTCTACTTTATCAATAGACCTTTAAATGCCCTCATTGAACTTGTGAAGGGACAGACTGAAACAGCGGTGCCCTTCAACCCCCAGAGTCCTAGATCTTAATACCAGGAGGAACTTTACCTTCTCTAGCACCTCCCTCACCCATGCCCATTTTACAGATGAGGCCAAAGAGTCCTAGGGAGGTTAAGTGCCTTGCCCAAGATTAAGAATAATAAATTTTCAGGTAGCACCTACTATGTGCTATGGCACCGCGCTAAGTGCTTTACAGTCGTTTCATTTGATCCTTCCAACAGCCCTGGGAGGTGGGTGCTCTTGTGGTCTCTCTTTTATAGATGAGGAAACTGAGGCAGACAGGTTAAGTGACTTAGCCAGGTTCACACAACTAGCAAGTGTCTGAGCCTGGATTTGAATTCATTTCTTCCGGACTCCAGGCCTGTTGATCCCTACCCACTGTGCCGTCTAAGATTCCTCAGCCTCAGTGAAATTTATTCAGCACGACAGGTGTGTCGGTAACTGCTTGATATTTCTCGCCACCTCTGACTTTAACGTGTTTGGGCAAGATGTTGCCTCTTAGGGGTTGTTTTTGAAAGGGATTTCAGTGTCTGGATCATTCTGGGCTCACATTATGGGAGGGGGAGTTGTCTTCAATTTCCTCTCTTTGAAAATCTCTTCCTGCTTTAAGTGTTAAAACCCCAACCCCAGAGTGTGACACGTGAGCGTCTCTTCATTGGGTACACGTGGCCTTTTACACTGTCTACCCGAAGCTTTTGGGGAAGGTGGTCTTAGCATCCAGGTTGGTCTCTCTCTCTCTCTCTCTCTGCCCCTTGTCAACTCAGCTCCCTGCTGGCTGCCTGCTAGAGAGAATGAGAAAGGAGGGCAGAGAGCAGAGGCTTTGTCAGGGGAGAATCAGAAAGGGAACAGAAGGACTGGGCATGTCAGGGCTGGGATGGGCCTGAGAACAGAGAATGTCAGAGCTGGGAGGGGCCTTAGAACAGGGAATGTCAGGGCTGGGAGGGATTCCAAAGATCATGTGTATTTAGTCCAGGGGTTCTTACCCTTTTCTGTGTGACATGGACCCCTCAGGCCAGCGGTCTGGCGATGCCTGTGGGTCCCTCCTCAGAATCGTGTTTGTACAAGGATTGCCAAAGCAGCCATCTATATCGCAACAGTCATTGAAATGTTTAACAAAAAGGCCAAGATAGGAAGCAGCCAGCCTAGTCAATGCTCCCCTTTGATAGATGAGGACACTTTCCCCTAGAAGGGGAAGAGACTAAGGATCCTGGAGGACATTTCTGCCTTGGGCGAAGGTTGGGCCACATGATCTCCTCCACCCAGGACTCCCATGAAGTTCATTGGAATCATGGCCTGTGAACATAGACAGATGTGAACGTGGAAGCTGCCGCGTGCCCTTCCCCTCCCCCCAGCCACGGGGGTTTAAAGAAGATGAAAATCATTCTTTGCATTTAGAATCCCCTGCTTGGGGAATGACGGTGTCCTGTCTTTAATCAGAACTGTGGACCTTCTTTGCCAAGGTCTGATCAGAGAAAGCCGATTTCAGCAGTGAGGGCCAGGGTCTGTCATGGCGGCTGGCGGAGTCCTCATGGTGGGCTTTGCAGGGTGGGGAAGAGGATACAGAGAAGGGGGGAGGCGGTCAGTTCCCAACAACAAATCCTGTCTCCATGGTTTCAGGGTCTCCTTTCCCTGCCCTGTCTCCAGGGTTTGTACGACCAGGCCTGTGTCTTCTTAAGTGGCCGGTGGAGTAAGGCGGAGGATGGGGAAAGACAGCTAGGTTTGGAGTTTGAGAGGCCCTGGGTTTGATCTCCTCTCTGATGAGTGCTTTCTGGGTGATCTCTGGCCAATGTGGGGGTTGGACCTGATCACTTTCCAGCTCTAGATCTAGGTTCTCGTGGTTCTACTGGGAAGACCCCCCAGCAATGTTCTCCCACGTTAGTGGACCTGCTTACTCGTAGCCTTGACCCAGCCCTGTTGGAGTGGATTATCTGTACTTTTTGATGGTGTTTCCAGGAATCTTCTCCCTTCCATAATACTGACTGATAGTTATACAACTTTAAGGTTTACAAAGTAATTTCTGCACCAAAAGCCTTTAAAGTAGATAGAGTGTTATCACTCCCACCTTATAGATGGGGGAGGGGAAAACACCCAATCTGAGGAGACTCCACTTATTTCTACTAATTGTGGAAGGAGGCCCAATTGAGTTAGAGAAAGCTCCAAATGTTGGCCCAAGAGAGCAGAACCAGGAGCTGGGATGGGCTGGGCATTACAGGAAAGCAGATCGAAGCTTGCGATCAGGAAAGACTTCTGAGCGATGATACCAGGCCCAAAGGAGAAGGGGCTGCTATGGCCCCTAGGAGATGTTAGCGGACCCCTCGACGTGGCTGAGATTCAAGGGCCCCAACACCAAGATTCTCAGATTCTCGGAATTACAGCCTCCCCTCGGCAAGAATTCCATTTGGGTGCCTTAAGGTGCCTGCAGTAAGGTAGATGAAGCCAACATAGCCTTGCTGCCACCTTAGGGGGCCTACTTTAATGAATAGATGAGAATGATGTCTAAGCATGCTACATGTTATTTGTGAGCTGCTGTTTCTTGTATAAATTCATTGTTTAGGCCCGTGAGGGATTTGAAACAATTTGTCCTTCCTGGTGCCCTCAACACACTCTTGTTCCTTTGTATGAATAAATGGCATGGAATGTTAGTGCTGGAAAGGGGAGGTGGAGTCAGCAAAGATGGTTGAGTCTAATCTCCTTTTAGAGGAGGAAAAAAGGGACCTTCTCCTAAGATAATCCAACAGAGTGTGAACTCCTTGAGGGCAGGGACATGTCCTCAAGCACCTAGCCCATGCCTAGCACATAGTAGGCTGTCAAATGGTTGAGGAATGAGTGACTGATCAGTCAAAGGTGCAGTACTGTTGAACAGATCAATGGATTGGACACCAGAGGACCTAGGTTCAAATTTCACTTCTGTCTCACTCTCATGAGCTTTGAGCAAGTGACTTCACTTCTTGGGGTCTCAGTTTCCTCATCCGTAAAATGAGTCCTTTGAATCAGATGGTGTCTGAGGTCCCTCCCAGCCTTAGATCTGTGATCTTATGACCCCTCTGAGTGTCAGCTTCCTCATCTGTAAAATGAGGGAGTTGGATGAGGTGACCCCTAAGGGTCTCTGAATCTCCAAATGTCCATGTGAACTGGGAATCTTTAGCCTAGAGAGAAGAGAACTCTTCTAGTATTTGACAGGCTGCCCTGAGGCAGATACCTGGCTTGGTCCTTCCTTC
>CM053622.1:14559567-14586755 GCA_028646595.1 Phalanger gymnotis | reverse complement strand
CCTTGGAGTGAATGTCAATGGTAACTGTTTCTCTTTGGAACAGCAACCCTGAGGGTCTTCACCTCCCAGCTTGATTTTTTTTAAGTCTTTTTTTCTAATTAAAGGGGCCATCCCTTGACTCATTTCTTAAAGAGGCCTATTCACTGAATGGGCGTTACCTCATTCTTAAGTGAGTACATGAAAAGGCCTGAGCCTAAAAGAGCCAGAATCTGCCCATTGCATCCTGGGTCATCTCCAGATGGCTCTGGAGGAGAAAGTGAGGCTGGTGACCTTACAGAGCCCTCCCTCACTCAAATCAAAGTCAACTTCAAGTCATGTCATCATTTCCCTGATGTCATGGTCCTCCTCGAGAACGAAGGACAAACACAAAAATCTGGCTTGGTGGATAGAGTGCTGGGCCTGGAGGCAGGAAGACTCATCTTGCTGAGTTCAAATCTGGCCTCAGACACTTATTAGCAGGTATGACCCTGGCCAAGTCACTTCACCCTGTTTGCCTCAGTTTCCTCACTTGTAAAATGAGCTGGAGAAGAAAATGGCAAACTACTCCAGTATCTTTGCCAAAACCCCAAATGGGGACATGAAGAGTTGGACATGACTGAGCAACAATGAAAAACCACCTGTGGAAGAGGGATTAGCTTTGCTGTGCTTGGCCTCGTGGGGGCAGAGCCAAGGACAAGTGGGTGAGCCTGCAGTTTTAGCCTTGATAAGGAAGAAAAGTTCTTGACTGTGAGGGATAGTACAGATGAGGAAGAAGAGGGAGTGTTCCAGGCATAGGGCACAGGCCCAGGCAGAAACTCCATCCATAGGCCTTTCCAAATGATTGCCAATTCCATTTTGGTGGTGCCAGAATAAGCCCTGATGCCCTATGTTAGACTTGAACTTTGGGCATTTGCTGCCTGTGTGACCTTGGGTAAGTCACTTTACTGCCTGTCTTCAGTTTCTTCCTCTGTAAGCTTTGGGATTGGTACCCTCTGAGTTTTCCTCCAGTTCTAGACCTATGATCTTATATGTGGCCCCTCAGTTTCCTCATTTGTAAAACAAGAGGGCTGGACAGTATGACTTCACAGATCCCTTCCAGCTCTCCAGCTAAGGTCCCATTGGCTATGTGCTTCCTAGGACCCAGTCTGTGCTGTACCTGCCTGGTGGGACCTCTTTAGAAAAAGTAATCATGTTGCTGGTGTATTATTAAAAACATTTGGCTCCTCCTTCCACCTTCTTCCCTCACCCCACATACAGATACACCTTCTCTCCCCCACCCATGCTGGTGGCCAGAGGGGGCACAGATTTTCCATATTATTAGCCCCATGCTTTAAAAGCCAGGACCTTTGACACCCAGCAAAACCGGTGGCTCTGGGCAAGAGTAATGACAGCAGAGAGAAAATCACAAGTTTTGATGCCTATTTGAAGCATGCTGAGCAGTGTTGGAGATTTCCCAGGTGGGATGCCTCTGTTCCCTTCTCGAGGTGCCCAGGTGGGCTGAGGGACTTCCTTAATTAGGAGGTGGGGGCTTGCTGGAGCCAGAGAAAATAAAGGGGGAGGGTTTGCATTCACAAAGCAGAAATGGGGAAGGGAGTGGGGAGAAGGTTTAGGGTGATTCCAGGCCCAGGGAAAGACATCCTGGTAGAGCTCTAGGCCTACAAGCCCAAGACCTGTTGGAATCCTGGTGGTAAACAGAGGCTATCAGTTAAATTATCAATACAATCTACTCCTACATCAGTCTGGGATGACATTAACCAAGATTTCCTGAGTGTTTTGAAGAAAATTTAGGAATCTACCTTCCCTTCTTCAGATGACCTACTGGCCTTCTTCCTGTCATCTGGCTCCTCGACCTTCCCTAGGCTTAGAAGTCTTACAGTAGCTGGGGAGGATGGAGGCAGATGGGGCCTAATGGACAGGCTGCTGGACTGGGAGCTAGGAGACCCAGGTTTTATCCTCCAGCGGCTCCAGAAGGCAGTCCTTGGAGCCTAAGAATGTAGATTCAGACCTTGAAGTGACTTTACAATGGCCCCAGTCCCCCACTCTATTTTACAGATAAGAAAACTGAGGTCCAGGTTGGTCTGTAGTTCTTAAATGACCTGTCATATTGATAGCATGGTCAGATTGGATGTCTTTTGGATGGGGGTGTGGAGTGGGGCAGGGGAGGGAGTTACTTTCTCTTCCTCAGTTCAAGAGTCAGGTTGGTAGTTTCTAGGCAGTGGAAAGGAGTCAGAGGACCTGGGTTTGAATCTTAGCTCTGTTACTTTCTTGGCCTCGAGGGCAGAGCCAAGGACAAATGGGAGAACCTGCAGATTTAGGCTTGATGAGGAAAAAAAAAGTTCTTAACCATAAGGGAGAGTACAGGGAGGCAGGAGAGGAAGCAGTTGAGGAAGGACCTTGGTCAAGTGACTTCACCTACCCCAAGCCTCAGTTTTCTCATTTGTAAAATAAAGGGATTAGACTAGCTGGTCTCTGAGATCTCTGCCAGCTTTTGGACTACAATCTTTTAGAAGTGAAAGGAATGAGCCTGGGGGGGTGGTCATCTGGTCCACTCCCTGATGTCTGCTTTGATCATATGTCTCAGCAGCATTAGCCGTCCCCAGGAGCACCATGATAAAACATCCCATTGGGAGAAAGGGAGGGAGACAGGCACAGTACCACCGACCTGCTGTGGTTGCCTAGCAACGGTGGGTCGGGATGATTTGATATTCAGATTGGTTGGTATCTCTCCCTCCCATGGGATTTCACTGATATTCACTTACATGTGATGTCTGAAATTAACAGCGTTGCCCATGCTGTATTTGAGGAAGCATCTCTGGTTCCCCATGGACAGAAATACAAGCCTAGATAAGACAGTAGTGATCACATGAGAATAATGCGGTGGGCTGGATAAAAATATGAATCGTAAACCTCCCACTGCTTGCCACAGAAGCCACAAATGGCCTGTTAGAGAATTGGGTGGTGAGTCTGGCTTAGAAACTTTCCTGCCTCCAATCAGGTCTTTTGAGGTGAGTCATTAAATAAATCTTCACCAGTCACCATTAGCATCAACTCAGGTTTTTATGGTGATGGAGATAGTCAGAACTGGGTGGGCAGCACTTCGTTCCTGGTTCTGCCTTTTGGGGCCAAGCTGAACGAAGCTAATCCCTCCTCCACATCAGAGACCTTCAGGTACATGAAGGCTTCTCTCATCCCACCCCGAGTCTTCTATATGGCAGGAGCTCAAAGCCCCTTCCCTTCTTGATCAGCAGCCCATGGATGCTCTGTTCCTTTCCAACGGCTTTCCTGAGCTGGGCCCCGGAACTGAACATAAGATTCTGGATATGTTCTGATCGGAACAGAGAATAAAGGAATTAGCTTCTGTCTAGTCCTGGTCATCATCTCCTCTCTTAATGTAGCCCAAGAGCACATGAGGTTTTTCGGTTTTTTTTGATATCTCTCCCAAACTAATCTCAATCTCTTCCCCCTACCCCACTACCTCAGTTCATCCCCAGAGCTCTAGCCTTCCTGGGTCACTGACCTTGCTGCGACGACCTCCTCCATTCACCAAGCCATTAGCTGTCTTCTTGTTCACTCGAGGTCTACGATATGCCCTCTCGTCTAAGCCCTTGTCTGAGCTACACCCCTGCCTTTGACCCAAGAATGCCCGTCTCCATCCATTACCTGAGTGCTGGTGAACCAGACCTACCTCATCCAAGGCAGGGCAGAAATACCCAATGGCATGTACATGGCCAGCAGCAGAAAGAGGTCCAGTGAATCTTTTTTTCTGCTGTCAGACCAATCGCCACTGAGCCGAAAAGAAATTACAATGGGACTTGGGGATTTTTTTTTTTAGCACAGAAAGAAAGAATGACCCAACGGCTGAAAGCATGCCTACAGAAACATTTTGTTTCCAAGTAAAGTGACCTTGTTGCATTGATAAATGGAGTTGAAATAATAATGACTTACGTTCATGTGGGACATAAGGCAGAATCACAGGACCCAAGGAGACCTTGGGAGGCCATCTCTTCCAGCCCACAGCTGAGGCACGGGTTGGCCTCTGCTTGAGGACCTCCAGCCAGGCCAGCTTGGCTGAGGAGTATGAGGGCAGTGATGTCTGTCACTCGAGAAGTATTTAAGTACCTACTGTGTGCTAGATGGGCAGCTAAGTGGTGCAGTGGGTAGAGTGCTGGGCCTGGAATTAGGAAAGACTCATCTTCTTGAGTCTGGCCTCAGACACTTACTAGCTGTGTGACCCTGGGCAAGTCACTTAAGCCTGTTTGCCTTAGTTGCTCATCTGTATAATAAAGGGGTTGGGTCCCTTTCAGTCCTTAGCAGGTGCTGTGACCAGCCATTTCTTACCTGCAGCTCTCTCACAGTCCAGGGCAGGCGCCTGCGGCCTCATCAGCTAATTAAGTCGGGCAGTGATCAGTATGTCGTCAACAAGCTATAAATAGCGAGTTAGAGAGAGAATTAAAAATACTGCCTCGGTGGCTTTCCCAGCCTCAATAACAGCTCTTCAGGAGGAGGTGGCAGCTCTTCCTCCTGGCCCTGGGGGCTGCTGACGCCCCTACCCAGCTTTATTAGTGCCGTTCATTTCTATCAGGGCCTGCTGTGGATGGAGCCCAAGACCCCTCTTAGTGACAGGCTCAGGATGAGAAGAACGCTGATGGCCAAAACATCCAGTGCAGGGCCAGAGTTTCATGAATGTGGAGCCACTAGACTCCTGTTCTAAGCTGGCTCTGGAACTGCTTTGCTGTCTGACCTCCAGCAAGTGAAAGTCCTGTTACCTTGTCTTTAAAATATGGGAGGTGGACTAAGTCTCCTGCTGGCTCTGACATTCTATGTGCCAACTTATGATATTTCCTGTTCTAAGGCCCCTTCCAACCCTAACATTCCTTGTTCTAAGATCCCTCCCAGTTCTGACTTTCCCTGTTCTAAGACCCCTCCCAGCCCTGACATTCCCTGTTCTAAGGCCTCTTCCAGCTCTAACATTGCCGGTTCTAAGATCTCTACCAGTTTTGATTTTTTCTATTCTAAGGCCTCTCTCAGCCCTGATACTCCTAAGGCCCCTCCCAGCTCTGATATTCCTTGTTCTAAGGCCCTTTCCCAAATCTGATACTATTCGCTGACCTCTTCTAGCTCTGACGTTCTGGGTTCTGGCTTCCAAGGCTTCACCTAGCTCTTAGGTTCTATGAACCCATGCCAGGCTCTTAGAACTTGAAGCAACAAGAAGTTGCAAAGGAGTGGATCATGGCCTGACTTTGGGGGCACAGCTTGCCCCTAGGTATGGCTGTCCAGGCAGAATGGGGTGCAGTAGGTGGGAGGGCAGGTACCCTTTCCTTTGCTGAGCATGGCACCAGGGCATGGGCCTCCCCAGGCAGCCTCTGGGATGTGGGTGAAATCTCACCCGCTGCTCATGGTCCCCTTTTCCTTCCATGCTCCTGAGTGGAGAGGTATCCTTTCTGTCCTGTTACTAACCAGGGATGCCCCCCAGAATCTTCCTAGGCCAAGGTGGTTTTAGTTTTTTAGCCTGGAGGCAGTCACCAGCCTTTAGACCTTGTCACGACACTTAGGATCCTAACCTTCTCTGGAGCTTCCTAGCTGATACCTGCTAGTGACAGCCTTTTCCAGCGACCTCCTCTGTCATTTGGTTCTCTACCTCTGAAGCATTTGCCCGCAGCTTTAGCCTCTCCTTCGACTGTGAGAGCTGCCCGAGGACAGAAACAGTCTTAACTAAACTTCCCAGTCCCTCCGCTCCTAAATGTACACAAGTTCTACATTGCTGGACTTTTCAGATGTGTGATGAAAGAATGAATGCAAGTGTGTGGTCATCCTCACTTAACAGAGTAGAAACTGAGGCCCAGATCAGGGTAAGGACTTGGCCGCTGTCACACCCCTAGTGGGCATTCTAGCCAAAAGCAGAACCCTTGTCTGCTCACTGAAAGGCCAGGCTTCTTGTCCCTTCCCTGGACCCAAACCCTAATCTTGTGCTCTCCATATGCAGAGCCGGGCTGGCAGCTTTCTCTGCCTCCAAGGAGCTGAATTCGAGAGGGTCTTCCAGACCAGGCAAGCCTCCACGAGGCCTCTTTCCTTTCAACAGCCCACCGCTCTGTTCCATATTGGGATCCACATGCCATATGGCAGTGGGCTGACGAAGGGAGATTTTTTTCTCTGTGAAATAATAAGGGAGAATGGTTGAGGAATTGAGGAGGGAAAATAGATTCTCAAGGGTTGTGTTTTTCAAACCCTGAACAGTAGTTTCTCCAGCTCGAGCCCCTGTTTGGCCAAGTGACAGTGGGATGGCCTGATGGCTCACTGGGAGAGAGCTAGAACACATGGGCAGGGCAGGGGAGCTCAGTAAAGGTCACGCATGCCAATGTGGCTGGGAGGCAGGAGGGGGCTTTCTGCAGTGGGGTGAAGTTTGGATGGGATGGTATCCCATCTATGATTCTACAGTTCTGTGAGTGTTGTCCTAAAGTTGCTCCCAGGCAGCTGTGACATTTCCTGTTCTAGGACCCCCTTCTAGTTCTAACATTCCCTATTCTAAGGCCCCTCCCAGGTCTGACATTTCCTATTCTAAGACTCCTCCCAGCTCTGATGTTCCCTGTTCTAAGGCCCCTCCAGCCCTGACATCCCCTGTTCTAAGGCCCCTCCAGCCCTGACATCCCCTGTTCTAAGGCCCCTCCAGCTCTGATATTCCCTGTTCTAAGGTCCCTCCCAGCTCTGACATCCCCTGTTCTAAGGCCCTCTTGCTCTTTTCTCCTGAGACCTCTAGTAGAACAAAGGCACGAATAGCCACCGCTGAAGGCCATCGGGGCTTTGACCCTTTGCCCTTTTCTAACAGGTTCCAGCAGCAGTGGAGGAAGACAAGGTCTCAGCCACAACCCTGTGGATCTGGGATAACCAGGTACCCACCCCGGGCCTTTAGACCATTGGGTCAAACTGCATTAGAAGCAGGAGCCACTACACAGAACATACATATCCCTACAGGTCATGGTGACTTAGAAAACCACATATTCACATCATCTCTGTGCTGGTGCACTTCGATTTATTTTGTTAAACATTTTCTGATTACTTTTTGCTCTTGTTCCACCCATACCAGGGGATATTGCCGGCATATTTGATAGCTTTGTTTTGGAGTGATTTTGTAGGCTGTGGTGAGGAGAGCACAAAGATAAGATTCAGGAGCCTGACGTTTGAGGCCCAGCTTTGGCACTGGCTAATTCACTGGTTTGGCTATCAACTCTGCCTCAGTTTCTTCGTCTGTAAATTGATGAATTTGAGCTAGACAGTCTGTAAGGTTTTGCCTTTTTTTAAACTTCTACCCTGCGTCTCTTTGGCCTCATGGAAGCCCCTCAGCTTCTCCCCATCCTCACCCCAGGCCCTCATTCGGACTCCAGTCCAGTTCCCCGTCCTATGGCCTCAAGAAAATTCTAGGGGCAGAGCTATTCCTTCGGTATTGTTTGTAGCCGCTCTCCTTTGTAAATAATGCAGTTTAATCTTTTTTTCAGTTGCATATTCTTTCCCTTTGCCTCTCTCTCTCCCACTCATTTTGGAGGTTAGAAAAATAAAATTCATTGCAAATATATATAGTTGTGCAAAATGAATTTCTGAGTTAGCCATGATCCAAAACAGGAAAGAGAAAGGAAAAGAAAGAAGGAAAGAAAAAGGAGGAAGGAAGGAAGGAAGAAGGAAGAATGGAAGAAGGAAGGAAAGAAAGAAAGGAAGAAGGAAGAATAGAAGGAAAGAAGGAAGGAAGGAAAGAGGGAAAGAAAAAAAAGTCCATCATTCCTCTATCTGGAGGTGGATAGCATGTTTCATCACGAGCCCTTTGGAGTGGGTCATTGTATTGATAAGATTTTCCCAGTTGATTATCTTTACAATATTACTGTTACTATGCGTATATATTATATATATCATACATATATACATATATATGTGTGTATATATATATACATATATATACATATATGTGTGTGTATATATATACATATATATGTGTGCGTGTGTGTGTGTATATATATATATATATGTATGTATATATGGTTTTACTGTATTAGTTGCTTTGGTTCTGGTTCTGCTCCTTTCTTTCTGTATCAGTTTATGTAAGTCTTCCCAGGTTTTTCTGAAAGCATTCTGATTGTTATTTCTCATAGCACAATAATCTTCCATCATAGTCATATGCCACAACTTATTCAGCCATTTCCCAGTTGATGGGTATCTCCTCTGTTTCCAATTCTTGGCCACCACAAAGAGAGCTGCTATAAATATTTTTGTATATTTAGGTTCTTTTCTTTTTTCTCATCTCTTTGAGACACAGACCTAGTAAGAGTATTGCTGGGTCAAAGGGTAGGTATGATTTAATAGCTTTGGTGGTGGGGCATACTGGTAGCCTCTCAACAAAGGTCTGTCCTTTGCATCAGGTGCAGGAAAGAGCCTTAGTTTTCCAGTGAGAGGCCCTGGGTGCAAATCTTGCCTTTGGCTACCTTTATGACTTTAGGCGAGTCACTGCCTTTCTGGGTGGTTTGCTCATCTGTAAAGGGAGGGGTTGATCTAGGGGAGCATCCCCCAGCCTTTGGTATCAGGCTTCCTTTGCCAACCAGCTCTTTAGGGAAGCAGAAAGCCTCTCCCTTCGGGAAGCTGGCCCTTATTGTTGATGATTCACACAGTTAATTCCCCTAAATTCCTTCAGCTCCCAAAGTGACGTTATTGATGAGAGGAGTTGCGAGCTGTACCAGGAACGTGAGGTCCACTGGGATTTCAGCCCTGCTCCTAAGGGCCCTATTTGTCAGCAACTCCCGTGACTCTCTTCACCTGACTCTCACCCCTTATGGGAATCATTTCTGTTGGAGGAACAGCTTGGGAAGTGGGGTCGGGGGTGTGTGGATTCAAATCCTGCCTGTGCTGCTTGCTCTGTGACCTTGGGCAAATCATTTAACTTCCTCATCTGTAAAGTAAAGGGGTTGGACCAGATAGACTGTAGGTGCCTTCTAGGGGTAAGCCTATACTACTCTGAGCCTCTCCTTTCCTCATAGTTCCCTTCTTTGAATGCTCATAGCACTCTTAACTCTGCATCGTGGAATGTGTTCCAGGGGCCCCCCACCTCTGCCTGTTAGCACCAGCCACAAGGAAGGCACCAGGAGAGGAGGAGGCTCTTACATTAAGCCCTTGGCAGCTAAAACCCTATTTTAAAAAATTATTTATCAGATGTGATCACCTTGTCATTGGTTAGTGGTCAGACACTTTAGAGCAAGAAAGGGATGCAGGACAGGCATCCTGGGCAGTTGGAAGGTAAGTCTCCCAAGGAAGGAGAAAAAAGATGTCAGTAGAGAAGGTAGAGAGGGATTGAAGCAGAAGAAACCTTAGAGACCTCATAATCTCATTCCCTTATGTCATTATTTCTTTTATTTTACAGGTTGAGGAACTGAGGCACAGAGAGTAGAAATGATTTCCCCAGGGTTACAGAGGTAATAAGGCAGTTAGCCAGTAGGCACTTATTAAGCACCTACTGTGTGCCGGGCATTGTACTGAGTTCTGGGAACACAGAGAAAAGCCAAAGACGGTCTCTAATGGAGGAGATAACATGAAAATGATCATGGACAGAGAAGGTAGAGACAGGGAGAAATAGGAGTCAGCACCTGGGATTCTAACCAGTCTGGGGATTCTTCTAAAACCAGCTTTCAGTGCACTCCATTGTATCAGCAAGGCAATAATCACAATATAGGTGATAATTGTCAAAATGCCTATGTAGTTCTGTATCACAAAATATACGAGAATCTCCACATAGAAGGTAGAAGAAGTAAACCATTTATTCAGACACCAGAGGACCAAATCCTGAAACCAATATGCCCAGTCCATCACAGCAGAGAACCACTCCATCCCACAACCTTCTGCCCCTGCTGGGGCCTGGCCACTAACAAGCAAATTCACAGCACAGCTACTACACATCTGCTCTCTTTCCCTCAGCTCTAATTGTTGTAACTACTCCCTCAGCATTTCCTGTGACACAATTTCCTCTTTCCTGTCAGGAAGCTCCTCCCACCACACATGACTTAGGCTTCCTGTGATATAAGCAGGTCACAGAGGCCTATTAATGGGTGGGAAAGATCTTCAAATCTAAATTGCTAGTGCATCCATCCATCCTGCAAGTCTCATCTTCTCTACCTCTCCCCTTTTACAGATGAGGAGACTGAGGCCCAGTTGAATGAATTACTGAAAGTCACATGGGCAGATAGGATGATAGAGTTAGGATTCCATCTGAGATTCTCAGACTTCAGAGCTGGTAGTGTTCTTTAGGACACTACCAAAAATAAAATGGGGGCCCCTTCTGACGTTGGATGGCTTCCATTTCTGAATGTTCTGTTGAAGGGGATATTGCAAGGGAGTCTCACTTAGATATAGGTTGGACTTGATGGCCTTCGAGGTCCCTGCCATCTTTGGAATTGAAGCAGCTTCATTCCTCTGGGCCCCAAGTTACTGATTTAGAAAGACAGTGGATAAAGCGCTGAACTTGGAGACCCGAATTCAAATCCTGCCTCACACTGGCTATGTGACTCTGGGTGAATCATTTAACCTGTGTCTTCTTCAGTTTCCCTCTCTGGAAGAATGAGGATAGTAACCTCACTTACCATTCCTAATTCCCACGGAGATCTAGAAAGGCTCAACTGTGCCAAATCACAGGACTCCTGTCTGTGTTTACTGAATCGAAGTGACTTTTATGCCTTAGTGTGTTATCACTTCCAGGGCACAGTCAGTATGATGCGTTAGGCCTCAAAGCGTTAATTAGAACTTGGGCTTCATTAAAGAAGGCCATTACCTGCCAGATTCTCCCCCAGTCAGATGACAGTTGGTGTATTGGGTCCAGCTGTGCATGTGGCATTTTGGGAGGGACATTGACGAGATGGAGAGTGTCCAGAGGAGGACAACCTAGACAGTGGAGGGCCTTAAACCTAGGCCGTATGAGGATCCTGTGTCTGATGGAGCAAAGGGGAGGAGGGGAATGCTTAGTCTGGGGGAGCACAGGGGCAGGAATGAAGGCCTGTCATTGGGAGGAGGAGTCAGGCATCTTCCTCTTGGCCTAGAAGGGTGGAGACTGGGACAGAGGCTGGGCTGGGTATACCAGGAGGCAGATTTGGGCCTGATGCAAGGAATACTTTATCTAATAATTAGAACTGTCCAAAAGTGGCCTGGGGAGTTAGAAGGTTTCCCGTGGACGTTGGATGTCAGTTTGTCCGGGGTGTTGCAGAGGGGATCCTAGTTAGGTCCGACTTGGCTGAAATGGCTTCTGGGAGGCCATCTAACACAGAGATTATGTGGTATTTGCATTTTAACAAGACCAGTACTTCTAAAAGAATGTGTCTGTATTAAAGAAAACAGTCAAAAACACATGTTAAAAAAATTGTTTGAATGTCTAATTGGGGAAAAAATAAAATATTATAATGAAAAAGAATGAATCTCTAATAATCAACTCTTATGGCTTGAGACTGGCAAAAAGGAGAGCCATTTCAAGGGGGGCACAGCCTCTCTCATTAACCTCAGTTTGTCCTTCTGTAAGATGGGAGGAATAATGACTGTAGTGCAGACCTCACAGTGTTGGTGTCAATCACCTTATAACTCATATGTGCCATGATTTTCCAGAAGCATTTATTAAGTGCCTACTCTATACCAGCTACTGTGATAAGTATTAGGGACACAAGAACAAAATTTAGACAGTCCTGCCTTCGAGTAGCTGATGGTCTGCTGGGGAGGTATGACATCCACTGTTGTTTATTATGTTCTATTATCATAGAAGTCAACCACTTAACTTTGCTTAAAAATGAACCAAACCTAGTTTCTGATGGGTAGTTAGGTGGAACCATAGTGCATCAGAAGACCTGAGTTCAAATGTGGCCTCAGGCACTTCCTAGCTGTGTGACCCTGGGCAAGTCACTTCACCCTGTTTGCCTTAGTTTCCTCATCTGTCAAATGAGCTGGAGAAGGAAATGGCAAACCACTCTAGTATCTCTGCCAAGAAAACCCCAAATGGGGTCTAGAGAGTCAGAAATGACTGAGCAACAAGTTTCTGACAGTGTCATAGAATCTCAGAGCTCAAGGGGGCTTGGAGACCATCTAGTCCAAAAATGATTGTTAAATAGGAATCCCTCTTACAAATGACCTGCCCAACGGTATCATCTGTCCTTTGTTGGAAGGTTCCTGCCCTCTCCAGGCAGCTCGTTTCTGTTAGGAAGTGTATCTTGACAGTTAGGAATATATTGGCAGCTGTGGGGAGGAGTAGAGAGACTCATCCACAGTGCTTGGCACACAGTAAGTGCTTAATTAATTCTAGTTGAGAGACTGACTAAAATACATAGGATTACCGAGGAGACCGATTATGTTGAAATGCAGTCATAAATATATATATATATATATATATATATATATATTTTAGAAGTTCGCGTGCCTCAGAGTTAGGAATCCTTGGCCTCTAAAGTCCATTTAAGACAACGTGGTATAAGAACACTTGCGGCTGGGGTAACAGATTCAGATTTGTCTCTGTGACTTACTGCTGTGTGACACTGGACAAGTCACGTGTTCTCTGGGCCTTAGTTTCTTCATCTGTAAAAGGGGGAGGCTAGAATTGGTACCAATGAATTCTGAGGTCCCTGGTGAGCTCTCTGGACTTCAGTTTCTTCCTCTATAAAAGAAAGGATTGGACTTTAAGGTCCCTCCCAGCTCTAACTCTGCCCTGAGGACAAGCAGATCCTCTCCAAGCAGGTTTTCTTGGCTTGGCATCATCATTTTTATTGCTGGGAGGTCCCTTGGAGACCACCATGGCATCATGAAAGAGGGTTAGCCTTCTGATGGGTTGGAGAGGGATTCTTTCTGGGCTAGAGACCAGAGGAGATAGCAGAGCGTTCCCGTCTGATCCCAGGGAAGGAATCACCGGTTCATATGGCCTGGAAATCTGCTTCAGTAGGACAGGAGGAGTGTGTGTGGGCATTGTTGGAGGTTGGGGGAGAGCAGGCAGGAGGGTGAGCATGAGCTCTGTGCCCTCGGGCTTAAGGTATTCACTAGCAGAAAGCCTAGAGAGGGCAACGAGCCCTCCTGGACTTTGGAAGATGGAACTCATTTATCCCACGAGGTGCTGTGACAATGCTAGAATACTGAAGACTTTGAGGTTTTGCTCATGCAAACCCCTCATATTTATAGAGAAGGCTGAGGCTGAGAGGGCAGTGATAGCAGTCATTCCCATTTCTAACCAAACTCATCCAAGGTCTCGTGGTGAGTTAGTAGCCAAGCCCGTGAGCTCATGACCCCGGGGGAGGGGGAGATCTGCTTCCTTTCTGTCTTGGTACTTCCATTGACTAACAATCGGTCAATGAACCATCATATTTGCCTACAGTGTTCTGGGCCCTGGTGATACAAGCACAAAGAATGATGTAATCCCTGCTTGTGAGGAATGTACATTTATAACGAAAGAGACCCAAAAAAGTCTGTGTAAATACATATATGTGTGTATATATATATATATATACATATATATAATATATATATTCAGCCTAAATATAAAGTTAACAACCACAAACATATGCAAAGGAGTAAATATCAGGTAGTTGAGGAGAGGAGGGAGGACGCTGGCTGTTGGGGGTGGGGGGAGCATGAGGGAAAGACCTCATGCAGAAGATGCGCCATCTTGAAGGCAGAGGTAAGGAGCGGGATCATTCCAGGTCAGGGCAAGGAGATGGGAGATAGAATCCAGCCCCTTGGGCTTGACTTGAAGAGTGTGAGAGAGGAGGGATGCATAATGGAAAAAATGAAGTTGGGGCCAGGTTGGGTTGGGCAGAGGAGCTTGTATCCGATCCTTGAGGCAAGAAGAAGCCAGGAGTCATGTGGTCAGACTTGTTTAAGGAAAATTACTTTGACAGAAGTGTGTTGGGTGGATGGGAGTGATGAGAGGCTTGAGGTAATGGGAGGCTGCTGCCCTAATCTAGGTGAGAGGGGAGGAGGGCCTGAACCCAGCTTAAGTAGTGGGAGCCAGCAGAAGGGGGCAGATGGAAAGAGGCTGTGAAGGTAGAAATGGTGAGATTTGGCCCATGATTGGACATGGGGGAGGTGGGGGAGGGCTACTGAGGGTGTTGGTTGCTTAAAAAATGCTTTTTTGATGATCTCACTTAGCAAAAAGTCAACCATATTGCCATGGGACCAAGCTGGAAGAGACCACTGTAGTGGTCTTTCTTTTACAGATAAGGAAACTGAGGCAGACAGGTGAAGTGGCTTGCTGCAGGTTATTCATTTGGTAAACAGCAGAGCAGGGCCTGGAAACATGACTTTCCCAGCCTACTTGGTTCTCTCTCCCAGACCCTTCTTTCTGTCTCTGAGTTCTCTAAGGCAGCATCCCCCACTCCCGCCAAGCTGGACTTGGGCTGCCCAGGAAGTCTGTGTGGTCTGTCAGCACCTGGAGAGTGGAGGACTTGGCAGCTCAGCATCCCTTTATAGGACTTAATGTGTCAGGACACCAGGGAGGAAGATGTGGGCTGTTGAGACCGCAAAAATTGATGGGGAGGCTGAGAATTCATCGGCATCCACCTGACTGATTGAGGGAGAAGTCAGCGAACGGTGACTGTGGTGAGCGTGTCTGAGAAATTATAGAAACCTCTCTGATTAGAGAGGAAGACTCAACCTGTGAGATTGGTAGAGGGGAGCCTAGGAAACCCGGTGCATTGTGGTAAATAGTGGCCTGAGGGCACAGGAGGATGTCCAGACGTGTCATCCAGACTCATGGTCCCTTCTGTAGATTTGCTTATGAGAAGTCCTTTCCTCCTCACCCTTGAAGCCTCTCCTGCAGCCTTCCCCAATAGCCTCAGCCCTGTGCCACGACTCCCACTTAACATCCTTGTTCAGTTAATCATGTTGCACTGAACCCCATGGATCATCCGACATCTTTGTTCAGTTAACCATTTGGAAGGGGACAACATCCGGTCCATGAAGGGCAGGGCCCATCTCGGTTTTCTCTTTGTAGCCCCAGCACATAGCATAATGCCCAGCACCGAGTAGGTGCTAACATTTATTAAGTGCCTACCCTGTGCTGGGCAGTGGACTAAGCATTTTATAATTATTATCTCATTTGTTTTTTTTTTCGATTTATTATTTATTTAATAGTTTTCAACATTGATTTCAACTAGATTTTGAGTTACAAATTTTCTCCGCATTTCTACCCTCCCCCCGTTCCAAGATGGCATATATTCTGATTGCCCCATTCCCCAGTCAGCCCTCCCGTCTGTCACCACCTCCATCCTCTTTCCCCTTACTTTCTGGTAGGGCAGGATAAATTTCTATGTCCCATTCCCTATATATCTTGCTTCCCAGCTGCATGCAAAACCAACTTTTTTTTTGAGCATCTGCTTTTAAAACTTTGAGTTCCAAATTCTCTCCCCTCTTCCCTTCCCACCCACCCTCCCTAAGCAGGCAAGCAATTCAACATAGGCCATGCATGTATCATTATGCAAAACACTTCCACAATAATCATGTTGTGAAAGACTATGTTTCCCTCCATCCTATCCTATCCCTCTTTATTCAGTTTTCTCCTTTGACCCTGTCCCTTTTCAAAAGTGTTTGCTTTTGATTACCTCCTCCACCTATCTGCCCTCCCTTCTGTCATCCCCCCACTTTTATCCCCTTCCCTCTACTTTCCTGTGGGGTAAGATATCCAATTGAGTGTGTATGTTATTCCCTCCTCAAGTCACATCCAATGAGAGCAAGATTCACTCATTCCACCTCATCTGCCCCCTCTACCCTTCCAACACACCTGCTTTTTCTTGCCATTTTTATGTGAGATAATTTACTCTATTCTATCTCTCCCTTTCTCCCTCTCTCAATATATTCCTCTTTCCCCACTTAATTTTATTTTTTTAGATATCATCCCTTCATACTCAACTTACCCTGTGCCTGCTTTTTTTTCTCTCTCTCTTTCTCCCTCTCTCTATATATGTATATGTGTGTGTATATGTCTCGTGAATTACACACATCATCTTTCTATGAAGGAATGTAAACAAAATGGTTCAACTTTAGTAAATCCCTTATGATTTCTCTTTCTTGTTTACCTTTTCATGCTTTTCTTTATTCTTGTGTTTGAAAGTTAAATTTTCTATTCAGCTCTGGTCTTTTCACTGACAAAGCTTGAAAGTCCTCTATTTTATTGAAAGTCTGTATTTTGCCTTGGAGCAATTATTATCTCATTTGACTCTCACGATAACCCTGAGATATAATGGGCTATTATTAGCCTCATTTTACAGATGAGGAAACTGAGGTTAAGTGACTTGTCCAGGGTCACACTGCTAGTAGTAGTAGTAGTAGTAATGTAGCAGCAGCAGCAGCAGTAGTAGTAGTGGTAGTAGATATAGTAGTAGTAGTAGTGGTGGTGGTGGTGGTAGTAGTAGTGGTCGTAGATGTAGTGATGGTAGTAGTGGTGGTAGTAGATGCGGTAGTAGTAGTGGTGGTGGTAGTGGTAGTGGTGGTGGTGGTGGTGGTAGTAGATATAGTAGTAGTAGTAGTAGTAGATATAGTAGTATTAGTCATCATCTAACATTTCACACACACACACACACACACACACACACACTACCTGCTACATGCCAGGCACTGTGCTAACTGCTTTACACTATCATCTCATTTGATCTTCACGACAACCTTGGGAGGTAGGGGCTATTACTAATCCCATTTTACAGATGAGGAAACTGAGGCAGAGGTGAAGTGACTTGCCCAAGGTCACACAGCTAGGAAGCCTCGGAGGCAGGATTCAAACCCATCTCTTCCTGACTTTCCACACACTGAGGTATCAAGGTACAGCAGTAATTCATATGTGCCAACTTAACATCGACCCTGGTACAGGCTGGTGCTACTGCATACTACAGAGAAAAAATTCTGGATTTGGGACCAGAGTTTCATTTGTTTGGGGGGAAGTGTGGGAGAAGCTTGTAGGAGCTCCAAAGGCCAAGCTAGATAGAGAACTAGCTTGAACCTGTGTTCAAATGCTGGCTTGTGACGGCATGTGACCTTGGGAAAGTCACTTGGACTCTGGGCCTTAGTTTCCCTGTCTATACAATGAAAATACTGTCCTAAATGGCCACTGAGGCCCCTTTCATCTCCATGTCCATAATCCAAAACCTGATTTGGAATTTCCTCTCCCCCTCTTACTATCTCTGTGACCTTGGACTGGTCACTTAATTTCTTAGGGGCCCAGTGTCCTCATCTGTACAATATGGAGGCTGCACAATGGCCTCTGAGGTCCTTCCTAGCTCTCAGTCTGCTGTCCTGTGATCTGTTAACTAGATGATCCCTAAGGTTTCCTCCAGCTCTGAAAATCCAGGCAGGCTTCTCAGAGGAGGTGTTGGGTAATACTTAGACAAGTGGAGGGAAGGGGGAAGGCTGTCAAGAGGACTCCTGATGTCAGGATGTGGGTGGGGGGCTCATCTTGTCTCTGTGCCAGGAGCTATCCATTGCCCAAGTTCTGTGAGTCTGTAAAGTCCTTTCGTTGGCACGTGCCTTGGTTTCCCCATTTGTGGAACAAGTAGGTTGAATGAGATAGCTCTGCCATCTCTTCTATCTTTAGATTTGGTGAACCTATGCTCCTAGGATTCTACATTCTTTTGGGCCAAGATCTGTGTCATGTGCCCCACCCCCACCCCAGCCCATTAGCAGGCATCAGGGCTAGCCAGTCCCACAGACACTCAGTAACTGTTGATTAATGGAATTTTACTTTTGAAATCTCTTCCTTGGCCATCGGTTAGGAAAGTAGAGCCACTGTCCGTGGGTGGTATGGAAAACACTTGGCCTCAATATATTGGGGGGGAGAGGGAGCAAGGGAGAGATGGGCAGCTAGAAAGCAATCAGGGCGTGGTCTGTTCTGGCGGGATGACTCCCAGAAAGGGGCTTTTTTAGGACCTGCTGATTTCGGTATTCTTAGTATGTGACTGGTGGGGGAGAGGAAATATGACCCACTTGAAGGTGCTATTTGGCCTTCTAAAAATAAAGGTGGGAGGGGGTGGGGACGTAGGGACAGACATGACCCAAAGTGGTCCTGGATCAAATGTTCAGTTCTGTTGGAGGGAGGCGGGGGGTGGGGGGCATCGCATCATTTTTCCAAATTGAAATTAATGACACACAGAAGGCTGCTTGAAGAGTCAGGAGCCTGAGCCCTCACTGGTCACTCTGAGCGGCCCACATCTTATCCTCTTATGGAGTCAGCTTCCTTAGCTAGAAAATGACTGGCTTGGAAGCGCTTTATCTCGGAGGGCCTTTCCAGCCCCTTCTGTGTTCCACGATTCCTGTGATATGCCCGGTTCTAAGGCCCCTCCCAGCTGATATCCCCTGTTCTAAGACCCCTCCCAGCTCTGACATTCCCTGTTCTAAGGCCCCTGCCAGCCCTGACATTCCCTGTTCTAAGGCCCCTCCCAACTCTGACATTCTGTGTTCTAAGGTCCCTTCCATCCCTGACATTCCCTGTTCTAAGGCCTCTCCTAGCTCTGACATCCCCTTCCAACTCTGACATTCCCTGTTCTAAGACCTTCCAGCTCTGACATTCCCTATTCTAAACCCGTCCAGCTCTGACACTCCCTGTTCTAAGGTCCCTCCCAGCTCTGACATCCCTTGTTCTAAGGCCGCTCCCAGCCCTGACATTCTTTGTTCTAAGTCCCTTCTAACTCTGACATCTCCTCTTCTAAGATCCCTCCCATCCTTGACATTCCCTCTTCTAAGGCCCCTCCCAGGTATGACATTTCCTATTCTAAGACTCTTCCCAGCTCTGACACCCCCTGTTCTAAGACCTTTTCCCAGCTCTGACATTCTATGTTCTAAGGTCCCTCCCAGCTCTGAGATTTCCTAAACTCATTGAATCTTTGGCAAAGGTTTTAGGCAAGATGTTGCCTGAGCTGAGTCCGACTCAGAGAACAAAGGGAGGGCTGGAGAGATGTGGGTGGCCTTGTTCTGGTTCCGCTCATTCCTACTCACCTTATTTAGACCCAAAAGAACCTGGAGAGTTTGTGAGCCTCCGTTTTTCTCTGTTGCTAAACACCAGGAGGGCCCCCAGAAATAAACTGTATGAGGGATGTTTGGGCGTGTTCCGTTTCTGCAGAAGAATAATATTTGGCTCTTGGCTGCAGCTGAAAGCAGCATTTCCACGAGCACCTCTGGGAAGTAGAAGGATATTGTTGGCCAAGAAGCATCGTAGTTTTTTTTAAAGGCTTCATGAATTTCATGATTCTATTGAGGTTTGAGAGGGAGCTCAATATGAGAAGTTAAGCCCCCTCCGAGCACCTCCCCCATCTGTACTCTGTCTGGTGCCAGGAGTTAAGAGTGACATGGAGGTTGTTTTTAGAAGGTCTTCTGAATTCTAGGTTGTTGCTTATGGATCAAAGAAGGAACATCAGAACATGAGATGTTAGAACCCTAAGAGCCTCTGGGACATAAAATGTCAGATCTAGGTGCAGGGAAGCCTTAGATTGTAGCGTGGCACAGCTAGAAGGGACCCTCAAACAGAGTGTCAGAGCTGGGAGGGGCCTTAGAACAAAGAAGGTCAGAGCTGGGAGGGGCCTTAGAACAGGGGATGTCAGAACTGGGAGGGGCCTTGGAACAGGGAATGTTAGAGCTGGAGGGCCTTAGAACAAGGGATGTCATAGCTGGGAGGGGCCTTAGAACAGGGGATGTCATAGCTGGGAGGGGCCTTAGAACAGGGGATGTCAGAGCTGGGAAGGCCTTAGAACAGGAAATGTCAGAGCTGGAAGGGCCCTTAGAACAGGGAAAGTCAAAATTGAGGGAGCCCTTAGAGCATGGAATGTGGGAGCCAGGAAGGACCTTATACATAAATCTAGAACGACCTCTTCATTTTATGGAGAAACGTTTATGGGAAACTGAAGCCAGAGAAATGACTTATTAAAAAGAAGTGACTTTGTTATCAAAGTCATGAAAGAGAAATCATCTCCCAAAACAGTCCCACCACTATAAAACACCACCACCAGAATAGAGCAAAATGCTTTGCTATAAATTTGGAAATATTCTCCATAAAAATAGCTGCTCCTGTTGTCTCCAAGTGTCATGCTTCTTGGGCCTGGGGAGCAGGGCTGCCCTAGGTGGGGTGCATGGCCAGTATGTGGCCCTTTTCCTTCCTAAACATTTGTTTTCAGGTAAAATCAGGTTAACATGATCCATCTGGAAAATGAGAGGGTTGGAGTAAATGATTTCTAGAGTTCTTTTCACCTTAGACATACTATGACTCAATGACCCTCTCAGTCAGGTTGGTCTTGATGGATAAAGAAAGGGTCTTGGGCAGTCACCTCTCCTAAGGAGGTGCCTGAAATTTGGGTTGGTCCAAGGAGGAAACAGAACCTGTGCCTGCTGCTGTAATCTGTACCTCCCGTCTCCATCCCCTTTTGTGATGGACCGTGTGAGAAGCAGGCAGGCCTTGATGTTACTGGAGGAGGGTCTAGGGGCCTGCTATTTCCCTGGGACTCCGTCTCTGAGCTCAGTCCTCCAGAAGGCTGGCTCTCAGGCCCTTGGGTTGGTGCTCCCTGAGAGGCATGTTGATCTCCTGTGTGTCCCAACACTCACCATAGAGACCACACTTGGAGCTCATTTACCAGCCAGGAATAAGAAGGGACCCGGGCTGCTCTTAGCACGGAACCTTGCAAAGCTCTTTCTCTCTCTCTCCTGGAGAGCTTGCTTCGGGAAGACAAATAACATGCAACCCAACCCCCGCCTCTCATGAAAAACTGTGAATGTTTATTTTTGTCATTTGGGGTAATGAATCCCCAGGGGAGCCAACGTGTCTGTACTGGATCTGTCCCCTTTTAGCTGAGCAGACTTCTCAATGGATGACTCAGGCCCATGGCGAAGAGAGGCCCTGCTGGGCTTGGGGTAGCAACACAATATGGCATTTGTATATTTGACCGACTCTCCCCAGGACGCTTTGTGGCCGAACTTTGGATAATGTCCAGGGGAAGTACATCCAGAGTGGGCAGTCTGGAGGGTTGAAGCTTGGTGGAGTGGCAAGAGCCCTTAGGTTGGCATCTGAGGGTCTGGGTTCAAATTCTGGCACTTCTCTTCCTGTGCGACCTCATCACCTATCTGAGCTTCTGCCTCATTGGGTTATCGAGTCATAGTGTGTTAGAGGTGAACGGAACCCTAGAAAATCTGGAAAATGCAGGGTTTGGATTGAATGGCCTGACAAAGTTGTCCAAAGCTGAGTGTCTGGTGTCTTACAACAGATTTATTCTGTGTCATGGTAATGTTCCTTTTGGTGCATTCAGCAGATATTTATGAAGTTCCTACTCTGCGCTAGGCTCTTTGGACACAAAGACAAGAGTGAAAACAGCTGCCCTGCAAGGAGCTTACTTTCTATTGGGGTTGGGAGAATACAGCCTGGAAGCAGCTAGATCGATACAAGTATATTAAGGATCTATAGATGTATAGCTGCCATCTTGGTCCTATGGAGCAATTGGGTTTGGGGGAGGAGCCACTGGGGTGCCATAGTGCACAGAGCCTCGGCCTGGAGTCAGGAAGACTCACCTTGGGGCAGCTAGGTGGCTCAACGAGCAGAGCACCGGCCCTGGAGTCAGGAGGACCTGAGTTCAAATCCGGCCTCAGACACTTGGCACACTTGCTAGCTGTGTGACCTTGGGCAAGTCACTTAACCCCAATTGCCCTGCCTTCCCCCTTGCGGAAAATAAGGAAGACTCATCTTTATGAGTTCAAATGTAGCCTCAGACAGTTACTAGCTGTGTGACCCTGGGCAAGTCACTTGACCCTGTTTGCCTCAGTTTCCTCATCTGTAAAATGAGCTGAAGAAGGAAATGGTAAACCCCTCCAGTATCTTTGCCAAGAAAACCCCAAATGGGGTCATGAAGAGTTGGACACGACTGAAATATGCCTGAACCAACGGGGAAATCGGTAGGTGGTGCTTTGCTACCCTGATACCAATAAAGAAAGAGGGCCTAACGATGGAGCTTATATTGTTTGGTCTATGCGTTTGAGTAGAAATTCTTCACTGGCTGGAGGGCTCAGGCTCTCTCCAGTTTTGTGATAACTATCCTCATTTGATTTATTTTCTTGGCTGTGGGAGAAGCCATCCAGGAGCTAGCTCAAGGCCGGGTCAGCTGAGGCTCTGGCACCCAAAGCCAGCCCTGACACTGCCTTGTGCGGGACCTCAGTTAAGGGGCATGGCTTCTCTGGGACTCGGTTTCCTTATTTGTAAAACCAGGGCTAGATGGCCTCTAAGGTCCCTTCCAGTTCCGAATCAGATCCTGGGAATTCCCTTCAGGGCCCTGTCTTCTCCTGTTGCCTTCTCCAAGGAAAGGGGATTGACTTTAGGGTCAGGGGATGCACTGTGTCACTCCTGACACTGACTGGGTGACCCTGGACTGTTCTTCCTTCTCTCTTCTCTTCAAAATAAGAGGTTTAGACCAGATAGATGGCTTTAGAGGTTGATTTTAGCTCTAGAACCATGACTCTATCTCTACAATTCCAAGTTAGTTATGTAACCTCAGACTAGTCACTTAACTGCCCCACATCTCAGTGTTCTCATCTATAAAATGGGAAGGTTGGCAGAGAGATGGGAGAGATAGTCTCTGAGGTTCTCTCTGGCTAAAGATCCCTGGCCCCAGTTGGCCTCCCTGCAAGGCTGTCCCCAGATCCCCACCAGTGAGGAATCAGCTGGGTCTTCCTTACCCTGGCCTAGCCAACAAGGCAGGAATGGTGAACAAGGCGACAGTCATGGCAGCTTTGCCCAGCCTGGGACACCGGGCAGCCCATCCGGCCCCAAGCCTTACTGAGGGCTTTGAATTACATCCACCCAACCCTGTAAGAGGAAGAGGGGCACCAGAGGAGGGCCTGGGAGGGGCATCTTCCTAAAAACCAGGCTTGGTAAATGAGAGAGACAGAGAGACACAAGAGATAGAGAGACAGAGAGAAAGAGAAGAGACAGAGAGAGAGTGAGAGAAAAGAGAGACATAAAGAGACAGAGAAACAGAGAGAGACAGTGTAAGAGCAACTTGGCAACTTGGCAACCTGCCCTTTCCCCCCTCTTCCCTCCACCCCCCAACATTAGCTCCTTATGTGAATGAAGTAATACCATGTGCCAAAGGAAGCCAGTCCCCTGGGACCTAACTAGAGCAGAGGAATCATGTTCTTGGGCCAAGGTAGGTAGAGAACCCTGCCCTCCTCTTGTGCCAAGCTTGGAATTTGCAGGGCTTAGAGCCTTAATTCTAGTCAATGTTTTTGGGCATCCCAGAGAGCGTGCTAGCTTCATAAACATAGCATACGGGACACGCTCCGACCTTTTCAAGCTATTTTCCCACCAGTAAAAACAGTAGCAGAGTTTTATGTCGGCCTTGAAGGTTCACAAAGTACTTTCTCAATAATAGCCCCGTTAGATATTGGGAGACTTGGCATTGAAGAGACCAGGGGCTAGCACCGTGTCACTGTTGCTCACTAGCTGGATGGGAAGTGCTAAGAGAAGGAAGAGGTGAGGAAGAAGAGGTGTCTAGGTGAGGGGCACAGCTTGGGCAGAAACACGTTGGGAGGAGATGGCATTCTGTATGTCAGCTACAGCTAGCTGTTGGCTTTGATTGGAATGGAGAGGGCAGAGAAGGGAGCCACGTGAAGGGAGAAGATATTGTTAATTTTCTACGTATAAGATAGTTCCTAAAGTAGAGCCTAATGGTGCACTGGCATCACTAGCAGGCACGGCTTCTGCATTATAGGTAATTGGGGAAAGTAGTGGTTCTTGGGCTGGATGATTGGCGATGGACAGTAGGGGTGGGGGCTGAGCCGGAGGAGGAGATGCAGGAAAGCTAGATTACCTGTCTCCCCAGGAGAGTGGAGGTCAGCGTATTCCCTGCATCAGCTGGACCGATGTTGATCTCACTGATGATGCAAACACACGGATAGACAACAATTTCTCCAAATAGAAATAGATTCAGGGCTGTTTACTGGAAGGGCTGACTTGGGACCAGGCTTCCTGTTTATTTTTAAATTTTTGAGAAGGTGGAGAACTTCAGGTGGAAATAAATGAATGAACGAATGAACAAATGAATGAATGAATGAATGAACGAACGAATGAATCAATGAATGAATCAATCAGTGAATGAAATCATATTTATTAAGTGCTTGCTGTGTGCCAAACATAGTGCTCAGCACTGAGGATATAAATACAAAAGCAAAAACAGTCTCTGCCCTCAAAATAATACTTATCAAGCATCTACTTTGTCATCATAGACTGAGTAAGGCACTCTGGGGGAAAATCAGTGTAAGACATGGCCTGTGCTTTCAAGGAGCTTATTAGAATAATTAGGTGGAAAGATAATATAAATTAGTATTATGTGACATGATGAAACCGTTAGGAGATATTGAGTGACTCAAATACTCTGCGATTATCTGTGACCTCATTTGTTTGAGAGTTTTCTTCAGTGATATGGGTCACAACCCATCCATGATGCATCTGTCCATGCATCTATCCATGTTCCATCCATGCATCCATTCATCTGTCCATCTATGTGTCCATCCACTCATCCACCCATCTATCCATCCGTGCAACCATCTATCCATCCATGCATCCATCTATCCTTGCATCCATCCATCTATCCATGCATCCGTCCATGCACCCATCCATGCATCCATCCATCCATCCATCTATCCATGCATCTATCTATGCATCCATTCATGCACCCATATCCATTCATGCATCCATCTGTCCACCCATGCGTCCATCAGTGCATCCATATCCATCCATTCATCCATCCATCCATCCATCCATCCATCCATCTATGCATCCATATATCCATCTAAATATCCACCCATCTATCCATCCATTCATCCATCTATCCATCCATGCATGCATGCATCCATCCATCCATGCATCCATCTATCCATCCACACATCCATCTATCCGTCCATGCGTCCAGCTATCCATCTATGCATCCAGCTATCCTTCCATGCACTTCCCATCCCATATGACTCTCTTCCATGTCCTCCCTGAAATTCCCACATGGGGCCATCCAACATACTGGCGGCCATCCTTTCTTCTGACCCATGAGTGACACATCTGAAGGACAGGACTGGAAGTTCAGAGGGAGAGATAACTGTCTGCTACTTTTCCTCCCTCCCTAATGAGAGAACAGCGGGGATAATCTTCTTGACTTTGGCCTTGAACGTGATGAGCCAATAGGCTGGAGGTTCTTGGATGGCTTGGCCACTCCACATAGTGCCAGCACGTTGGGGTCATGGCAGGGAATGGGCCTGGGATCACTTCTCACCCTCATGTCAGTTGTCCTCCTTTGTCTCTGCAGGATCAGCTCAAACAGTGTTTTGCGAGGCAGCCCCCGGAGGCCAAGGACACAGACACACTGGTTCAGGAGAGCGACAGCCAGTATGGGACTTGGAATGATCCTCGGCAGAGCGGGAAGAGGTAAGATGGTGGAATGTTCACTGTTGGGGACAGGCGAGGCTCAGTCCTTGCCCACTGGCTGGGGAGTAAGTAGTCTGGGTCCGAGTCAAGCTTCAAACCCCAGCTTCTCCAAATTGGGAGGACCTGAGTTCAAATCCAACTTCAGGAACTTGCTAATTGTGTAACTCTGAGCAAATCACTTCATCTTTCTTGGTCTCAGTCTCTTCATCTTTAAAATGGGGATTATAATAGCATCTACTTCCCAGGGTTGTTGTGAGGATCAAATGAGATAATATTTGTAAAGCTTAGCACAGTGCCTTGCGCATAGTAGGCCCTTGCATAAATGTTTGTTCTCTTCTCTTCCCAAATACAACTTTTTCCAACTCCTTCTGGTCCATCTCCTACCTCCAGTCTTCAATTCAACAAGTACTCCTTAAGGTGCCTACTAAGAAAATAAGTTGCATATGATTGTACATGTATAGCCTATATCAGATTGATTGCTGTCTTGGAGAGGGAGGAGAAAAAACTTGGAACTCAAAATCTTATAAAAGCGAATGTTAAAAACTAAAAAAAACAAACTAATTTTTCAAAAAGTGCCTACTAGGTGCTAGATACAATTCCAGGTTCTGGAAATAGACATACAAAGAGTTTTCATTGTGTTGTAGGACACAGCATGTAAACATCTAAGTATATACAAATATAACACATTATTCAATCGAAAACATCTGTTAAGAATCTACTCTGTACCAGGTTCTAGGTATACAAAGACAGTCCTCAGGGGGTTTACATTCTAACAGCAAGGACAACATGTACAGAAAATAGTTTTATGTGAACTGATGGGGGCAGCTGAGTGGCACCATACTTCACAGAGTGCTGGGCTTGGATATTCCCGTGTTCAAATCTGGCTTTAGACACTGTGTGACCCTGGGCAAGTCACGTCACCCTGTTTGCCTCAGTTTCCTCCTCTGTAAAATGAGCTGGAGAAGAAAATGGCAAACCACTCCAGGATCTCTGTCAAGAAAACCCCAAATGGGGTCACAGAGAACTGGACACAACAGAAAAATGATTGCTTGATAACAATGTGAACTAATTAATCAGTAAGCAATTATTCAGCCCCTACTGTGTGCCAGGCACCATGCTAAAGGTGTAAGCTCCTCATTCATTAGAGGGTCTCCAGCTAAACAGATTCCTCATCTTTATACACTAAACCCAACGGCCTGGAAATAACCGTTCACTGTACCCATAACTTCTAGCTCCTTCGAGATTAGATTTGTTTATTTTTTCCCGTAACGACAGACTGGAATGAGATCTGAGGAGTGTTCCTCTCCAGTGAGCTGTCATGATTGCCAATCACACTTAACACAACCAGCAAATGCTGCAGTCACGGTCTATCCACACAGGAAACAGTTCCCTAAAATAGCTAGCTAGAATGGGAGGCAGTCCCCTCCGGGGCCAGGCCTGTTCTCAAATGCAGCAGGGTGATGAGAAGCAGGGCAGTTCATGGCCCGCAGGTCTGGGCTTTGGGGTTTCCTGGGACCTGCTTAGAAATCTGGTCTTTTAGGAAACTCTCAGCCCAGCTGTGAAATCTCCGGCTGAGGCCCGGAGGCATCATTACTTATTCACTAAGTGCTCGTGCACCTTGGGCTAGATACAGTTCTGGCTTTCCAGGCTTCAGGTGGACAGCAACCACTTATATTAAGAGTACTCTATTAGATGGGCACAGAGGGTGAGAGGTGGGTTTGGAATCACAAAATATAGGGCAGCCAGAAGGGAACTTAGAACACAGGATAGGTTATTAGAGCTAGAAACACCCTTAGAA
>CM053622.1:14532173-14559067 GCA_028646595.1 Phalanger gymnotis | reverse complement strand
GTGAGGATATCAGGGCTGGGAGGGGCCTTGGAACAGGAGATGTCAGAGCTGGGAGGGGACTTAGAACAGGGGATGTCAGAGCTGGGAGGGGCCTTAGAACAGAAGATGTCAGGACTGGGAGGGGCCTTGGAACAGGGGATGTCAGAGCTGAGAGGGGCCTTGGAACAGGGGATGTCAGAGCTAGGAGGGACCTTAGAACAGGGGATGTCAGAGCTGGGAGGGGCCTTAGACCACAGGATGTCAGGGCTGGGAGGGACCTTGAAAGAGGGAGTGTCAGAGCTGGGAGGGGCCTTGGAACAGGGAATGTCAGAGCTGGGAGGGGCCTCAGAACAGGGGATATCAGGGCTGGGAGGGGCCTCAGAACAGGGGATATCAGGGCTGGGAGGAGCCTCATTTCCACAGGGATTATTTTATTTCCACCACTCTTTGGTCCCACATCCTCATTATTCACTTATTTTTTTTTTTGTATCTATTATATCTGTGTGTCTTGTCTCCATTGTTAGAATGTAAACTTCCTTATTTTGGATCTGTGCCCAGAATGCCTGGTACGGTGTTTTTCACGCGTTGGGTACTCTGCACGGTCTCAGCTGACTAATAAGAATTAGGGCAAAGACATCTATTAATTTGTTGTTGTTCGCTTGTTTCAGTTGTGTCCAACTCTCCGTGACCCATTTTGGGGTTTTCTTGGTAGAGATACTGGAGTAGTTTGCCATTTCCTTCTCCAGCTTATTTTACAGATGAAAAAACTGAGGCAAACAGGGTAGGTAAAGTGGCTTGCCCAGGATCACATAGCAGGAAATGTCTGAGGCCAGATTTGAACTCAGGGAGGTGAGTTTCCTGACTCTAGGCCTGGTGCTCTATCCACTGTGCCATCTAGCTGCTCCCCATTAATATTGAGCACATAAGCAGAGAGGATACCTGGAGGCCCCTGTTGACTGATCCCTGTTGACCCATTTATTGTCAAAATTAACTTGATCGATCATAAATTGGTAGCTGAGCTGACCACCTCCCCTATAGCTTCCATGGGGAGGGCACATGAGTTAGTAGCTGTCAGTATGGCCCCTTCCCTTTCAGAGAGTGAAAAGTGGGTCTGCAGAAAACAAAGCTGAGGGTCCTATGCTACGTACTCTACGTCCAACAAGGGCAGGTGACATTTTGTTGAGGCGCTAGAGGAGAGCTTTGGAGGTCTCTTGGTTACACACGTGGCTTTGATCCAAGACTTCTTGGAAGAAATCCGATTTTCAGGTCTTGGCTTATTTCCAGTCCAGCCCACACTTCATTCACTAAACCAGGGGTTCCTTTTGCCCCTTGTTTGTGCTCCCCTACCAATTGTCATGGGCACGGACCCTGCAATAGAGATCTCAGGCACGAAGGTTGATCGTGGATGACGTCTGTTCTCTGTGGAGGTTTCATAATTCGATTTTGTATAGAACCTATAACCCTACATGAGATCCCCAGCCAGAGCCCTTGGCCAACGCTCATGAGGTCCTGTCTGTTACTGACTGGTTGTATTTCCTTGGGCAGGTCTGGACCTCTCAGAGGGCTGTTTCTTCCTCTCTAAGATGACAGATGAGGGGGTTTGGACGAGATGTCCATGAACCAGGCTCTGCTAAGGGCTGGGATACAAAGAAAGGCCAGAGAAAGTTCCTGCTCTTGGGAAGCTCACATTCTAATGGGAAAGACCACATGACCCTGACTCCATACAAACAAGATATAGACTGGAGAAATGAGGGTGGTCTCAGAGGGAAGGCACCAAGATTAAGGAAGGCTGGGGGAAAGAGGTCTTGTAGAAGGTGGGGTTTTGGCTAAGACTGGAAGGAAGCCAGGGACGGCAGGAGGGGGAGAGGATTAGAGAGAGAATTCCAGGCATGGGGTTAGCCAGTGCAAATACTAGGAGTGGGAGGTAAGTGTCTTGTTTGAGGAGCAACAGCGAGGAGGTCAGCGTTACTGAATCCAAAAGTACATGGAAAGGAGTAACGTGTAAAAAGATGAGAAAGTTAGGAGTGGCCAGCTTAGGTGGTATACAGACATCCGGGCTTGGAGTCACAATGACCTGAGTGCAAACCCTGCCTCAGATACTTCATAGCTGTGATTTCGAGTAAGTCACTCAAGCCTGTTTGCCTCAATTTCTACATCTTTAAATGAGCTGGAGAAGGAAATGTTAAAGCACTCCAGTATCTTTGCTAAGAAAACCCCAAATAGGATCATGGAGAGTTGGACATGACTGAAAACAGCTGAACAACAAAATGTGCCAGGCACTCTACTAGGAGTTGATCATAGACTTAGCACTTGAAGGGACCCGGCCTCTTAATGTTACATGGTTTAAGGGACTTCTCCCCAAGGCCACACATGACTCGGTCATCTGCACCTACTGGGCTAGCTCCTGTTGGCATCTTCTACTTAATCCAACTCATTGAACGTTCATTAAGCACCAAATATGGCCCAGACACAATGCCAGGTAATGAGATGCCGAGACATAAATGAAAGTCTTGCATACTATTGGGGGGTGGGAAACTATATACATAGAAAATGAAATACAAATGGTATACACAACTATTTGGCGGGGGGAGCATTGGCAAATTTGGCAGGGTCAGGTTAGACTTCTTGTAGAAAGTGGCCCTGGAACTGCTCCTTAAAGGAAGCTAGGGATTTTATGAGGTGGAGGAAGAGGAAATGCATTCCAGGCATAGGGGATGGCCTGAGCAAAGGCTTGGAGACCGGAGATGGGATGTTGTGTATAAGCAGCAGTAAGCTGACTAGTTTGGCGAATATGTGGACTGAGCCTGGAAAGACAGGCCAAAGCCAGCTTTAAATGCCAAACGTAGGAATGTTGATATGAGGTGATATGAACGTAGAGGCAAGGGGAAGCTACTATAGCTTTTGGAGTAGGAAGGTTATTCCTGTGGGTGTTTAAAAGGGAGAAGGGGCCAGGGTTAGTGGTTTAAGAATGTGGTTGAGCATATACTGGTTGGTCTCCTTTGGAAACAGCTCCCCCTGGTGTCCTCTGGAGGCAGAGCATGAAGTCCAGTTTACAGCGGTGTTGGTAGTTACTACTGTGGTCTAGTGCCACCTCCTGGCCACAGAGTAGCACTCGGCCTGACCTTGGCCTCCTTGAATGGGTTCAGTTCAGAAATTACAGGGAAATCAAATATTCTGGATTTTTTAAGTATTTTTCTAGTTTCTCTATAGGAAGTCCACTTTACCTGAATTGGATTTTGTACCTAGATTGAGAGAACAGTCATTTTATTCAAGGAAGGCTTATTGGTGAACTGCCCAACTGGTATTCCCAGCCCAAAGGATTCTCCAAACATAAAATCATAAAATATCAAAGCTAGGAGGTCCTTTAGAACATCGAATGTCAATTATGGGAAAGACTTTGGAATAGAGAATGCTAGAACTAGGAAGAACCTTACAACATAGAATGTCAAGGCTAGCAGAGACCTTAGAACAGGGAATGTCAGAGCTGGGAGGACCCTTAGAACAGGGGATGTCAGGGCTGGGAGGGGTCTTAGAGCAGGGGATGTCAGGGCTGGGAGGGGCTTTAGAACAGGGGATGTCAGGGCTGGCAGGGGCCTTAGAACAGGGAATGTCAGAGCTGGGAAGGGCCTTAGAGCAGAGGATGTCAGGGCTGGGAGGGGCCTTAGAACAGGCTGATGTCAGGGCTGGGAGGGCCCTTAGAACAGGGAATGTCAGAGCTTGGAGGGGCCTTGGAATAGGGGTTGTAAAACCCGGAATGTCAGAGCTGAGAGGACCTTTAGATTCATATACTGACATACTATGAGAATTAGAGGTAATCTTAGTGACCTTATCATCCTTCCCATTTTCCAGAGGGGGGAGACTTGAAGCCCCCAGAGGTGATATGAGCTGTCTAAGGTTTGTTGTGGTTAAGTCATTTTCAGATGTGTCTGACTCTCTGGGACCCCATTTAGGGTTTTCTTGGCAGAGATACTGGAGTGGTTTGCTATTCTGTAGCTCATTTTATAAATGAAGAACTGAGGCAAATACAGCCATTACTACTACTACTACTTTCTAACTAGAAATTCTGATCTTTCTTTTATTATTAATAATGATGTATGAATAATAACAATGTTATTATTAAGTTGTAATTTTGTTAATATAATTAACAACTATATTATTTAACATATACTTTTAATAATATTTTTAATAAACATAACTTTAACATATACTAATAACCTTAAGGTTTGCAAAGCACTTTTACTCATCTTATCTTCTTTGGAGACAATATTCCCAGGGACACAGGTACTGTTACCATCCATGTTTTATGGTTGGGGAAATTGAGGCAAACAGAGGTTAAGTGACCCTGCCCAGGGATAAATAGCTGGTTAGAGGTTGAAGCTGAATCTCAACTCAGGTCTTCCTAACTCTAGGCCCAGCGCTTTGTGCACAGTGCCACCTAGTTGCTTACCTGTTAGTGTATTTCAGTACTTTGCCAATAACCAGCTTCTCACTCAGTCTGTCCATCTGCCCAGCTCCTTTTCTCTTCAGCCCTGCTCCTTCCTTAGGTAGCACCCATCATTGAAAAGACACAGGGCCTTGGCCAAGACCCCAGAGTCCACTCAGTCCAAAGCCAAACCTGAATGGGCATCCTTCTGGACATCCCCACCAAATGGGCCTTCAGCCTCACTCCTTTCTGAAAGAACTCCTGAGCAGTTGCTGTTTTTAGAAAGTTCTCCCATATGTTAAGTTGCATTCTTACATGACTGTCCCCTGGGACTAAGCTAAACAAGTCTGGCCCCTCTTGGGCGTCTCTCACACATGCCCTATGTAGCCTACTTACTTGGGATCCTACTTAGGAGCTTGTCTCATTGGCTTGGGTTTCCCCCAAAGTTCTCAGGACACCTGTTAATAAGTGACCTATAAATGTTATTGAATTAGTGAGTAGCAGCTCCCTGGGAAGTGGATAGTGTGATGACCTTAGAGCCAGGAAGGCTCATGTCCCTGTCCCACATCTGATGCCCATGATTTCTGTGACAATTCAACCTCCTAGTGTCCCAAGGCAGTTCTCTAAGACTAACTTCTCAGAGGAGGTGCTGCCCAGCATTGATGAAGAGAGTTGTACCAGGTTTAGTTCCTATCCCTTATGTAGAGAAACTCCAGGTGAAGAACCTCTCTCCACCAATGCAGGTCGGCCCCCTCTCTGGGACACTGAGAGTTTGCCCAGGGTCACTATCCAGTAGAAATCAGAGGCCAGACTTGAATCCTAGCCTTCCTGGCTCTGGGTTTGCTTTCTGTCTCCTACACTGATGAAATCTTCCAATTAGAACCAATTCATCTAATGAATGCACTCCTGGCATTACTTGTTTGTGGGCATTAGCCCAGGTTCACTGGGTTAGCTAATGAAATGTGTTTGTAGCAGCTCCCTGCCAAAGCCTTCTGCATCCTCTCCACCCCTGGTGGGATGTTCCTTGGTGGGGGGAGATGTGTAGGATCCTTCCTGCCTTGGTTTCCTGGGTAGAGAAGAGAAGGGTGGGGAAGGAGCAGGCGGAGGGACAGCAGGCCATTGGAAAGGATACCTGATCAAGTCAGAACGTGGCCAGGTTGGTACGGGCCCCAGAGGGCATATAGTTGAACCCAGACTTGAACAGTAATCTATAGTATCCCAAACAAATGGGCATCCAGTCTCTGTTTAAAGGCTTCCAGGGAGGGGGAGTGCACCCCTGCCAAAAAGGCCCCATCCCCTTTTGACCAGTTCTCATTATTGTAAGGCGTTTCTCTACAAGCCTCACTGCTCTCATTGCTCCCAAGGCCATCTTCTGAGACCAAGAGAATTCATCTTTCATGAGAGACTTTCAGAGTCTTTCAGATGGTCTTCTTTAACCAGCCTTCCCATGCCATAAACTTGAGGTCCTTCACCATTGTAGATGCCCTCCATAAGACAACCCCTTTCACTTTAGGGGAACCTGGATTATTAGAAAGTGTTTGTTTGTTTTTAAATATTGAGTGAGAATCTGCCTCCGTATAACTCCTACCCACCCGTTCTATTTCTTCTTCAGGATAGAATAGTGGGGATGTGCCCAGTGCCTAGAGTGGGGGGGATGCCATCTGTACTTTTGGTTCTTTTCAGGGACAGAGAAGGGAGCCAGCATAGCTGGAAACCCTGAGAGGCAGCATCCTGGACTGGACTTGGAGTCAGGAAGACCTGAGTTCAAATCCCAAGACACATGTACTGTGTGGCCATTGTTGATTTGACCTAATCCTGAGACCCTTGCCCTGGGGAATGGCCTCCTGGCCATTGGCCTGGAGCATTCTTCACTCTCTCTCACCCCATATTCAAGCTGTTACCAAGGCCTGTCAATCTCATCTCTGCAGCATCTCTTGTCAATTTCACATCTGCATTATCTCTCATCATTTTCACCTCTGCAGTATCTCTTACCATTTTCACCTCTGTAGCATCTCTCATCAGTTTCACCTCTGCAGCATCTCTCATCAGTTTCACCTCTGCA
The DNA here is from genome assembly GCA_028646595.1 of Phalanger gymnotis. Classification (NCBI taxonomy): domain Eukaryota; kingdom Metazoa; phylum Chordata; class Mammalia; order Diprotodontia; family Phalangeridae; genus Phalanger; species Phalanger gymnotis. The sequence continues at coordinate 14,552,603 of CM053622.1, read as the reverse complement.
GCATCTCTCATCAGTTTTACCTCTGTAGCATCTCATCAATTGCATATCTGCATTATCTCTCATCAATTTCACCTCTGTAGTATCTCTCATCAGTTTCACCTCTGCCACATCTCTCCTAGATTTCACCTGTGCAGCACCTGTCAAATATGTCCCATTCTCTCCTATGATACTGCCACCCCCCCCCAGGCACAAGGCCTCATCACCTCCTGCCTAGACTACTATAATAAGTGCTGGGGGGGTGTCTGCACGCCTAGAGCATGCCTCTCCCCTCTCTAGTCCATCCTCCATTCAGCCACTAAAGTGATCTTCCTAAAGCTCGGATCTCATCATATCACTCCCCTACTCAGTAAACTCCAGTGGCTCGCTGTCTCCTCCAAGATTAAATACAAAATCATCTGTTTGGCATTCAGAGCCCTTCATAACCGAGACCTCTCCTACCATTCCAGTCTTCTTACACCCCACTCCCCCACACATATTTTTGGATCCAGTGACACTGGCCTCCTGGCTTGGCCATGAACAAGATCCTCTACCTCTCATCTTCAGGCATTTTTTCTGACTGTGACCCAAGCCTGGAAGGCTCTGCTTCTTCTGCTCTGACTACCGACCTCCATGGCTTTAATTCCCTGCTAAAATCCCACCTTCAATGGGAAGCCTTCCCTAACCCCTCTTAATTCTTGTGTCTTCTCTTTGTTAATAATTTCCTATTTATCCTGTATGGAGCTTGTTTTGTATATATTTGTTTGCATGTTGTCTCTCTCATTAGATTGTAAGCCCCTTGAGGACAGGGACTGTCTTGCTTCTTTTTTAATCCTCAGTGCTTAGCACGCTGCCTGGCACATAGTAGATGCTGTATAAACTCTAGATTATTGTTATTATTATTAACCCTGATGGTGAGCTAGGCAGATTCCTGGGGCAACTCTGAGGAGGATAGCTTGTGGAAGGAATGTGGATCCTGACACTGAAAGTCAAATCTGAGCCCATGCCTGACCTCAGTGGTACTTTCTCCTTGTGCCAAGCATTGTGAAGTTCCTAGCCAGTAGGAATCAGGGGTGGTACTCAAGCCCAGGCCCTGAGGGAGGCATCCAGTGCTTGAAGTCCTGGGCAGCTAGGAAAGCTGCCTATGGCCAGTTCTCCTGTAGCAGTGAGCCCCATGCTGGTACCTTATAAGGAAGAAACCAGCACAGTGCAAGCAGGTGATGCTCAGAGCCCTAGCGCTCCTCCCCAGATCCAGGGGATGATTATCTGACAAGTCTGTGTGAAAATGGGATGAGCCACAGACCTAATCACCAGCTGTCAGGGAATCTCAGATAAAGCCACCACTCCCTGGCCTTCCGGCTCATCTGATAAGGCCTTTCTCCTTTGTATGGGGCTGTCTGGTGTGGGTATGCCTTCTTCATAAAGGCAGACATCTCTCTCAGGGGAGGCCCTGGCTAGAGCTGGCTTCCCCTTCCTGGCAATACCTGGCAGGCAGGAAGGAAGGAGAGGCTGCTCTTCCTGTTGCAGTATCTCAGGGCCCGCGCTCCTTTAGAGATGGTCTCCAAGGGCCCTGCCAGCTGTGTGATTCAGTGTTTTCTGTCCCAAGGCATTCTGGGCCCTTCCCTGCTGAAACAGTCTCTGTTTTATGGCCCCTCCTAGCTCTGATATCACCCTGTTCTATGGCCTTCTCCCCCAATTCTGACATTCTCTGTTCTAAAGGCCTTCCCAGCCCTGGCATCCTCTGTTCTAAGGACCCCTCCTCCAATTCTGACATTTCCTATTCTGAGGCCTCTCCCAGCTCTGACATTCCTTGTTCTAAGGAGTCTTTAAGTGTAGAATCAGAGGACATAGGTTCAAATCCTGATACTACCACTTTATTACTTAGGATTGCAGGATGGAAGGTGCCTTTTTTATTCTTACTTCATAGATGAGAAAACGATTGAGACTCAGAGAGAAGTGGCCTGATTCTTTACCTGAAATTGTAAACTCTCTGAGGGCAGGGGCTGTGTCTTAGGCGCTGTTATGTTTCCCATGATGCCTTGCCTGGTAGATGCCCAAGAAACAATGTGCTTTTTTCAGGGCCCTCAGGGCTGGATGTGTGGCTGTCACAAGGAGCATCTGTCAAAATGGCCATTTAATACTTAGGACTCTTTAAGGGAGCCAGGGCAGAGATTTTCAGATCAACTAGAAGGAAAGATATTAAGTGCCTAGGGAAAAGCAAAAAAAAAAAATACCCCTAAGCCTTAATATTTGTCCCCAATCAACACCTCTGTCTTCCTGCAGCTTTGCTCCCGAGTCTCCTTCTCCCGACAACAACGTCACCTCAGCCCGAAAACAGCCTCCCAGCAGCCGGCTCTCTTCCCTGTCATCTCAGACGGAGCCTGCCTCCTCTGCGGACGCCGGCGACTCCTCCAGGGACCAGCGGAGCACGAGCTTAGACCGCTCCAGCACGGACTTGGATTCAACTGATGGGACGGAAGGAGCCCCTGCTTCAGACACCGGCCCCGAGGGGAAGGTGGATGACTTCTCCTTCATCAATGTAAGTGCTGTGTCCTCCTGGAAGGTTAGCAAAGACCTGTGACCAAGTGCCCTCTGGCCCCAAAGGAAGGGAGGGTTGGAATGACCTTTGAAAGAGGTTATGGGAGGGAAGTTAGTACCATGCCAAGCACACTGTAAGCACTTAACAATGGCTCTTTCCTTCCTTCCTTCCTTCCTTCCTTCCTTCCTTCCTTCCTTCCTTCCTTCCTTCCTTCCTTCCTTCCTTCCTTCCTTCCTTCCTTCTTTCTTTCCTTCCTTCTTTCTTTCTTTCCTTCCTTCCTTCCTCCCTTCCTCCCTCCCTTTCTTCTAAGCCCCCTCCCAGCCAGGCCAGGGGTTACTATCCTGCCATTTATGGGAAAAGGGAGGGACTAGAGTCAGAGGTGATGGGGCTCTATCAGCTTCTCATTTGTGTAACTTTAAAATATACCCATGGCATACTCAGAAAGTACCATGGGTGGGGGAGACCTTAGAACAGAGTGTCAGAGCTGAGAGGGGCCTCAGAACAGGGGATGTCAGGGCTGGGAGGGGCCTCAGAAATAGGGATTGTTAGGGCTGGGAAGGGACCTAAGATCCCAGAATTTTAGAGCCTAGAACATACATTGTTAGAGGTAGAACAAACTACACAGATCATCTGACTGAGACCCCTTATTTTGCAGCTGTGAATACCAAAGCACTAGAATATAGAGCCTTGCACTTAGCATCAGGCTGACCTGAGTTTGAATTCTGCCTTAGACACTGATGAGTTGTGTGACTTTAAGGAAATAACTTACCCTTTCTCCGCCAAGTTTCCTTATGAGTAGAATAAGGCTCTGTAAGAGCCGCTGTTTCTCAGGGATGTTGTGAGGGTTAGAGTTCATGATTTTCTGTCTGCTGCTCCATCCTCTGTCCAAGGGGGACAAGGCCCCACTCTGGTGTTATGGGAATTATCTCTAAAGGCCTTGGAGATTCCGAAGCATACCTGGCTCGGAAGGCTGCTGTTAGCCGGGCCAGACTTCATTCACACGCCTTGCCCTCCGCTACATGGACTAACTCAGGGCTCCCTGCTTTTCTCTGTCCATGTTTCTCCCCAAAGCAAACCTCGATCTTGGACTCCAGTGCCCTGAAGGCCCGCGCCCAGCTCAGTAAGAGGAATCGGCGCCGGGCCCCCATCTCCCACTCCCTCAGGAGAAGCCGGGTCAGCGAGGCTGAGAACCCGTTCTCGTTGATAGAGGAGACTGGCAGCGCTTGGATGTTTAAGGATTCCACAGGTACCACCCTCTGATTTCTGGCCACCCTTTATGAGGTGGTGGGAGGGACTTGGGCCAACCCCTAGAACAAACTCCCTGACTGGAAGTCTGGTGGGTGATGCTGGAGTGTATTAACCTGGAATGAAACACTGAGAGGCAAACCTCAGAAGCACCTTTGGGAATGATTCGAATTCAAATTCAGCTGGAATGTATTATGCACCTACTGTATAGAGAGACCTGTGCTGAGAGAGGATGATAAGATACCAGCTTAGACAAATATAATACACAATAACGGGGCAGAAGGCATCATGGTATAGGTGATAGGGGCCCTGGCTTAGGAGTCAGAGGTCCTGGGTTCAAATCTCATCTCTGCCATTACTCCCTAGGTCAGTCAATTAGCAGTCACCGAGCATTTATTAAATACTTAATGTGTACTGGACCTTCTTCCAGGAATGCAGACCCTGGCCTCAAGGAACTTACATTCTCATGAGGGAGGAAACAAAGCTCCATGGCTATGCACAGAGTAGCTATGGGCAGGATAGATTGGAGTAACCTTGGAGGGAAGGTACTAGCGTTGAGGGGGACTAGGAAGGGCTTTGTGCAGAAAGTCACCTGTGTGACACTGTTTGACCCCATAGGCCTCAATTTCCTCATCTGTAAAATTGGGGCTGGACTACATGAGACTAGAGGACCCTTCCATCTGCAGATCTCTGAGTGAGCAGGATAATAGATTAGAGGTGGAAGAGACTGCCAACCCCCTCATTTTACAGAGGAGGAAACTGAGTCCCAGACAGAGGAAGAGATTTGCCTGAGGCCGCTCAGGTAGCTAGCATCTGAGAGGGGATTCGAACCCAGTGCCTTTGACTCCAGGGCACTTTCCCCTTTGCCCTGAATCCATCCTATGACTATGTTTCATATCTTATCCTTTCTAAAGAATGTTCATTTCTGTTCTCATGGGGCAGCTGGTGGCGGTCCTGGAGTCAGGAAAACCTGAGTTCGAATGTGGCTTTAGATACTCCCTAGCTGTAGGACTCCATGCAGGCCACTTAATCTTTGTCTGTTTCTTCATCTGTAAAATGGGGTTGTAGGGGTAACTAGGGGGTGCAGTAGATAGAACATTGGGCCTGGGCCCCAGAAGACCTGAGTTTAAATCCAGCTGCAGATACTTACTGGCTCTGTGACCCTGGGTAAGTCACTTCGCCCTGTTTACCTCAGTTTCCTCCTCTGTAAAATGAGCTGGAGAAGGCAATGGCAAACCGCTCCAGTATCTGTGCCAAGAAAACCCCAAATGAGGTCATGGAAAGTTGGACAGGACTGAAACAGCTCAAACAACAACAAGACAGGGATAATCATGGCACCTTTTTAGGGTTGTTGTAAGGACCAAAGGAGATAATAAGTATAAAGTACTTAGCGCAGAACCTGGTATATATGGTAAGTGCTATGTAAACGTTAGTTATTATTAAAATCATCATTGTCATCATCATCATGGTCATCACTCTTTGAACGCCTCAAGGTAAGGCAGAGCAGGGATTCTCTCTCTTGGATGGATGAAGAAGCTGAGTCTCAGAGAGGGCAGTGTCTCATCCAGGGTCACCCAGCTTGTGGAAAGAAGCTTCGGACTCCTGTCTGCTCTGTTGGGGATTGTATCTTCTCAGTTACTGCCTCCTCCTCGAAGTCTAACAGACTAGTTAGCCCCTAGTAGAGATTTTGTTGCTCGATTCTGTGACTTGCAGTGACTTCTTTGCTCTGTCTTTGCCCATAGAAGAGAAGTCGGTCAAGAAGGAGGAGTCGGATGAAGAGGAGAAGCCGTCCAGGTCAGAGAGGACTCCGGTTAACCAGCCCCAGCGGCTCCCCATCTTCCCAGGGGTGGATCCTTCTGTGCTCAAGGTGGGGCCGCCTGGCTTTCTCATGAGCGGGTTAGATCTATCACTCTCAGTTGGCCGCTAGCCCCGGTCAGTGTCTCTGAGTCCTTAGTCAGCTCTGGAAAGAGAGGAGGAGACTTGTCCTATCCAGATGGCATTCCTGTCTTCATCATCACCATCAAAAGAGGCACCATGGTCTAGTGGAGAGAGTTCCGGGCTTAGAGTCAGGAAGACTTGAGTTAATGTCAGATGCTAGACACTTAACTGGGTGAATGCGAGCCAGTCTCTGTGGACCTTGCTTTCCCCATCTGTGAAATGCAAGGGTTGGACTCAGTGGTGTCAAACTCAAAAAGGACTGGGGACCACGTATTGACTTAGAAAGCCACACATTAACATTATGTTACATTATATTTTTATTTATTTTGTTAAATATTTCCCAATTACATTTTGATCTAGTGGTATGCAAAAGACCTCTAATGTCCCTCCCAGGGATCTTGTGATCCTGTGTCCTCTGTGGAAGTCAGGGAACTCTCTAGACTTTGACTACTGAATCAGAGATAGCTGGTGATCTGTGCTGGGGGTGGGGAGAGGTTCCCACACCAGGAATATCTCATGCTGAGGAAGTCCCAGGCCTTTTGTGTATTCTAATCACTATTAATGATAACTCATGTTCGCTACAGTGCTTGAAGGTTGTTTACTATTATCAGTAATAGCAGCTAGCATTTACATAATACTTGAAGGTTTATTAATTTTTATTATCAGTAGTAGTAGTTGTAGTAGCTAGCATTTACATAGTGCTTAAAGGTTTATTTTTATTATTATTATTATCATTAGGAGGAGGAATTATAGCTAGCATTTATATAGTGCTTAAAGACTCCCAAAACACTTTACAAATATGAGGGACCTGAAGTATATGAAAGTTCAGTGGCTTGCCAAGGGTCATACAGCTAGTTAAGATTGGCATCCACCATACGTCTCATTCCCTGTTTGCCAAGCTCAGAAGATTCTCCCCAAATAAAGCTGGTGTCTCTATCGTAATTCTAAATGTCTGGGCCTAGTTAAAGAGAGGTCACTCGTGTCTTTGTTTTCTTCCTCCAGGCTCAGCTTCGGAAGCGGAACGAGTCAGACAGCCCCGGTGAAGGCCAGCTGTCCAAGTCTCCCAAATCCCCCTTCCAGCCTGGAGGCCTAGGCAGTCGTGTGTTGCCCTCCAGTGTGGAGAAGGAGGAGAGGTGAGTGAGCATCCTTCCTAACCAAATCCCAGGATCCTGGCTGGGGAGCCCAAGCGGTCCTCACAGACCATCTAGCCCAATCTGTCCATCTGACACACAGGTACCATTTTGGCAGATAGGTTTTCTGTGGTTTGGGAGGTTTATTTCATTGAAATTTTACATTTTTCAGTGAATAAAATTCAATTTTCTCTTCCTCTCACTTCTGTCTGCCCAAAAGGTGAAAAAGAAACCAACAAAAAAAACCCAGAACTTTCTAATAAATATATATAGTCAAGCAAACTAATTCCCATATTGACCATGCCCCTAAAATCTATGTCTCATTCGGCACCCTGCCTCCATCTAGGATAGTTCTAGGTGGTGGGAAGCATCCTTCATGTTTAATCTTCTGGGATTGTGGTTAGTCATTGAACTTAGCAAAGGGCAATTTGGGGATCGCTTAGTCAGCTTGGATATTACAGTGTGTTCATTGGAAGTGGCCCTGGGAGGCAGGTAGGCCAAGCATAATTATACATACAAATAGAAAATGTCATAGATGCAGACACTGAGTTTCAGAGCAGGGAAGCTTATGGTTGCGCAGTTATTGAGAGTCTGAGCTGGGCCCCCATTTTCTTCCTGATGCTGGAGGACCCCCCGCAACATTGGTGGGGAGCTGGCCATCTGATAACAACATTGCCCTGCCCATGTCCAGAGGCCTGTGAGCTGGGTCTGCCTACTGTGGGGAAGAGGGATCGTGAGAAGTATCCCCTCCTCCCCCTACTCCCCCAGCCTCCCCAGCTTAATCCAGAAAAAACAATCCAGAGATCCAACCAGGAGCTTTCTCCTGGCATCTAACATCCATTACGTGCCTCCCTTCTTTCCACCTACCTTTCACCTGGATCAGGACTGTCTAAAATGCAGCCCTCCCACAAGCATAGAAATTTACATAAATACTTTAGTAAACCTAGCCAAGCTACCACAGAGCTCTCACTAAAATGGCAAATCAAAATATATTGTCTGTTGTTTCAGCAAAAACCTAAGGTTGGACAGCCCTGACCTGAATTATTGCCATCGATTTCTGACGGGTCTCTCTCTTATGCATCTCTCTAATGATGGTGAAAATGATAATGGCTAACATTTATCTATATCTCTTACTGTGTGTCAGGCACTGTACTAAACACTTCACAATTGTTACAATGATCCCATGAAGTAGGGGCTATTATGTCCTTTTACAGATGAGGAAACTGCGGCAAATGAAGTGACTTGCCCAGGGTCACACAGCTCAGAAGTGTCAAGTGTCTGAGGCCAGATTTGAACTCAGGTCCTCTTCACTTTTGCCTCGCCAAACCAACAAAAAACAACAAAGCACAGCTCTCGTTGGCCTTTCCTGATCCTCCCAGACATTACTTCTCTCTCCCTCTTGAAATTACTTGGTAATTACTCTGTATTTCCTTATCTACATGCCCATCAGAGATCTCCTGTAAATTCCTTGAGGGCAGAAAGTTTCATTTTTGTCGTTATCCCGAGTATCCAGCATGGTGTCAGGCACATAGTGGGAAACATTTTTTGATGGCGTAGTGGATGGAATACTAGGCCTGGAGTCCAAACAACCTGAGTTCAAATCCAGCCTCATACATTTACTAGCTGTGGTGACCCTGGACAAGTCACTTAACCTCTATCTGCCTCTGTTTCCCTATCTGTGAAATGTAGGGTGTTGTAGTTTGGATCAAATATGGTAACAGTTGTAAAGAATTTTACAAGCCTCAAGTGGGACATAAATGCTGGCTGCTAGCTATTAGTGGGTTTGCTTGGTTTTTTTTAAGCTGTTGTTGTTCTAGATTTAATTGTTAAAAAGAAAGGGTTAGACTAATTAGACTTAAATTCCAAATCCAATAATACTGTCACTTCTCTTACCTCGGACTGCTCTTCCCTTCCCTGACCAAGTAGTTTTCCTGATTCTGTTGACTTTCTCGGTGGAGTTGGGGCCCTTGTCCAGCCTCCTACGCTCTAACTAAAAATATTCTCAGTATATTTTCAAACAAAACGAATGTGAAACATATTTGTTGGTGTTTACCTTGGGAAAGTCTGTCCCAGGGCCTTCGTTCCCCTATCTGTGAAATGGGGAGGTGGGCCTCTGGGGTGCCCTCTAGTGGAGGCCCTCTGAAACAATGGCTCTCCTCTGTTCTCTGGTCCTAGGTCAGAAGAAGCGTCTCCACAGTGGCTGAAAGATTTGAAATCCAAGAAGCGGCAGAGCCAGTATGAGAATCAAGCTTGAAAAGGTATATGGCGGCACCGAGGGCAAGGGAATACTGTCCAGGGACCGAGGCTTCGAATGGCAGAGCCATTCTGCAGAGACTTGTCTGAGGAAAGGTTGGGAGAAATGCCTCAGGGAGGAAAAGGCTGAATGCTTCAAGATTGATTTCAGCAGAAAAGAAAGCTGGATTGGGCCTTTAGGGAGTGCTTGGTCGGAATCCCAGCTCCAGCATTTATTAGCCGAGTGACCATGGGCAAGTCACTTGGTTTCTTTTCCGAGACTCAGTTTCCTTATTTGTAAAGTAGAGATAATAATACTTGTATTGCCCACCTTATGGAATTGTTTAGAGGAAAGTGCTTTGGCAAATGTTAAACAATTCTAGAAGTGGGATTAGTGGTTACTGCTCATTTTATCCTGGAAGAGGGAACACTGAGAAATATATATATTCTTATATATACCATATATTATGTATACTATATACCAGACTATGTTATATAATAGAATATATTATGTACTCTAGATTGTATATTACCATACTATATTATATAATAAAGTATATAATATATTACAATATATCACATATAAGTAATTTCCTATATAGTATGTTGTATGTAATTTTTAATATATTTTCATATATAAATGTAAATATGTTAAATTATTATTATATAAATATATGATATATAAAATATATTATTATATATAGTCTATGGCATTAAATACATACTATAGTATATAGTATCTATAGTATATATACACACACGATATATACACATACCTTAGTATATGTATGTGTACAGTAGAGTATTATATATAGTATATATAGTGTGTATACGTATAGTCTATATTGTCTATAATATTATATAAATGTATTATATACAAAATGTAAATATATTACATTATAAAAATATGATTAGTACTATATTGTCATATATAGTCTATAGTATTTAATATATACTGTAGCATATAGTATGTATTACTATCTATAATACTACCTATAGTATTATAGATAGTATACATACATGCATGTAGTATATATGTGATATATACACACCTCAGATAGTGTATGTATATATAGTGTGTCTATAGTATTATCATATAAATATATTATCATAAAATATATAGCATTATATCATATTATGATGTATTATTACCATAGAATATATTATCCTGTATTGTATAAATATTATATAGTATAGAATTATTATTTATAAAATATAATATGTAATTGGCAAAGCCCTTTATGTATGTATAATATGTTATACCATTACTTCCATGATATATGTGATTCCGTTAATTTGGCTTGCTTAGACTATTAAAATGTTGGTAGTTATTCATCAGCTAGCCCCAGCTGTATAGACACACGTGTACGTACATGTACGTACACACACACACACACACACACACACACACACACACACGCCATGTTTTTAAGGTGACTTGACCACAGCCAGTATTTGTCCCCTGGCTCACTGTGTCCCTTCCCTTCCAGGTAAACGAGAATGCTGAAGTCTCATTAACAGAAGCCTTAATTGTCCAAACCTGAAGACAAAAGTCCTGCTGCTCTTTGTTTCCTGCCGCCATGGTTAGGTGCCTGACGGGCCACGAAAGCTGCTTAATATTCCCAGCCCCAGAAGGGAAGAAGCTCTTGGTTCCTAAAGGGAAGGAGAATCACTGGGGAAGAGCTCGAAGCCAGAGCTGGTCCTCCTGAGAGTCTCCCCGGGTTGCCCTTCAGGGCTGGGGAGCACGTTTTCTCTGTTCTCTTGTTTTTTGGTTGGTCTTTTTTTTTTCTATGTCCACTCACTTCAGATATCCCCAGCAGCCTCAGAGACAAATGCCTCCCTTGCACATCTGCCCAGGATGGGGTGTGAGGAGACTGGCACTGTCTCATTGGTCTCTGGACCTATCTGAATTGTAATCGTGCCCATTTCTCTCCTCACCGTGCCGTAATCCCTGCTGGAAAAAAAAATCGAGTTTCCACAGGGCATGAAAGCCCAACGGGCTTCCTGCCATGCCCGCGGCCCACAGGGTACACTGCTGATTCTGTAATATAGTGGTTTTTGATCAATACTCCCACTGGTTTCTTACCCTCAGTGATTTGCAGGCCCGATTGTAAAACGCATCGATGAGTGGAGGTCTAGCCTGGCCACGGGGATGTGTCCGCGTCAGCGGTGCTGGACCGACTGCTTCATTGGAACACTATTTTCTGGTCTTTAGAGGGAGGGGGAGGGGGACAAAGCAATAATTCCATTGATTCTCATACCTATCTGATGTGTAGATGGGCGTTTTATATGAAAAGAAAAGGAAGGCATGTGTGATGTATGGAGTTGGTCTCATGTCTTCAAACATCTCAGGTTACTCCCACCCAGTTATTTTGGTCATTGTCTTTGTAAATACCAGTGTCTTTTTCTCCCCTTCTGCTCTGATTTTGGTGGGTTAACCGATCTCCCTGGGGTCTCTAGGCTTCTCTAGGCTGTTACTGCCCAGAACCACAGCCATACGGGCCCCAGGTTAGCAAATGGGATGAACCTTGGCTGGCTGGCATTCTCCTCTCTTTCTGGAGCCATTTCCATTGTCAGCATCTCTAGATTCCATATGCAGTTGCATTTTTCATTTCTTATCTATCCTGCCCAGTGTTTTGTTGTTCTACCCTGTCTAAAAAAAGTGCTCTTTTCAAAAAATAAACCCAAATGTAGAGAGGAATGGACTTCCTGAGATTCTCACCCTCTCCCAGGACTAGAGCCGAGAGAGGGATGGAGAGACTGGCCTAAGAAGTTGCGGTTTCACTTTGTCCACTCCCTTTCTAAAGCAAAAATGCCCATGAACTGCTCTCCTATACAATCTCTAGGGATACTGGGTTCCCCCTAAAACATCTGCCTTTGGGGTATATAAGCTTTCCCTAATAGCCCCCTGGACCCTGGCATCCCCTCCTACCTGACACCCAACGTCCCAGCTAACCCACAGGGACTACCTGTACACGCAGCCATTTAGTGGGCCATAAGCAGCCACAAACTTTGTGCCAACCCAATTTAAAAGAAATCATGAAGAGGCAAATGCCAGCAGCTTGCACAGCCACAGAGCATCGTGGGGCCAAAGTCTTCTGAGATGTAGATGGAGTATAATACATTCTTTGGCCCCACCCCAGGAATGAGAGTGGACTCTCAACCTCCATATGGATAACTTGAACATACACATCTCTGCCTTGTGTGATGAGAGGAAGACAAAAGGTGCCAGGAAGTCTGTATTTCTCCCATCCCCTTGAGTTCATGGTCATTGAACTCTCAGCAATGGATTCCTGGTGAAATCTTCCCCCGCCTTCCTCTCCCTCCTTTCCAGTTGAAGAACTTCAGACATTGACCCTCTAGATTTCCAGGCAAGGACAAGGATGTGGGATGACATCATTCTATTTAACCCCTCTGCTGGACCCCGTTAAGAGATACTGTTGACTTGTCTTCTTCCACATTCTGTTGTGTCTGAACCCTACATTATGCATTTGCTTTATGGAGGCCAGTGTTCTTTTCACACTTACTTTGGTGTTTGCCCAACAACCAACTGCTTCATTGCCAGTTAGTGTATATTTAATGGGGGCTCTCCCCCAAGGGACCTCATGTTGGAGATGACCTCTCCATGGAGGCGACAGCTCTGAGGATCCTATAATACCTGTGTACAGGTAGCTCCCATGTTTCAGAAGTAAGTGCATTCAGAGAAAGGTGTCTGTTTAGTAAGGAGTCCTTCCTCCCCCCCCCCACCCCCCCTCTAGCTATGTGTTCATTTTAAGTCCTAATTTGTATCTTTCCTTGTGCAGCAATGTAGAAATAGTCAGCCCTGGAGGGCTTTTCCAGTCAACAGTCCCATTAAATGGCTCCCACATTAGCTCCTCAGAGAATTCTCTCCCTTCATTAGCTGCTGCGTTTACATTTCTAGATTGGGATGAGATCAAGGGTTACTTGGCTGCACTGAACCCACATTGGGATGTGGCCCTCAGTGTTTGGTCGGTGTGATGACATCCACTGGACAGTATTTTAATTGGGAGTAAGAAATGTCCCTCATTCCAAACCTCACAGACCTGCAGAGTGAGTTTCACGTCCAGGAAAAAAAGCTCCAATTCCTTCTTGGGATTCACCATCCAAATTCATGGCAACAGAACTGTCCTTTGGGACTTTACCTCGAAAGTCCCTCGTTTTGAAAACTTTTGCTTTTCAGCCATTTCCCTAATGCTGCTAAAAAGAGACCATTGCTGATGGCTATGAGATGCACCCCTCTGCTTTCTTTAATGTTTGGTCTTTGCCAATGCAGCAGTGAGGATGTTTAGAAAATCCCTCAACACCCCAGTGACTGGCCCACTTCTGGTTTAGCTAGGACATAACTAACTTTGGCTTACCTCTCTGTCAAAATGGGCCTTGGGCGTCAGGGCTAGACTGGGAGCCATCTCCATGACTTCCTAGGAATATCTACCATTTTTATCTCCAGGCATGGGGCCTGTTTGGAAGTTTGGCCTTTGTGCAGAATGGAAGCTTGAATGCTTTAAAAGGTTTCAGTCATTTTAAAGACAATTTAGCTCTTTTCCTCTTGATTAATACCTCCCTATTCAGTGACTCTTCCAGAAACCCAGAAGCCATATTGAGAATGTGAAATCACTTTCACCTGCAAGCTTTCTGTTCCAGTCGTTCTTCTATCTTTTGGCCACAGCCAACTGTTGGGAGCTGTTGGTCCCAATGAACAAGAGATCATTGTCCTTTACAGTTGTCTGCCATCTAAACTTTGGGATTCTGGCCTGGGAAACTCCACTGGGAATCTCGAACCCTGCAATAATATGGATGCTAATGTCCAATTGGGACTCTATGGTTTCCCGAGGAATTCTGCCAAAACAGAAACCTCATGTTGCAGGCATGAAATTTAGTTTATTTTGAGCCCAAGAGCCCAGGTTGTTAATTGCCTGGTGAAACAGCCATCAACTTGGGATGATTTCCAAGCCCCAAAGACCATGATACCTAGTTTTTTGTAGTAATCCTACTTATCCTTCATGTGGTCTCCGTGAATGTCATCTTTCTGCTGTGTCGAGAGAGAGAGAGAGAGAGAGAGAGAGAGAGAGAGAGAGAAAGAGAGAAAGAGGGAGAGAAAGAGTGAGAGTGTAGAGGCCAAGCTATTGGACTCTGAGGCCCCTAAACATAATCAGTTGAGCAAGCAATTCCAAGAAGCCCTAGAAAGAAGTTGTCTGGAAGAAACCCCAGCTCTCCAAACCAGCTGCTGGCTGCCTTATCGATTGATGTTTTTAATCTTTTAGCAGAGGCTCTCTGGTGCATAATTACAAATATGCAGATCCTTAAGTGTGCAATAGATAACCCCAGAAACTCCCCAATTGGGGCCCAGGGAGAGGAGGGAAAACATGACTAAATTCTGACCTAAATGTTTTCATCAAGGACTACTCAGGCTGCCTCTCTTCTTCCTCTTGGATTTTGGGAAATGAGTCCCTAGTGAAAGTAAAGACATGAATAGAATGACCCTCTCTATCCCAAATGTTTCCAGTGGCCCAGTCCAAGAGCAGGCAAGCCCATTGGTTGGGTCACTGGCCTTTTAAAATTTTGTTTGGTTTTTTCCAATGTGTGATTTGGAGGAACAGCAGCAAGATATCAAATCCATCTCTTAACTATTTGGGGATCATCCCTTTAAAAATTGACCAAGCTTAAATGGGAGGGGAGGTTGGGGTAAAGAAGAGAAGTCACCCCAAAGTATCTCAATGTGCCTTTTTCTTTATACTCCACAGCTAAAAATCCCCATGGTATGTGTGGCTGGACCGTAATGTCAGGAGAACAGCATTGGAGAGTGGCTAGAAATGAGTGGTCCAGGAGGGAACCAAGTGTAGCTTTCTGGTGTTCTCAGCATGAAGGCGGGGAGGGGCCCAACCCCTAACCTTCCCTAGGTGGTGGGCATCTATCCTTAATTGGCTGGGAGTTAATGGCTCCTAATGAATGAGGTGGGTGGTCCTGTGCCAAGAAAGGTGATGCCCAAGTCTGAATGGGACCAGTGCTCTGGACAGGCAAACCCAGAACCTGCCAAATGGTTGTTGGGGTTTGCCCATCACTAAGGGAAGAGTCATTCCATCCAAAAAGAAGAGACAGTGAACAAGTCCACGTTTGGACCCAAGACGTTTATTTCTGAGCACGGCTCTGGTGTTGACCTGTGGAGCAGGAGATAAAGGCTGGTGGGGATATTCCAGTGCTAAACTCAGGAAATGTAGAGGAAATTTCTAGGATGTTAATTCTTGAAAGGAGAAAAAGGCCTGGCTCCAAAGAGATGCTCCTCCCATCTCCCCTCTCCCCCTCCCCAAAGCACTTGGGAGATCATTTCTGGAATGCACACTCCAAATTCTTGGAAATGGGAATTAACCTAGTTTCCGATGGGGGAGACGGGGGTGAGGAGGAAGGAGGGAGAGAGCAGTGGTCCCTGATTTCAGCAGCCTGTGATCCCCCTGCCAGCTGTGTCCCAGCATATTAGAGTGACTGTAGAGAGCATCTGTTCTTTTTTAATAATCTCATTCCAGATAGCCTTATAGTCCCTGTAAATATGGAGCACCCAAAATTAATATATTGTGTTAGAGAAAATATTTTGTACCACATTTCTTTGCTAAGTAATGCCACTCTCCTCAGTGTCCCATCCTTGTATGAATATGACTCCCAAGAATGCTTTGTCAGGTTTTTAAAATATATATATATATACATATATATATTATATTTTCTAATATATCTGCCATGATCATTCCTCAGAGATTTAGGCAGTGACAGCAGATGGAAATTGAGTTCTGCTCGAAAAACAATTCCATTGTCCCGGCACCCTTGCTTTTTATAGTTGCCTTATGGGCAAGCAGGCTAGCTCTGTGAACTCTGAACCAATCGAATCCAACTCACGGGCACTTTAGACATCCTAGAAAGGACCCCCAGTCAGGTTATAGAGAACACATCAGTATACAAAGGCCTATATTTTTAATGTCAAATGAAAAGAGTCTATCTTTACTTTGGGATGCTAGCAATTTTTTTCCAGGAGTTCCTTTGCCCTACAAAGTATTGGATGTAAAGAAGTCCTTTTATATTTTACCACAGAAGAATTTCCTATTCATAGAAAAAAAAAGCTGTTTTGAAAATGTGATCCAGGACTGCAATAAAGAGATGAGCTAAAGAAATGAAGGCCT
The DNA here is from genome assembly GCA_028646595.1 of Phalanger gymnotis. Taxonomy (NCBI): domain Eukaryota; kingdom Metazoa; phylum Chordata; class Mammalia; order Diprotodontia; family Phalangeridae; genus Phalanger; species Phalanger gymnotis. Next base: position 14,536,359 of record CM053622.1, on the reverse strand, counting down.
CATCCTGTGGGTCTTTGCATGTATAAAAAATGTTGCATTTGAACTATGAACATAGAAAATAAAGCTTTGAAGCCAGTTGTATTTAATGAATTGGTGTATTTTATTGTTAAGCAGCTGGCAAGGAAGATAAAGGGGTTTTCTGCAGCAGCCAATCCTCAATCTCAAGCTAAGAGGGCAGCTGGGTGGTTCAGTGGATAGAGCGCTGAGCCTGGAGTCAGAAGGACCTGAGTTCAAATCTGGCCTCGGGCGCTTACTAGCTGTGTGACCCTGGGCAGGTCACTGAACCCTGTTTGCCTCAGTTTCTTCATCTGTAAAATGAGCCAGAGAAGGAAATGGCAAACCACTCCAGTGTCTTTGACAAGAAAACCCCAAATGGGGTCATGAAGAGTTCGACACAACTGAAATGACTAGAAAGAGATTTGGACCTGGAGTCAGAAAGACCTAGTTTGGAATCCTAGCTTCTGCGTTTAGTAGGAGTGGAGAGAGCCAGCCTCAAAGTCCAACCATACTCCCTGAGTGACCCTGGGCAAGTCATATAACCTTCCTAGTGCCCCCATAAATTGTGGGAGTAGGAGGAGAGGAAGATAACTCATGTGCGTTTCTAGAGGAGGTTTCCTTGCTGGGAACCCATAAATCAATGAAACCACAGGTCTGGTTGATATATACATATACATACATACATATATATATACATACACACACACACACATATATATGTATATGTATGTATATACGTATCTGTATATATGCATATATAAATGTGGGAAGAAGTGAACTAGGCCAGAGGTCTCAAACACTAAAATGTAAATTTAAGAAAATAAAAATGCAATAAAATGTAGGTAATGTTAATATGTGGTTTTCTAAGCGACCCCCATTAATATTTGGGCTTAATGTTCCTGCTTTAGGCAACTCAAAGGCAGAAGGCAAAGCTTCTTAACCTCACGTACCTCTCTGGCAGGCTTATTGGAGGCTGTGGATGCCTTATTAGAATGATGGTTTTCACCTCCTAAGATAAAATACATGGGAACACAAAGAAAACCAATTAGATTGAAATACAGTTTAAAAAATCAATTTCCTGGACCCCAATTTAAGAATTCCCACTTTAGAAGGAACCAGCCTGAATCAGGAGAGGGAATTTCCTCGTGTGACATTTAAAAAGTTCAAGAGACATAGTTTCTGGGTAACTAATAATTTTATTAATAATGCTGGCATTTTATTAATAAAAAGGTCAGTGACATTCTTGAATACCAAAGGTCCCCGATGGTGAGCTGTTTAGATGCCCTTGGAAGAGTGGGTGTTCCTGAGGGTAGCAATCAACTCCGATAGGTTAACAATTAGAAAGTAGAGGGGGAGAGGAGGGGGAGGGAGGGAGAGAGAGACAGAATATTATGAAAGGTGAACCTATTCTAATGAGGGACTGGGTGCCCCCCCCATGTAACTTTGTTCCTGTCATCTACTTCTGAATTGTCCAGGTTGGGGCAATCTAATCAAAGAATTTGTCCCCACCGATACTTGTGTAGGCTTCCCCACTTAGATTAAATTCCTTGTAAAGTTGAGTGGGGTCAGTATGGGGTGAGGAGAGTATTAATTCAATTTCATTATTAGCAATGTCCTTCAGAGACTCAGCTTTGAAAGGCAAACTGTAGAAAAAGAGGGCACTTTGGATCTCCTGAAATCATTGGTTATTAATAATCATTTGTCTTGCTGTCTGGGAGTTCCCTGTGCCCACAAAATTACGAATCCAGCCCATGTTTTCTAGAAATGTGAGTAATTATTTCTATAATGCTTTATGAGCACTTTTCTCACAGCCACTTATAATGTGGAATAAGGGTTATTCTTTATAGAAAAGGGCATTAAGAGAGGTAACAACTCTCCTAAAGTCACCCATTTAGAAAGTGGTGATGCTAGAACTCAAACCCAGATCTTCCTGTCTCCATGTCCAGGCTTCACAGCAGCATTTCAGAAGCATCAGTACTGTTGAGTAATTTTAATCTCCCTCTTCCATGAAAAGTCAGCCAGATTGACATGACCTTGGTGCCCCTTCCCACTCCCTTGCCCCCACCTACCTTTCAGAATGAAAGTTTTCTCTCCTGAAGGATGAGGATGAACCCCATTCTGGACACACCTTTCTGCCTCCTCCTTGAACAGGTATAAGGAACAGTGAACAAGACATTGCCTAAAATGTCATGGGAAGAAAACTTATTGCTTAAAATTAAGAGTTCGAGATTGGCGGAGCCAAGAAGGCCGCATGAAAACAGCATCTTAGCAGAGCTCTCTCACAAGTTCTGTCAGATTCCGATAAAAAAGTGAATTTGAGCAGATTTGAGAGAGTTAGAAACCGCGAGAAGTCTGAGTGGGGCAAATTTCCCAGCCAGGAGAGTCTGAAAGGCCAAAGGAACGAATCTGTAGGCTAGGAGAGTGCTTGGCATGCGGAGCTGCTCCAGACGGGACCAAAGCAGAAGTGGCTGGCCAGGAAACCCACGTGGGAGACAGGCTGGGAGAAAGCCAGGCGCCCAAAACCAGCGGAGATCCCCAGGCCTCCCACCACAGGATGGCAGTCTGTGGAAGCGACGAGAGGCAGCGCAAGGCCACCTACCATGAGATACCAACTCCTGAGGCTTGTAGCCCAAAGGTATGAAATGCTTCTTAAACTTCCGAGACACATAATGGCCAGGTAAACGGTTCTAATCCCAGAATTCCTGGGTGTGGGGGGAGAAGAATGCTGGAACAGAGGAGACAGAAGTGGGGCTTCAGTGGCCGAGTAGTTGGAGTACCTGAGTACCAGAGGGGCAGAGCCAGCAGGGGTCAACACCAGGAGCCCAGACATACTCTTGCTCCCCCAGGGGAAGTTCTAGACACCCAGCTCGAACAACAAAGAGCTGAGACCATTGCTGAAGAGCAACAGTGCTAGAAAATGACCCTAGGGGAACAGATCTCAGGCAGCCAGACCCTTCCCCCACACCTCAGGAAACTGAAGGCTATAATTCACAAAGCCAACAACAAGACTCACAATCCCCAGAATAAGAAAGCTGGGACCGTGAGCCCTGAGCCCCCAAAGCAGAAATTTACTGTAAAGTCAGGAAAAGGCTAACCAACATGAAGAACACACACATACACACACAAAAAAAACCAAGGACCATTGATTCTTTTTATGGAGACAAGCAGGATCAAAATACCAATTTGGAAGAGGATAACAATGACACTATATCCACATCCGATACCTCAAAAGGTAATGTGAACTGGTCTCCAGCCCAAAAAGCATTACTGGAAGAGCTAAAGGAGGATTTTATAAACCAAATTAGGGAGACAAAAGAAAAAATGGAAAAAATGGGGAAAAATGGAAAAAAAAATCCACTGACGAAATCAAGTCCCTAAAGAATAAGATTGGCTAAATGGCTACGGAAATTCAGAATCTAAATAGAGAAAATGAGACCTTGAGAGGTAGAATCAACCAACTGGAAAAGGAGACTCAAAAGCAAAATGAAGACAGTAACTCATTAAAAATTAGAGTTGAGCAAGTGGAAGCTAATGATCCTATGAGGCATCAAGAAGTAGTCAAACAAAATGGAAAGAATGAAAAAATAGAGAAAAATGTGAAATATCTGATTGGGAAAACAACTGACCTAGAAAATAGATCCAGGAGAGACAATTTAAGAGTTATTGGTCTACTGGAAATAAACGATGAAAAAAGAGCCTTCAAAGAAATTATCAAAGACAACTGCGCAGAGGTCCTAGAACCTGAGGGCAAAATAGTCATTGAAAGAATTCACCCATCATCCCCCGAAAGAGATCCCAAACTAAAAACTCCAAGAAATATTATAGCCAAATTTCAGAACTACAAAATCAAGGAGAAAATACTGCAAGCAGCCAAAAAGAAACAATTCAAATATCGTAGAACTACAGTCAGGATCACGCAGGATCTTTCAGCTTCCACTTTAAAAGACAGGAGAAACTGGAATATGATATTCTGAAGGGCAAAGGAGCTGGGACTACAACCAACAATCAACTACCCAGCAAAATTAAGCATAATTTTTCAGGGAAGGAGATGGACATTCAATGAAATAAGGGAATTCCAGACCTTGCTGATGAAAAGGCCAGAACTCAATGGAAAATTTGATTTCCAAATACAAAACTCAAGAGAGACATAAAAAGGTAAACAGGGGGGAAAACCCCCACAAACCTTATT
>CM053622.1:14492732-14531673 GCA_028646595.1 Phalanger gymnotis | reverse complement strand
TTTTGTGGTAGCTAAGAATTGGAAATCAAAGTGATGCCCATCAATTGGGGAATGGCTGAACAAGCTGTGGTATGTGAAGGTAATGGAATACGATTGTGCTATAAGAAATGGGGATGATACAGACTTCATAACAACCTGGAAGAACCTACACGACATGATGCTGAGTGAGCAGAGCAGAGCCAGGAGAACATTATACACAACCACAGATATATGGATTCTGTGATGACTAACCCTGACAGACTTTGCTCTTCTCAGCAACACAATGTGCAGAGACAGCTCCAAGGGACTCACGATGGAGAGTACTATTTACATCCAGAGAAAGAGCTATGAAGTATGAATGCAGATTGAGACACACTTCATGCTCGCCTTTTGTCTCCCTCTTTTTTTTCTCTGTTTTGTATTTGTTGTTGGGGTGTGTTTTTTTTTGGTTCTGTTTCTTCTTTCTCATGATTCATTCCATTGGTCATAATTCTTCTCCACAACTTGACTAGTGTGTAAATTAATTCAATGCCAAGTTATATATGGAAGTTATATAGGATTCCATGCCGTCTTGGGGAGGGAGGGAAGAAAATCTGGAACTCAAAATTATGTAGAATCGTGTGTTGCAAACTAAAAATAAAAATTAAAAAAAATTAAGAGTTCAAGTCAGTAAAAGGCTTTATTTCATCCATACTTCCAAGCTAGAGCTTGGCAGCAAAGAAGCCTATGAGGCAAGTGGACTTCTGAATATGAGCCATTTTCCAACAGGTACTTAGAAAAGACATCATCATTCCGTATTCATAACCAGACGGTCACTGAGATAGTAGTGTTGACAAAGAGAGGGTTGACAAAGACTTCCTAACCTGCTAGGCCTGCTTCAGGGGTTTAGTACAAGGCAATCTGTCTTTTGGTTGTTCTTGTCCAAGGAAGGAACAACATAGGGATTAGACGTGACTGGTCATTTATATCAAAATGGAGGCTTTTTCTAAAATGGCATTTCTCATCTTAAGCCAAGAAAAATACAATTCTCCTCCTCCAACAGTTCCATCATCACAAGGTCAATTAGGACCTGAAAGAAAGAGCATGGTAGTGCTTGGCACACAGCAGGCACTTAATAAATGCTTATTGACTGACTGACTGAAGTTAGAGGTTGATTGACATCCCACCTCCAACACTAGCTGTATGCCTGAGCAAGTGACTTCACCTCGGTGCTTGAGCTTCCTTACCTGTAAGATGAGGTGGGAGTTTCATCAGATAGCCTCTGAGGTCCCTTTCAGCTAGGATCTATAATCCTAGTTCTAGCACTCCCCCCAAGGCTAATCCTTTAACATGAACCCAAATTGTTGGAGTAGAACCCCAGAGAATGGCTGACTACTTGTCTTCTTAGGTTAAGCCTAAAGTGGTTGAACTTTCTGGTACTGTTGCTCATGAGCCCCCACCAATGTACTTAGTATTGATTCTCAGCCAAACTTAATTTGCTTTTAGAAAAGGTATTTATTAAATAAGTATAGCAAGGACAGTTGTTACAAAAATAACCCCTCCTCCCTTCCTAAAAGAGGGTCGTACTTGCTCCTTGCACGCACAAGGTCCTGTGGAAGAGTGGGCCCAAATCTATAGTAAAAAAAGTAGAGAAGCATCCGCATAGGAGACTCATTTGCTCAAGGGGTCACTCACAGTTCCTAGCTAATGGAAGTCCTTTTCTCCCTTTGTGGAGTGCTCGTGAAGGAAGGTTCCCTTACGAGTAGCTTTCTTCTAGATGCTAAGGGTTGTTGCTGTTGTAGAATTCCAAAGCTACCTTTCTTCCATGTGTCTAGTTGGTTTTCTTACACCTGATAATCCACCCACCATGTACACTTCATTTCATTGACACTGTCTTCCTTATTGTTCCATGAGCAAGACACACTCCAGTCATAAGTCATGCTGCTCAGGGGACTCTACTCCCAATACCCACAGGACCTTCTAATCTTCCAAAGTCCCAAGATTGTAACCTGATCAATCCAATCTCTAGAGACTCAGTTTTCTCTTTTGGGGAGACCTTTTGATTCTCATCATGCTTCTCTCTACTCCTAACAGGATGCATTGTCTCCTATTAGTCAGCTTTCCAATAATACAGTCAATTAGAAGGGGGAGAAGAAAGAGAGGCACTTTGTCTCCTACCCCTAAGAGCAATCTCCTCTCAGAAGCCTGGAATCCTTAGCTCCCAAATTTGGCCCTCTCCCAGGCAATGACTGATATGTCAGCCAAAAGACATGACCCATACTCCTGCCAATCGCAAGATATTTCCTATGTGGCATCATCTGTCTTTATAAGAGCCACTGTGATTCTTTCAGGTTCACTTATTCACATCTAGTTTAAATTTCGTAAATGTATTCAATCCATAAATTTCAATCTGTCCAATGTCTGGGCTTTCTGTGATTCATTGGGATGGGGGCTGCTCCCCACTCTTAGACTATGGCCCTATAATAGTTTGTCCAAGAGACTAAAGGAAGCAAAGGAAGGCTTCCAGAATGTCGAGGAGGGTGGGTCATAGGTGGAAAATTTTTGGAGAAACATGGATAAAAATTGAGTTGGATAAGACAGCGTCAGATTGCTAAATTTCAGCTCCCTTAAATTCTCAAAGCCCCCTTTAGCTCTCCCAGTCTCTGGTTCTTTCCCTGAGTCCCCCAGATATCTCCATGCAGCTACGTGAGTACCATTGGTACCCAGGTCCTTCTGGCTCTGCCAGAAATCTGAAGTTTTTTGCATTTCTTGTTTTTTCTGCTCCTGTGGAGCTCTCCTTGGCTACCTGGAGAAAGAGTAAGTCTCGATAGTCTTCCCAGATCCTTTCTGGCTTCATTACCTTCTTGTACCAGCTGCCTTGATCTTTAGAGAAGCTGGGCTCTTTGGGCTCCTGCTGGACCCAACTTCCAGTGGCTTCCCCCATGACTTTCTGAATGCAGGTGCAAACCCAGCAAATGAGACAGTATAGCCACTAGATGGCGCAGCGGATAGATGGTTTAAATGTAGCTCTTGGTAGACAATCTTTGTCTTTGACTTACTAGCTACAGGAAACCTGGGCAAATCACTTAACTCTTCTCACCCTCAGTTTCCTCATCTGTAAAATGTAGATAATAATCTACCTCCCACCTACCTGCCAGGGTCCTTGGAAGGATAAAATGGGACATTTGTAAAGCACTTTGTCATTTCTGTTGTTCAGTCGTGTCTGACTCTCCCTGGCCCCACTTGGGGTTTTCTTGGCAGAGACACTGAACTGTTTTGCCATTTCCTTCTCCGGCACTTTTTACAGATGAGGAAACTGAGGCACACAGGGTGAAGTAACTTCCCCAGGGTCACACAGCTAATAAGTGTCTGAGGCTGGATTTGAACCCAGGTCTTCCTGATCCTCGGCCCAAGCTCTAGCCACTGAACCATCTAGCTGTCCTATCATCATTATTATTTTGCGAGCCTTAAAGAGCCATAGGAATGTCCGCCGTTACTATCATTATTTTGACCTTCAAGGCTCCTCACACTTACCCCTCATTCACATTCTGGCTGAGCCAGGCTGGCCTGTCCTTATCTTGACCCCGCCTCTCTCTGTGACTTGATTTACCCAGTTCTTTTGGATGGAGTAGACACCGCCATCACCTCCTCCTGTCCCTTCTTGCTGAAGAGCTCCAACTCACTGGCCGTTCTCCATGAAGCTGTTCCTGAGCCTTCCTGCCTTTCCCACACTTGGAAACCATCTCCCTTTATTTTTTTAGAGGGGGAAAGGCAGGGCAATTGGGGTTAAGTGACTTGCCCAAGGTCACACAGCTAGTAAGTGTGTCAAGTGTCTGAAGCCGGATTTAAACTCAGGTCTTCCTGATTCCAGGACCGGTGCTGTACTCACCGCGCCACCGAGCTGCCCCAACCATCTTTAAACAATTCTCCTGCCTGCTTGTCCAGGCTGTTCCTTTTTGCACTCATATCCCTGGGCCTCGTATTCTAATTATTGTGGATTTGTCCCTTTCAACAATTGAGTTCTAAGGTCCATGAAAACAGGGCATTTGTTCTGTTCACTGTCCTACAACGCACTGGAAGACCAAGGTTCAAATCTGCCTCTGATACTGGCTGGCTGTGAGACCTTGGACAAGTCTCTTGACAGCTTTGGGCCTCAGTGTTCTGATCTACAAAAAGAAGGCGCTGGACTTGTCCTCCAAGACCCAACTCCAAATCTATGGTCCTGTGTGCTGGACCAGGAGCATGCTGGGAGCTAAGTTAGCTTGAGCTGATCCAGTGAAGTCTTCTCCCGAACTTTTCTCTAGCTCCCACCTAGCCCTGGCTTCCCTTTTGGATCGGCTTTTCCCTGGCTTAATCTCTCTGAATGATCTCTCTCAGATGTACCAGAGACACCTTTTTGTCCCTGTTACTTTCTATAGTATCGATAACATTCCTATATTCTGGGTAGCAGAGGTGACTCAGTACGTAGAATGCTGGACTTGGAAGCTGGGAGACCTGAGATCAGGTCCTGCTTCAGACATATACTGAGTGACTCTGAGCAAGGACCTTCACCTTACCCCTCTCAGCTTCAGTTTCCTCATCTGTAAATGGGGGTGATAACAGCCCCTCTCTCCCAGGGTTGTTGTAATGAGAACCCGTTTGTAAAGAGCTTAGCACAGTGCCTGGTACACAGTAGGTGCTTCATAAATGCTTATTTCCTTTCTTGCTTCCTTTCTAGTCCCACGTGTGCCTGGGGAGGTCATTTACATTGCTTCCCATGCACATATTGGTCCCTGGCCATTGTTCTCCCGGGATCTTGGTGTTCCATGGTTCACAACTTAGAGAGCATCTGGGAGACACCCCAGATTGGAATATGTTCTCTGGCAGTCCTGGCACCCCAATTCAGCTACATGAGAATGAAAATCTAGCTTTTGTGGTCTAGCCTTGGACCTGCCCACTGTGTATAATGTTTCTAGGAGAAAATGAGTTCCATGCTCCAAACGAACTTTGACCCCACGATCCACAGAGGCAGCATGGAGTAATGTCTAGAGCACAGGACCCGGATTCAGCAGGATCTGGGTTTGAATCCTGTTTTAGACACTTATTTTCTACGTGGTCCTGGGCAAGTCATTTAATCTGTGCCTCAGTTTCTGCATTTGTAAAATGGAGTTACCGTGGTTCATTCCATTGGTTATAATTCTTCTTTACAACTTGACTATTGTGAAAATATGTTTAGTGTGAAGGTGTATGTAGAACCTATGTTGGATCGCATGCCATCTTAGGTGGGGAGGGGGAAGGAAAGGGAGGGGGAGAAAATTTGAAACTCAAAAACTTGAGGAACTGAATGTTGCAAACTAAATCTAAAAATTAATTAATTAATAAAAACTGAAGGAGCTACACTAAGCGACCTCTTAGGCCCTTTCCAATTCTACGTCTATGACCCTATGAACCCGGTCTCACCCTCCCCTCCACCCTCCCAGCTTTGTCCTGGCCATCGGGAGCTTGTGGAGTTTCCTTCCCTGCCATGGTTGGGGATTCTCCATTACCCCCATTCAAAGTTTCCTTCATCCCGATGCCCCTCTCCCCCCTCTTCCTGAAATAATGCTGATGGAGTGAGACGGCCGGGGTCGGGAAGGGAGAGCGATCCCCACTGCTATGCGTCGGCCGGCTAGAGATGGTGGAGAGGAGGACTCCCATATGCCGGCACCTGGGCCCCTTCTATTCAAGTGAAGTCAGATGGAGGGAATTTGGTGGACAGAGCTGCTGGCGCAGCAGGGGAGAATGTGCTGGCTTGGTCATAAAGCTGCCATAAATAGGGGCCTGGGGGAGATCCAGCCCCATCCCTGCTGCTCCATTTTCCCTCTAAGAGGTAACAGAGGCTAGGTTAAGGCTAGGGAGGGAGGACGGGCGGTGTGATATCTCTTGGGGGGAGTGTTAATTTTAGGGTCTGAGGATCAATTCCTCCTCAGGCTTTCAGATTCATTTTGGGGGCTAATGCTGGGTGGGAGGACCTGGGAAGGCCATTGGTCCTTTGCCCAAGGCCAGAGCGTGGAGACCTGGTTTGTATTGGGGGAGGAGGCCTGCAACCCTGAGATCTTGGCAGGGATTGTCTTCTTTGGAGAGGCCTCATTCGCCTTGAGCCTGTGGCAGCCTCTTCTGGTTTGGGGGGGGCGGTGACCCAAATGGCAGCCTCTTCTGGTTTGGGGGGGCAGTGACCCAATTTCTGCGGTTATTTAAGGCTGAAGCCATCTGTGACCCCACTTTGCCACTGGGAAAGTCTGGGAAAGTGAAACATTTCATTCTGGGGCCCTGAATTCCAGCTGGGAGCTGGGCCAGTCCCAGAGACCGATGAATGGGAAGATTGACTCTCACCACAAAGTCCAGTTTTCTCTTGGGCTTTCACCATCACGAGTAACCCAGTCTTCAGACTTCCCGTAATTGTGTCTGTGAGAATGGCCATATGCACCACCGCGTGTGCATGACTATGTCCAAGTGTGTGTGGGTCATGGTATCTGGGCATGTGTCTGCCCGCATCTCTGTGTGGCACCTGGGTTTAAAATTCCATGTGTGTGGATTGCTGCCTTTGGGTGTGATTGAGTGGGAAGTGGCTTTTCCGCTTCTAAGTGAAAAACTGAAAATCTTTCACAGAAAGTGAATTTGAGGGACTTTCCCCAATTACCAGTCAATCAGGTTCCTCTCTTGCCTCAAAATGACCTAGCTAGGACTCTCAGTTAGCAACCTTTTTTTTTTGGCATCTAGACATCTTTGTGTTCAGACGATGGAGCAGCAAAGTGTCCCAGAGCAGGCAGCTGCTGGGAAAAGCCATGGAGGCTTGGGGGGACCTTTCAAGGTACAATGTGGGGCTCATGGGAGGGTGGGCATCCTCGGGCTTAGATTGGCCCTGGGGCTCTGGGCTTCCTCTGCTTAGCGAGGAGAAGGGACATAAGGCTGTGGTCAGTGCTTACAGCCACTGGGGCTGGGGAGGGGGACAGAACTACTCGGGCCATAGACATGTAGCCAGACAGGGTGAAAACTTGGGGTCTGTCCCTGCTACAACCTGAGCCTTAATTTTTATATTCTTTGTTCTAAGGTCTCTTGCAGCTCTGACATTCCCTGTTCTGAGGCCCTTCTCAGCTCTGACATCCTCAGTTCTAAGGCCCCTCCCAGCCCTGACATCCCCTGTTGTAAGGCCCCTATCAGCTCTGACATTCCCTGTTCTCAGTGCCCTCCCAGCTCTGACATTCCGTGTTCTAGGGGCTCTTCCAGCTCTAAGACTATGATTTTAATCAAGTAAGCCAGTCTGGCACAAGAGGGCAGATCCTAGGTTCCATTGAGGGTCCATGTCTGAGGACTATTCCCTTAGATATCTTGCCCAGGGCAGCTCAGGTAGTTGGGCCCATTGGTGGCACAAAGCCTAGAGAGGCCAGCTGAGCCAGATCGGCTTGGCCAGCAGAGGGTAGCGTGAGCCTTCTCTTCCCGGTGCCTGCCTGAGTGCTACAGGATTCATATGTTATTTCTGGAAGCAAAGATCTAGTCAGGATGGGGGAGAACACAAACTTGGAGAAAGCCACAGAGTCACGAGGGCCTTGTTTGGGCGTGCTCAGGGTAAACTGCTTGTTTCAGGTCTCAGTCTACGAGCTGGAGAACTTTCAGGGAAAGAAATGTGACTTCTCCACTGAATGCCCCAACTTGACTGAAAGTCTGCTGGAGAAGGTGGGCTCCATCCAGGTGGAATCTGGCCCGTAAGTGCTGCGTGTACAAAGAGGGCTGGGGGTGACAGGGTTGCTAGGATCCAGCGTACAAAGAACCTGAGTGGCCAGACAAAGGAAGCCCCAGTATCACCCACCTACTGGCTGACCTGAGGTCAAGCACTGCACTGGAAGTCTGAGGGTCAGCTTAGAATTCTGACTGTGGTCACTGCTACCTGTGTGATGGCGAGCAAGCATTCACACCTATCTGGACTTCAGTTTTGTTACCTATAAAATAGGGAGATTGTAACAGATGATTCCTGGGCTTCCTTGTAGCTCTGATGCTCTGTACTCCAGGGACCTTCTCAGCTCTGACATTCCCTGTTTTAAAGGCTCTCCCAGCTCTGACATTCTATCCTAAGGTCCCTTTTCCAGCTCTGACATTCTGTGTTCTAACATCCAGCCCTGCTCTGACGTTCCCTGTTCTAAAGCTCTCTCAGCTCTGATATTCCCTGTTCTGAGGCCCCTCCCAGCTCTGACATTCTGTGTCCTAAGGTCCCTTCCCCAGCTCTGACATTCTAACATCCAGCCCTGTTCTGACTTTCTCTGTTCTAAGGTCCCTTCTAGCTCTGACATTCCATTTTCTAAGGGTTCTCCCAGCTCTGACATTTTGTGTTCTAAGTACGGCCCTGCTCTGATCTTCTCTGTTCTAAGGCCCCTCCCAATCCTAACATTCTGTATTCTTTCTAATAATCTGTCATCTGAATACCCATTTTGTTCTAAAACTTCTGACCCTGCCTCGGCTTCAGTTTCTCATTTGTAAATGAGGGATCAGACTCACTGCTGTCTAGGGATCTCTTCTGGCTCACACCATCTACTTCTGTGGTATTTTGAAGTTGTTGGGTGTGAGCAGAGCCAGCATTGTGAGAGCTTGGCCAAAGTCATAGGTCACATCTCTCCATCCGTTCCCTGGTTGGACAGTTGCCTTTTCACAGGGTCCCGCCTAGTCTCCACCCTCTCTCCTTGGCCTCATGCTGCCCAACCAGCTTCTTGGCCTTCTCCAGCTGAGATCAGTCCGGGCTTTCTTATTCCAGATGGTTGGCATTTGAACGCTGCGCCTTCCGGGGAGAACAATTTGTCCTTGAAAAGGGGGATTACCCCAGGTGGGATGCGTGGTCCAACAGCCATCACAGTGACAGCCTCCTCTCCCTTCGGCCCCTGCACATTGTGAGTATGGGCTTCCTCCTCCCAATGGGACTGAGGGCTGGGTCTCCCCACTTGGGGAATTCTGGAAAGGACATTGAAGGTTGTGACCCAGGCTGGATGGAATTCTGACAAGGCCAAGGTCATTATGGACTTAATCATGTTCAATGGAGTCCCTCTCTCCCGGACACTTAGAGGCCCAGCTTAAGAGATGGAGAAACTCTACCCATGGTTTAGGAAGATTGTCAGTCCTGGGTGGGCATTTTTCTGACTGCCTCTGTCTGTCAATTGTCTCAATTCAGCTCAATCCAACAAATGTTTATTTTTGTTTGCTTTTTTGAGAAGGAATGGACAATATCTTAACTCCTGATTTACTTTAAAATAATTTTTAAAAGATCTTTTTGTTTGTTTTTTGAGGCAGTTGGGGTTAAGTGACTTCCCCAGGTTCACACAGCTAGTAAGCATCTGAGGCTGAATATGAACTCAAGTCTTTCTGACTCCAGGGCTCTATCCACTGTGCCACCTGGCTGCTCCTATGATCTTTTGTTTCAACATCGCCTAAGATTTCTCTGTGTATCCCTTTTCCTTCCCCTTTCTAGAAAGCCATACTTTATAAGAGAAATAATCATTAAAAAAGTGAGATGAGGAAGTAATCAACAAAATTTATATATACATATATATGTATACATATATATATATGAAATCTGATAATGTGTGTAATGTTCTGTACCCACGGGCCCCCACCTCTTGAAAAGAGTGAGTGAAGGTATCTTCTCATATCTCTGAAGACAAGGTTTCATCAAGCTCCTCCTTGTGCTCAGTCCAGGGCTACAAAGATGGAAAAATGACCCCAGAAGCTTGTGGCCTGTTAGGAAGGGGTGTGACAAAACTCTGATATGAGACAGCTGGTGAGAAGGTGAAGTCTTCCAAGGAATTTGAGAAGGGGCGACGGAGATGAGAAGGGGGATGGAAGGAGAGGGGCTTTCTGGAGGAAGTGATATCTAAGCTGGCCTGGAAGAGAGGGAACCTCTTTCAAACATGGGGGAGTAGAGAACATTCCAGTTTGGCTAGGACACAGATTATATAAAGGGGAATAGAATACAATGATGGGGAGCTGGATAGGGGAGGACTTAATTAGTCTGCAAGTTCTAATCAAGTACCTACTGTGTGCAGGTACTGGGGACTCAAAGAAGGGCAAAGCCCACAGCTACTTCCCATAATGGACCCACATTCTAGTAAATTAGACAATATGGGCCAACAAGCTATATACAGGGTGAGTGGAGGGTGGGCTTAGGAGGGAAGGTAGAGGCAGTGAGCGGTAGCCTTGAAGACAGCAGGATTCGAGCTGAATATTGAAGGAAACCAAGGAAGCCAGGAGGGCAAAGAAAAGAGAGAGGATTTTGTACACATGGGGGGCAACCAGTGCAAAGATATCTGGAGATGAAGTATGTGTGTGCTGGGTTGTGAAGTGGATAGCATGCCAGACTTGGAGTCAGAAAGACCTGAATTCAAATCTAGCTTCAGACACTTACCAGCTGTGTGACCCTGGGCAAGTCACTTAACCTCTGTTTGCCTTGATTTTCTTATCTGTAAAATGGGGATAATAAAAACCACCTCCCTCTCAGAGTTGTAAAATGCTTAGCCTAGTGTCTGGCACATAGAGTAGGTACTACAGAGATGTCAGTTATTAGGATGATTATGAGGTAGGTCAGTGCAGCTCGAGTTGGGAGATTATACGTTTTTCAGTAGGCACTGAAAGTTTTTGAGGACAGGAGTGACACAGCCATAAAGATGCATTAAGAAGATTACTTGGGTAGCAGTGTAGACAATGGCCCTTCTAGGTTTAACGGTCTCTAAGCAGAGAGCTGCAGCTGATTCCTTGTCCCCCTGTGCATTTAGGTTCCATTTTGGCAGTGGTAGTGGGTTTGGGAGTGTGGGAGGATGGTAGAATTGGAGATGGCTTGATTGATTGTTCTGAGGCCTTCTTCTAGGACAGCCCAGAACACAAAATCCACCTGTTTGAGAATCCAGGGTACGGCGGCCGCAAGATGGAGATTGTGGATGACGACGTTCCCAGTCTCTGGGCTCACGGCTTCCAGGATCGGGTGGCCAGTGTCAGAGTCATCAATGGAACGTAAGTACCGAGCCACGCCCTCCGCTTCCTCCCTCCTTTCTTCTTCATCCCCAGCCTTTGACCCTGGAGAGAGCTTCCCACGCTTTTGGCTTCCTCCTACTAGGCTGGATGTAACCTCCTGCAGATTCTGATCCTTCTTCACACTTAGATGGAGTTAATGATACTCGCCCCTGCCCACCTCACAGAGCTATGATAGAGCAGAATGCTTTGTGAGCTGTAACGCACCATGAGCTATGAGCCGCACATGTCTATAAAGGCCGATGGAGGGTATGTAGTGGAGGATAGATGATAGTAGTAATAGCTGGCTTTTACACGATGCCTTAAGATTTGCAAACAAATACCATCTCATTTGCTCTTCACAATAGCCCTGTAGGTAGGGTACAATTGTGACTCTCATTTTATAAATGAGGAAATTGAGGCAAGCAGAGGTTAAGTGACTTGCCCAGGGTCACACAGCTACTCAATGTCTGACGCTGGATTTGTTCCTGATTCTAGCACTCTCTCTACTCTAGGGAAAGAAATCAAGTATTTAATAAGCAACCTACTATGTGCTAAGTACTTTACAAATATTATCTCATTTGATCCTCATAATAACCTTAGGAGGTGGGTGCATTTTACAGTTGGGAAGATTGAGGTAGACAAAGGGGAATTGCCCAGGGTCACAAAATAGTAAGCGTCTGAGGCTGGATTTGAACTCGGGTTTTCCTGACTCCGGGCATACCGGCATCAACTTGCCATTTTACCTGGAATTTCAAGCATTTTCCCCTCCCAGCTTGACTTTTGGTCCAAGCCTGGCCCCCTCCTCATAGGACTAATGCCAACTTCTATCTCTCCTATCCCCAACAGGTGGGTAGGTTATGAATTTCCTGGCTACCGGGGGCGCCAATATGTCTTTGAGCGGGGAGAGTACCGCCATTGGAATGAGTGGGATGCCAATCAACCCCAAATCCAGTCCGTCCGGCGCATCCGTGACCGCAAGTGGCACAAACGTGGCTGCTTCCTCAGTAGCTGAAGGAGACCTAAGGCCGCCCGTCCCCCACCCTCCCCAGGCAGCTGGCCCACCAAGAAGAGAAAGCTCTAGGGATTTTCAAAGTGGGGTCCCCCAGCCTGACAGGCTGTTCTCTCCCTCTTGCATCAGAACCTCCTCAATAAATCACTGGGGCTCACAGGTCCCATCACCCTCAGTGGCTTGGTTGACTTCATTAAATGAAGAGGGTTGCTTTGGTGCTTCTCCCTAGGGAAGTAGGTAGCTGCTGCTAGGTGTGGGGGAAGGGAGGGGAATCTGCTGGTCCTTTGGGTCAGACCTCGGACAGCTCAGTTACTGTGGATGCTGGTGTCCTCCTCAAGCCTGTGGTCTGCCATGCAAACCTCAGTCACCCTGAATCCCACTCTGATTTGAGTTGGCATAGGGATTAATCATCCACTTTAATCCATTTATCTGTCTTCACTAGCCCCTGCTCTACCAGCTATATTTATCAGGTGAATACTTTCAGCTCTGTCTCCTACCCACATCTTGGTGGTCCACTGCCCTCCTGACCTGGGCAGAGAGGCCCTGGGTGGGGGACATTCTAGTTTGCCCCCAGACTCTGAATCAATCCCATTGACTTCCTCAGTCTACAAGCTTTGCCCTGTGAGGTGCCCTGTGCTGCCTGATCCCTCCCTGTCTTCCTCCCTGGTGATAACAACCTGTCTCTGTGTGTGGGCAGGCTGAGGAGGTAGGGAACAGAAACTGAAAAGAATATAGTCATTTTCCATCATTTCAACCTGCATGTTTTCAAGTATGCATCTGAGAAAGCATGTCAGGTTATTTTTACCCTACAGCCTAATAAGCAGTGGCTGAACCACTAAGGTAGGGGAGGGGGCACAGGAAGGCACAGGGGGTGGGGGGAGGGACTCCTTCCTACATAGTCTTGCTTCAATCAATCAGTCAAGTGCCTACTATGTGCCAGGCACTGTGCTGAGGCAAATTCAATCTGTCAGCATTTATGAAGGACCAAGAGTGTTAGGTATTAGAGGAGATACAATTTCCTATTCTGGTAGGGAGTTCAAACATGTACACTGTTAATTATAATACACTGGGATAAGGACACTGGGGTACAGTGGGGGAAGTGCGTACCAGTGAAGGCTTCATAGAGGCAGCCCATCTAAGTGGTCCTGTAAAGGATGGGTAGGAATTCCTTCTCATTCTCCTTCCCATCCTCCAGAGTCATCCTTCCCCCACCCCAGCCCAAGTTCAAGCAGATACATGCACAGGCTAGACCACTCTCATTAAAGAGCCCAGTCTAGTTTCCTTTGAGAGCATAAGCCCAGCAAGAGAAGGTCAGGGTAGAGGCCAAGCTCAGAAGTTCCCATTTTCCCAGGTTCTCCCAGACTTCTGAATGGTCTTTCTCCCAAGATGAAGAGTCTGCATGAAGTGGTCCTTACATTTTCAGCACCCTCCTCTCCCTCCCACTCCTGAGGGGGAAAGCAGAAGGGGAATTTTAGCAGGTCCCAAGCTTAGACAAGCCTCTCTCCAACCTGAGCCAGGGAGAAACAGGAGGAGAGGGCAGGCTGTCCCTAAGGAGAGGGAAAAGACATTTCTGGCACCTCAGAGCGGGCACTGGGGCTGGAACTTGGGTCCTCAGGGCCCAGATCATTGTCATGGACCCTGCCTGAAGCTCTTCTACCCCATCCTCAGCTCCAGAAATAGCAATACTACCAGGGGACATGTTGGGGCGTGGGGTGAGGGAGATGTGTTGAGGTGGAGGGAGCTGTGTTGTAGGGTGGGAGTAAGGGGCTGTATTGGAGGGTAGGGGAGAAGGGATGGTTGGAGGGTGGGAGGAGGGAGATGTGTTGGGGCACAGGGGAGAGG
Source organism: Phalanger gymnotis (assembly GCA_028646595.1). Classification (NCBI taxonomy): domain Eukaryota; kingdom Metazoa; phylum Chordata; class Mammalia; order Diprotodontia; family Phalangeridae; genus Phalanger; species Phalanger gymnotis. The sequence continues at coordinate 14,517,860 of CM053622.1, read as the reverse complement.
GGATGTGTTAGGGGGTAGGGGGTTGTTGGGGTGGGGGAGGGTAAATGTGTGTGTATGTGCGCGTGGAGGGCACCGCTTCTCCCTTCCCTTGGCTCATTCATTTCGGAGTCCTCCTGACAGACAGTTGCTTAGCAACTCAACTAGCTTTTGCCTTCTCTTTGTTATCCCCACATCTGAGGGAAGAAAAATTCCCAGCAACAGCTATCCTTACTCCCTCCTTTAATGAAAAATCCCTTCCACAGGCCTTTATTGCTGATCTGAGGGGAGGAAAGAGGGGAAATGGGCAGGTTTCAAAAAGGGGGATTTTGACTGAAATATTCTGGGGTGTCAGAGTCCCAAGGCATAGAGAAGCAAGGACCCCATCCATCCCCTCCTGTGGCATATGATCAAGCCCACCTGGCAGCCGAATGGGGGCATGTCCCTTCTCTGGTCAGTCTGGGCTCTTGTAGCTTCTCTCCTCTCACCCACTGAAATAAATCCACATAGTCTTTTTCTCTAGGGAGTAGAGGGTCCACATCTAACATCTCTTGTAGCTCTCACATTTTATGTTCTGAAATTCTAGGTCTAATGTTCTGTGTTCTAAGGTCCCTTCCCATTCTACAAGTCTATGTTCTATGTTTTAAAGTCCCTTCTTTCAATCAGTCAAACATTTATTAAGCGCCTACTGTGTGCCAGGCATTGTGCTAAGTGCCCAGGATACAAAGAATGGCAAAAGACAGCACCTGCCCTCAAGGAACTTCCAGTCTCATGGAGGAGATAACCACCAAACAATTGTTCAGACAAGCCCTATACAGGGTAATTCGGAGATCGCCAAGAGAAGGCACTGGAATTAAGAGGGACAGGGAAAGGCTCCCAGTCAGGAGGTGCAGTTTTAGCTGAGACTTGATGGAAGCCAAGAGGCAGAGATGAGGAGGGAGACAACTCCAGGCAAGCGGGGTGGCCAGGGACAATGCCCAGGTGTGTCTTGCTCATGGAACAGTGAGGAAGCCAGTGTCACTGGATAGAAGTGTGTGCAGATGCGTGTGGGTGGGGAGGTGGGGAGTGGGATTGTAAGATATAAGAAGAGTAGAAAAGTAGGGGGAGGCAGGTTATGAAGGTCTTTGAATGTCAAGTAGAAGATTTTATATTTGAGCCATTTATTGAGCAGGGTGTGTGTGTGTGTGTGTGTGTGTGTGTGTGTGTGTGTGTGACATAGTCAGACCTGCACTTTAGGAAAATCGCTTGGGCAGCTGAGTAGAAAGAAGACAGATGGGATTGGGAAGGTTGTGGCAGGCAGACCTGGGCTGTTGCAGGTGTGAGGTGATAAACACCTGTATCAGGGCCAAGGAAAGAAAGGGGGGCATATGTGAGAGATGTTATGAAGGTCAAATCATTAAGCCTTGGCAACAGCTAAGATATGGGGTTGGGGGAGAGAGAGCGAAGAGTCAAAGATAATGCCTAGATTTTGAGGCTGGGGGACTGGGATGATGGAAGTGCTCTCAACAGAAAGGAGGAAATAGGAAGAGGAGATAGTTTGGGGGGAAAGATCATGAAGTCAGTTTGGGACACTTTGAGTTTACGATGTCAAATTGGCAGTTAGAGATGCAAGATGGGAAGTCAGCGGAGAGGTTAGATTTGAGAATCGTTAGCACAGAGAGGATATTTGGATCCAATGAGATCACCAAGTGAAATAGTATAGAGGGAGAAGAGAAAAGCATCCAGGAGAGATGATTGGGGGACACTCACCATTAGCAGGCATGACCTGGTTGAAGATCCCAAAAAGGAGACTGAGAAGGCGTGATTAGATAGGTAGGAGGAGAACCAGGAGAGAGCAATGTCGTGAAAACCTACAGAGAAGAGAGGAGGGTGATGAAAAGGGTGACAGTGTCAGAAGCTGCAGGGAAGTCAAGAAGCATGAGGACGCAGAAAAAGCCACTGGATTTGGCAATGAGATAATCAGTAACCTTGGAGAGAGCAACTGCAGTTGAATGGTGAGGTCAGAAACCAGATTGTAGGGGGTTAAAAAGAACTCTGACCGTCTATGCTTCTCAGATCCTGAGTGAGAAAAATATTTTAATATATTAATTCTCTAAATCTCCTTAAGTGAGGAGAGGGAAGACAAGGTAAAAGAGACTCAGTTCCTACCTCCTTTCCTAATGAGCATCCTTCTCAGGAATGTTTGGCTTCATCTCCTTGTCTGCAAGTGGAGATAAGGGTTTGGTGTGAGAGGCCACATGGACCTAGGAGACTGGGGTCCAGAGATCTCTGCTAGGCACCAGCACCACGTAGTTCCTGCAGGCTACAGCCCCTTTCTAGGTGGTAGAGTGTGAGGAAGGGACTGGCAGGCTCTACCACCTCTAAGGAAAAGGATAGGCAAAGGAGAAAAATGACATAGATCTGCTTCATAAGTAAAGAACTGCAAAACTTTAGATATTATTACATCAATGTTAGTTCTAATTTAAAAAAGTAGGACAGGTTCAGCAATAGGGGTCACTCTCAACTCTGAAAAACATAGATTGTACTTCCCACCTCCACTCCTTTCCACTTAAGCTCATAAGATTATAGCAGGGACGGTGAGGACTGAAGATGTAAGATGCCCTGATGTATTAGGTACCGGAACCCAAGTAACAGCTATATTCCAGTCATTTTATGAAAACTGTTTGCAAAAGATACCATATCAGCCTTTGGCAGGGCAATGCTTCTGCCTCACTTTAACATTCCCTGAGGAAGTCATGAGCATCCGCAGGAAGGTAGAGACATGGTTCTAGTGAGATTAGCATTGGCGGAGGATGAGGAGACCACAGGTTTCTCTTACCCAGAAGAATTTTGCCAGTTTTTGGCACTTTTCAGTGGCTATGGAAAAGGAGGCTGGAGATATGAATCTAGGAGTGCGGGCTTAGCTGGATAATCTGATTGGCCTTGGGAAGATGTTGGCCAAGCATGAGAAAAGACTGATGGGCATCAGATGGGCAGGAAGATGTTACGGATCTGGAACTGCTGCCAGTCAATCTCCAGATTAACAGAGTCTGAGTATAAAATCAGCCAGGTGACTCAATGGACAGAGTGCTGGGCTCAGAGTCAAATCCTTACTAGCTGTATAATCTGGGGCTAGCTGCTTAACTGCTGTCTGCCTCAGTTTTTCCATCTGTAAAATGGGATCAGTAATAGCACCTACCATACAGGATTGTTGTGTGGGTGCCCCAAAAGTGCCTGGCCCATAGTAGTTACTTAATAAATGTGTATTGACTGATTGATGAGTGCAGCCTAAAGCTTTAATAACTTAGGACTGCACTAAAACCTTTGGGACACCATTTGTAATATGGCGCATCTAGGCGGCACGATGGATAAAGCACCAGCTCTGGAGTCAGGAGGACCTGAGTTCAAATCCAGCCTCAGATATTTACTAGCTGTGTGACCTTAAGCAAGTCACTTAACACCAATAATATGGCACAGAAGCCAAGGAAACTACAGTGACATGAAGCTACGTGAAGAGAAATGAATGAATCAACAAGCGTTTATCAAGAGCCTCTTATGTGTTCATCTTCCTGAGTTCAAATCTGGCCTCAGACACTTACTAGCTGAATGACCCTGGCCAAGTCACTGGATCCTGTTTGCCTCAGCTCCTTATTTGTAAAATGAACTGGAGGAGGAAATGGCAAACGAGTCCAGGATCTGGATCTAAGAAAACCCCAAATGGGGTCACGGAGAGTCAGACGCCACTGAAGTGATTCAACGACAACAAAAAACGTACCATTCTTTGCAAGCCTCAAAACATCATGAAAATGCCAGCTATCAGCTGTGAAAGGTTGCCAGTTACACATTGAATATTCAACAAAGAACCAGTACGATAGAAGCGTCCAGCAGCCGGCCTCATCTAAAGAATCTTTGCAAACTAAAGACTTTTTAAAGAGTTGGCAGCTACCATGGAAATTTCCTGAAGAATCATGCTATTGTTCCTGAGGTACTCAATGACCTCACACACCTGGGTAAGTGGAGGAGAGCCAAAAGCAGAGAGGCAAGAAAGATCAATCCAGCCTGATCCCTTTGACGCTACCTGGAGATCAATGGGATGCGGAAGGCCAACAGGCTTTTAAGGATTAGTCAGCCATCTCACTTGGGCACATTGGCTTAGGGAGATGAAGGCAAGCTCCTCGTGCTGCACCCGAAGAGCTAAGTCTTAGGATTTAGCTAAGATTTGGGAGCTGTCCTACCAAGAGAGCGATGATCACCAGAAACCCATTGCACTTGTCAGCAGAGTGAGACTATTATCCCATACGGAAATTGAAGCACTTGGTTGACTGCCAATGATAAGTTCCAATACATATTTGTTTCAAGTTTAGACTAACAATAATTCATCTTTTTTTTAGTTTGACCAGTATTTAAGTTTGGTGCTGCCCTGATGGGTAGCAACACCAACCAACTGTGCATGACCTACTTATGTAGTTGTAGGTGCCGTGTCCTGTAGACCACGTGAGTTCTAAGGGGTGGTGATGCCCCTGAGGCATGAAGAAGAACTGCAGCCAGCAGACCATCTCTATTACATCAAAGTGAAGCTGAGAGTCTGGCACTTCTGCCACAGGGTGTTTCGTCAGTTGATATGAATCTTGCTGCATTGGACCCACCCTCCTTGCCTCAGTTGTCCTTGGATGACTGGCAACGGCGATAGCTGAATGATGAAATCAAATCAATGAGCGTTTATTAAGCACTTAATATATGCCAGGCACTATGCTAAGCACCGGGGATACAATATAATGAAAAAGAAAAATAAGCCCTGCCCTCAAGAGGCTTACATTCTAACAAAAAAGATAAAATATAAAAGGGAATTGAAAAGTGGGGGATATAGATATAGACACAGACATAGACACAGAGATAGATTACAGAGAGAGAGAAATAGAGATAGAGATATAAAACTGAGCAAATGATCTCTAAGATTCGTGCCTCAAAGGATACCTTACCATCGAGAGAATGGTAGAAGTTAAGGCTACACAGACTGACCCTACACACGGTACCAGGAAGCAGTTGATACGACTACCCAAGACATCTCCCTCTATGTCTAAAAGATAACTCTGGACAGTCAGACCGAAAGAGAACACTTGAGAGGGCAAGAAACAAATTCTTGCGGACAAATGATACCGGCCTAAAACTGCAGGAGATTCTGATGACAAGCTTTGTGCTTGATGTATTCACTGACAAATGCTGCTAACTCATGACGCACAGACAATTTAAGTATTAGCAAGTCTTGGAGTTTGTATGCAAATCTCTCAAAGGAAACAGGAAAAAGAAGGTATAGTATATACTGTGGAGTTGTGTTCCCTACCCTATCTACACTAGCAGATTGGGTGCCCAGGGTTTGGCTGCTATTCAGCCTCTTAGAATCTAGAGGTAGTCCTGAGGGGTTGGATGGGTAGGGAAAGGATCTTCCTAGTGTTGTAGCTCATGAGCCCACACCTGTGTGCTTCCCCCCCCCCTCCCCGTGATTATTAGTTGAGATCAATTAGCCAGCCGGACCTGATTAGCTTTTAGAAAGGGGTATTTACTACAGTGGTGTAGTAAGACCAGATGTAGGTGTATGGCCTATATCAGCTAGCATGTCGTCTCGGGGAGGGGGAGAGAGGGAGGGGAAAAATTTGGAACTCAAAATCGTATAAAGTGAATGTTGAAAACTAAAAATAAATAAATGAATGAATGAGCGAATAATAAAGAACAGACGGATGAGACATTTCCTCTGAAAATCTCAGGCACTCTCTCGAACCAGTACCTAAACATTCCAGGGGAAAGTGGGCTTGAGATTGGAGCACGTGTGGCAAAGGTGAAACTTAGCTCCCACAAGTTCTTGGAATCCTCGAAATGTTCCTCTTAGGTGGGTTGTGCATTTTCTGCTGGGCCCTTCGTAGAGTCTTCAAACTGCTTTCCTCAACTCATCCACTCTCTTTGTCTTCTGGCTTTTAAGGGAACATAACATAAAACTGACTGTTGTCCAAAAGCAATTTGAAAACAAAAAAAAAAACACTGCCAGTTTTTGTCCTGTGTGTCTCAAAACTACGGTAACCGACGGAAAGATTTTCTAAGTCTAATAAGTCCCCACAAATGCAAAAGACTCGATATTTGTCCCCGACAAGACCACTACATCTATCACATACTCTTGAGCTACTATCCCGTCTCACTCACTCTGATGAGTTAGGTCCCCAGAGCATGGGGACTTCTTTTCCTTGGGACTCTAGGGTAAGTCTGAGGGGTTGGGGGGGTGGGGTTATCCTTCTAGTACCATCACTCATAAGCCCCCACCAGAGTGCTTCCCTTTAGAAGTCTCTGATATACTCTCCCACAAGTACATAGATTCCAGGGGAAAGTGAGCTCAAGCTTAGAAAATACATGTGACAAAGGGTTATCTCACAGCTCCTGGAGTCCTCAAGATGTTCCCCTTGGATGCATGGTGCCCCCATAGTGAGTGAATTAATATTATTTGCTTTCAATAATTTCTAATAGTTTCATTAAATATCTCTCTCTCTCTCTCTCTCTCTCTCTCTCTCTCTCTCTCTCTCCTCTTTCCTCTTTCCTCTTTCCTCTCTCTGATCTGTCTCCTTAAATATTAACTTTAAGGGAAACCTATCAGAGTGAAAAAACGAAGGAAGGAGCCAAGTCAGAGATTGCAGATTTGGGCTTGATCATGCGTTATTAATGTATAGGGGCTGACTTTGCTCATAAACACTTTTTTTTTTCTTTTCTACCTTGTGGGAAAGAAAGGGAATGAGCTTCTTACAGACCACTGGGGAATAGGAAAAGTATTGCTCATTCTTTTTTGGCTGCACAGAGGATGAAATAATCCCTCCCTTCATGGAGCTTATAATTTACTAGAGAGGGAAAAAAACAATTCAGATGGGACTGATTCATGATCTGATTGGATAATCCAAGACTACTCACAAGAGGTGGAATCAAGGGGTAAAAAAGAGTTTTAGAGGAGCACAAGGCAAGTCAACAAGCATTTATTAAGCACCTACTATGTGCCAGGCATTCAGCTAATTCTGCCATTCTGTGGAAACAAAAGCTAAAAAAGGAAAAATTCCCTGCTCTCAAGGAGCTCTCAATTTATTAGGAGGGACAACATGCAAACAACTATATTACAAACAAGATATCCATAGGATACATTAGAAATAATTTTAGGTGAAAGGCTCCAGCATTAAGGGGGATTGGCAAAGGCTCTGGCAGAAGTTAAGGTTTTACCTTCTAGGACCTGAAGGAAGCCTGGGGATGGAGTTGAGGAATGAGAGAATTCCAGGTGTTGGATACAGCCGACGAAAATGCCTGGAGTCTAAGGATGGGGAGTCTTGTTCTTGGAGCAGCCAAGAAGCCAGTGTCACATGGTGGCGAATTAGGTGTAAAAAGACTAGAAAGGTAGGGAAGGTTTGGGCTGATACCCCAGAGGGCCCTTGAGTTGGGTGATGCTCGTGATAGGTGGGGTGGGCACTTAGTAGGTGGTACCCATTTTGGTCCTAACTGCTTACTAGGACCAGGCACCTTACATGGCCTTCTGTGTGCCTTTACATCACAACTGTAAAATGCTTTTCAACTCTAACTCACAATGATCTATGCTGGAAGGCCCCTTCCAGCTCTAAAAATCTTTGTTGTAAGGTCACTTATCGTTCTAGCATTCTATTCTCTAAGCTACAACATCCTGTGTTACAGGTTCTAAATTCTCCTTCACTCTTCTGTTCTATGTTCTAAGGTCCTCTCTGGTCCCGTTTTGCTGTGTTCTAAGGACCCTTCCAGCTCTCACATTCTATGCTCCTCCATGCTAAAGATTCCTTCCAGGGCTGACCTTTTATGGTGCTATGAATAGTTTGTTAAATGCTGGAGACATCATGTGGATACTGTGTCATCATTTCCTTTCTGTGGGAACTGATGGTGTTTATGGGATGAGTGAATCATTGGCGATTGCCATAATCCCCAAGCATTTTGTTTGTAGTGACTGGTTCGGGGATGCACAAAATTAGGGTTGAAAGGTATGCATACATGTGGGACTGTGTCCCGTACAGGATAGTTTCTCCTCAGGCCCGTACATCCCTTGGGTGTATTTGTATAGATTGAGTGAAGGGAGTTGGAAAAGGGGAGAGAACAAACATTTGTTAGGCACCTTCTGTGTGACAGGCACAGTGTTACAATTATAATCTCATTAATCAATTAATCATTATTATCAAATATTTATTATTTATTTCATATACTTATTATTATCTCATGGCCCTCATAACAACCTTAGGGGTAGGTGCTATTTTTATCCCCCTTTTACAAATGAGGAAACAGAGTCAGGCAGAGGGTAAGTGAATTGCCTAGGGTTACAGAGCTGGTGAGCGTCTGAAGTCTTCCTGACTGCAGGCCCAGCACTCTACCCACTGTTCCTGGAGGGGGCCTTAGTGATCATTCGATCTGCTGCCCTCATGTGAAAAAAGAGGACTGATACCCTGAGAACGGAGGTGACTGGCCAACTATCATACACTGAGTGAAGGGCAGAGTCCCAGCCTCCCCAAATACCAGCCCAGGGCTCTGTTTGCTATGTTATAAAGGAGAAAATTATGCTCTAGCCAGCCAGCCAGACAATAAGCATTTATTAAGCACCTACTATGTGCCAGGCACCATGTTGAGAAAGAACGCCGTGGTGAGGTAACAAGAGCATTTGTTGACTTTGGAGTCAGAAGGATTTGGGTATGAATCTCAGCTCTGTTACGTACTGTTTGTGTGACTTAAGGTAATTCACCTCACCTCTCTGGACCTCAGTATCTTCATCTGTAAAATGAAAGGGTCAGATTCTATTACCTCTCAGGTCCTTCTAGCTTGAAATCTTTAGGTTTTCCTAAAAAGAAGGAAACGGGGGAAGTATGTGGTGTAGTAGAGAGTATACCTGGCAATGAGTAAATCTGGCTTTGGGTTCAGATTCTGCTACTCTTCCCTTTGGTTGGTTCCCTTCTCTTCATCTCAATTTCTTCTTTTGTCCAATCAGAGAGTCGGACCAGACTATCTCTACGGGTCTTTTGTCTCTGTCCTAATGTGCTTTCTAGCTCTGACATTCTCCGTTTCTATTCTTGACCTGGGTTTTGTGAGATCTCACCCCTTGGAGGGCCTGACCCAGGGAGAGTTCAAATGCAGGCTAGGATTGAACTTGGCAACTCTGACTGACTTGCTCTGCAAAACCAGTCCCACGTCTATTTTCTACCACGAGGCTGCTGGAGATGTGCCTCCTGCCTGTCATGGTAGGCAAATCCCTGGCTCCACAAAGGCTGAGATGGGCTGGAAGCCTGCATTGTCCAAAAGAGGGGCTCTGCAGGTTGGCACCCAGAGGGCTGATGCAGGCAAAGCTCTCCTCTTCTCGCCCATGCCCTGGACAATCCGAGCCCAGCCAAATGTGAAAGCTAATGAAATAATCTCCCTGAGACACAATGGCCAGTGAGCATCAGCTGAACCGGGTATTCACGGTGGGTTTAATCCGGCATTCTCCATTCGCATCATGCTGGAACAATTTTTGTAACCTATCTTGGCACCAGGCCCCCCAGGGCAGTATAAATGCCACCTCCCAGCTGGAGGCCCTTCATGGGCAGGAGCGGGTACTGGTATTGCTGGTAAGAGTTTCTCTCTTCTGCTTTTCTCTCATTCTGGTTGATGGATGGAAAATCATTGGTCACCATTTCAGAATAGGCCAGAGGTGAAGGGACTCTGGGGGACATGAGAAAACAGTATGGTAGAGGGGGAAGAGCACTGGATTTGGGATCAGAAGTGGTGGGTTCAAATCCTAGCTTGGATACTAGCTACATGACCTTGGGCATGCCCCTTCCCCTCTCTCATCTTGTTTTCTCCTCTGCAAAATAAGATAATCGGAATAGATACCCTCTAAATTCCCATCCATTTCTAAAAATCTTATAAGATTTTGGGGGGGGGGACAGGGATAGGGTAAGGTTAAAAAAATTTTTAAAAACTAGGTGTTTGCTGCAGATACTGGGCTGGTTAATGTTCTTAGACCTCTAAGTCGGTACTGATTGAAGACCCTAACTAACAGGTAGGCTATTATTCATAAGTGGGGCCATTGTCAATGGATAGAGAAAGGCCTTAGGAACAAATCCTGAAGGTCAGGGTCATGAACAGAGGCAGCTAAGTGGCATAGTGGGCAAGAACATTGGACTTGGAGTCAGGAAGACCTGAATTCAAATCCTGTCTCCGATGCTCACTTAGCTCTCCGACCCTGAGTAAGTCATTTAACCTCTGTTAGCCTCAGTGGCTTCATCTGTAAGCTAATAGCAAGTATTCACATGGACTATTTGTTCCTGACCTGTGGTAGAGCATTCCAAGCTCGTACTGGTCTGATCAACCACAGTCGGACACATCGAAACTTGACTCTAGCATAGTGATGTCATTTTGTTCTTCTTCGAGAACAAGTGACAACAACCAACCAACCAAGATAATAGCACCTAATGATAGCATCTGCATCCCAGGTTTGTTGTGAGGATCAGATGAGATAACCCATTGTTTAATACTTTGTAGACCTTAAAGCATTATAAAATTCTATTATTAATATTATTATTGTTGTGCCAGTCATCTGGGCAGGGAAGGAAGAGGATCTCTCTAGAACAGAAAGGGAGCTAAGACTTTGGGCTCACCCCCTTGGATTGTTTTAATTTCTTCTCTGACGGCTGCTCCCGATGGCCAATGACAAAGTGGTTTCTGAAAGGCAGAGTTTTGTTTTGAAGTGACTGAGGGGCTTTGGGGGCATGAGGTGGGGAAGTGTGCGAAGATCAAGTCGAGAGAAAGACAGCTTTCTTGGGGCAGGGGTTCTTAACCTTTTGTTAATGACCTCTTTGACAGCCTGGTTCATCCTAGGGATCCCTTCTTAGAATGATGCAAACAACAAAACGCGTAAGATTTCAAAGGAGGTTAGAAGCTAATGAAACAAAGATGCCATGTTTCCCATCTAAGTCCGCAGACCCTCTACAGTGACCCCCTCTCTTTGAGAATCTGGGGACTCCAGCTTGAGAACCTCTCCATTAGGGCAATAAAGCTGGCTCCTGAGGATACTTTTTGAATTTCAATCTCTTCCTGTTCTTTGCTCTTGGGAGCAGACTAGGCTCTAGGCAGAGGCAGAGTCTACCTGGAAGGTGAATATTGAGGGCCAGGGGGTTGGCTGTCTATTCATCAGAACACAATAACCTCACAGTAGGAAATTTCACCATTAGAGTTCCAAAGGCCTTCAAGAATGTATTAGGAGGCATAATGACCATTAGTTATCACTTTGGGTTGGGGAAGATTACTGCACAGCTAAGTGGGAGGAAGGCCCAGCAGGACTGGACCTGGACAGGTGTCTGGGGTAGTGAGGAGGAAAATAGAGGGACCAGAGAAAGGAGCAGTTCCCCGGAACAGAAGGAGGAGGGAGGGAAGCTGCATGAGGAAGAAGGGTCTTGGAGAGGGAAAGGAAGTGAGGAACGCTGGCTGGAGAAGGAGGGAGGATCCCAAAGTGTAATTCTGCCCTCTCCAGGGACTCCACCATCTACCCCACAGTTCTAGGAGAGATTATTTTGTTGAGTAATGAGTAGGAAATCTAGGCTGGGATAGATGGGAGATGTCCTTAGAGGACGTCATTTTACAGGTGAGGAAACTGAAACACAGATAGGATAGAAGACTTTTGCCACATCTGGGATGTGTCTGAGGTGGGATTTGAGCTTCCTGACTCCCAGTCTACTGAGCTCTACTGATGTGCATTAAAGTGTGGTTTGAAAGCAGCTCTGCATGCTCAGTATATGGGCTAGTGCATGACTCAGTGGTGCATAAACAGAACGAAATCAGAAACAACATTGAGAGAGGCAGAATAAGGGAGTCATAGTCTCACTGTACCCTGCTCAGACTCTCTGGAATCCTGTGCTCAGTTCTGGGGGCTGTGTTACAAGAAGTTTGCTGATAGGTTGGGGAGTGCCCAGAGGAGAAGGCACTCACCTATCTGGTGAGGGCCTTATGTTTGTGGCTTCTCAGTAATGGTCGAAAGAACTGGGATTGTTTGTTGTTCAGTCGCATCCAACCCTTCATGACCTCATTTTGGAGTTTTTTTTGGCAAAGATACTGGAGTGGTTTGTCAATTCCTTCTCCAGCTCATTTTTACAAATGAGGAAGCTGAGGCAAACAGGGTGAAGCGAAGCCCAGGGTCACACAGCTAGTAAGTGTCTGAGGCCAGATTTGAACTGACTCATGAAGCTGATAAGCCCAGTACTCTCTATGTGCCACCTAGCTGCCCCAGGGCTGTTTAACCTGCAGAAAAGAAGTTTCTGGGGAGACACGCTCATTGTCTTCCAGGTTTTGTAAGATCTGTCACAGGAAAGACGGATGAGTCACGTTCAGTTTGGGAGCAGAACTGGGAGTTGTGGGCTGAAGTGGAAAAGAGACGATTTAGGCTAGATTGTTGGGAAGAATTGCCCCTAAGGGGTCTGGCCTGCCTTGGGAGATAGTACTTCCCCAATGACTGGAAGTTTCCAAGCAAAGGCTAGGGGACTCTTGTCTGTTCGATGGTGAAAAGCATCCTTTTTTTCAGGGTTACACCAGATGGCTACTAAAGTCCTTTTGCAAGTTTAAATGTCTGAGATTCTAGAATTCTGACTTACTACAGAGAATCTTTATCCTGGCTTCAGAAATCTGTCCAGATTTTATTTGTTTTTTTTGGGGGGGGCAAGGGCAGGGGTGCTTCCTAACTGCTTCTTTCTCTTTCTACCCTCTTCAGCTTCCATCCTGAGTGACACCATGGCGTCAGACTACCAGACTCAGTCCTCTAAACCGCAGCCCCTCAACCCCAAGGTTGGTGCCTCCTTAAGCATGCTTCTTGCGTAGTGATTGCAGCAAACTCACTTTCCTGATCTGAGCCTTGGTTTCCTCCTCTGTGAAAGGAGGAGATTGAAATAAATTCAAGGGTTCTTAACCTGGTAATTCATACCAAGGCCTTAATAACTTGTAGACTCACCAAATGTCAGACTTGGGTGGGACGTTAGAGCTTATGTAGTCCAGATCTTTCATTTTACAGAGAAAGAAAACTAGGGCCTCCAGAAGGGAAGTGACTTGTCCAAGGTCACACAGCTACTATGTGGTAGAGCCGGGACTGGAGATCAGGCCAACTCTCTTTCCACTCTCTGCCTCAGTAGAGAGAGTAGGCAAAGGAAGGAAGAGAGGGAGAGGGAAGGCTATTTGCTGAGCATTTCCTTTCTGCCATTTGTCGTTTGCGGGGTGTCTTCTGGAAGGCAGTGGGGGGCAGGGACAGATTTCCAGGTGGAAAGCTGGACCCTCGAGTGTATGTGTGTGTGTGTGTTTGTGTGTGTGTGTGTATGTATCTATGCATGGGTACATGCATGTACATTCGTGTGTATTGTGTATGTGTATGCTCACATGCACATGCCTGCCCAAACTGGGGAGAGGGAGTGGATGGCCTCCAGACTTCCCTCTGTGGAACAAATTATCCATTAGACTTTTCCTTGGACAAAACTGTACTCCCCTCCCCCCAGCTCCACTCCCCATTGGCCCCAGTCAGGGGCAGGGCACTGTCCTCCCTTTTGCTGTGATTAGGTCAGGGAGTGCTGGGTTGATCCAAGGAGCTAATGTTATCCAGTGACTGGGGAGGCCCAGCTGAGCCTGCAGAATCATCCTCTGAGAGGCAGGTGGCCTCTTCCCCTCCTCTCTTCCACTCTGCCATTTCTTCAGGAGGGTGAGAGTGAGGGAGGTTCTTGGAGAAGGCCGATGCCAGTGGTCTCCGAGTGAAGAAACTTGCCTTTGACCGACCACCTCCTCCCCAGAAGTCTTTGTTTGTTTTTCAACAGCTATTCATGAACCACTTCAGAGGACCATAGGTCGAGAGCTGGAAGGGAACTTAGACCTCATTTTACAGATAAGGAAACTGAGACCCAGGGAGATTATGAGATCATAGAATGAGAGCTGGAAATAACTTTGGAGACCTTCAAGTCCACCCCCTACAGTGGCTTTCTCTTTTCTCTGGTGTCTAGATTGTCATCTTTGAGCAGGAGAACTTCCAGGGCCGCTCCCATGAGCTGAGTGGGCCATGTTCCAACCTAAAGGAGACTGGGATGGAGAAGGCGGCCTCCATCCTTGTGCAGTCAGGACCGTAAGTGCCTTTTGGTCCAGCTTGTTGTGGCATTGCTAGAAATAGGCTTGGGATGGAGACAGGACAAGCCTGGAGGGAAGTGTGGGCCAGGGAAGGGGGGAAGGGCAGGGCATGACCCTGACTGAACCCCTGGAAGTTTGACCCAAGGGCCAGGCCTCCTAGACAGCTGAGCTGGGTCTGTTTGATCCAGGTCAACAAACCCTTACTAAGCATCTACTCTGTTCATTGCCCTGGGAATATAACGATGGAATAGTCCCTGCCTTCGGGGACCTTACATTTTACTAAGTGGGGATAAGAAGACAATTACATACAAAACTATAATAAAAATTATAGTGGGATAAGAACATAAGAGAGGTCCGGAGTGGTCCAAGAGATCTGAAGGCAACGAGGCCATAAGGAGACCTACCTGGGGAAGGGGGCGCTTGACCTGGCCCTTGGGTGAAGAAGGTTTCAGAGGAGACAGCATTCTGGCCCTGAGGAACATTGCCTACAAAAGTGCAGAGGGGAGAAAGGCTGAATGTGAACAGTGCCTGCAAAGGGTAGTGGAATTAGCCAAGGGAAGTAGTAGGTGAAAGTCAGAAAGGTCAATGGGATCAAGGTTGCAGAGTCTTGAGTGCCAGGCCAGAGAGAGAGAAAGGAAAGAGAAAGAGACACACATAGAGAGACAGACAGAGAGAGAGGAAGAGACACAGAGATGGAGAGACAGATACAGAAATGGAGAGACACAGAGAGAGAGACAGAGACAGAGACACAGAGATGGAGAGACACAGATACAGAGACACAGACAGAGGGAGACAGAGACACAAAGAGATACAAAGAAAGAGACAGAGATGGAAAGACAGAAAGAAATGAGAGACAGAGATACAGACACACACACACACAGAAAAAGATGATAAGGAGTTAAAAGATAGATTAATTGTTAGATGGACAGATAGATGGTAGAGGCTGTCTTAAGTGGCAGCCACTGTGTGTGTTTGTACTTTATTTCATAAACCACAGGGAGCCATCGGCAGCTCTGTGTCCTGTGTCCTCAGGTCCCTTCCAGCTCTCACATTCTTTAAATATGATTCTAAAGTTCCTTCCAAACTCTATGAATTTGTGTGCATTGAAAACAGCCAAAGGAATGGCTTCATTCCTCCAAAAAGCT
This sequence comes from Phalanger gymnotis, assembly GCA_028646595.1. Taxonomy (NCBI): domain Eukaryota; kingdom Metazoa; phylum Chordata; class Mammalia; order Diprotodontia; family Phalangeridae; genus Phalanger; species Phalanger gymnotis. The sequence continues at coordinate 14,502,606 of CM053622.1, read as the reverse complement.
ATATTTTAGCTCAGGCCAAAGAAACCTTCAGCAAAAGGACCCCGGCTGGTTGTCCGGTAGAAAATCTTTGTCTGGGGCCCCCTGGGAGCATGGCGAGCCTGCTTAGTTCTGAGGTTTCAGGTTGAGATAAAGCAGCCTCTGGAAGAAAAGAGAAACATCTCTCTAGGTGGCAGACAGCTGGGATCTTCCCCTGGAATGCCAAAAAGAATGATCAATACCATTCCTGGCCCTGGGTGATCTAAAGGAGGCCCCTTCCTTTTCCTTACCAGGACATGGGCAAGAAAGTAGATGAGTACTTGTGAGCCAGGCCAGCTCTCGAACATTAATAACTCATGACCAGGCCTCTTAGCCTTGGCCTCTTAGCCGCTAGGCCCTCCAGGATGACAGGAGGGTCACTCTTTCCCTGGGCCTGGATGCAGATGTTGCTGTTGGGCTGCTATTTATAGTGTGGCCAGTATTGAATGACAGAAACTCACTGCTTCTTCCCCCTCCCCCTGTACTCCCCCAGTCCCAACCCTGACCCACCTAGCTTGGCCTCTCTTCTTCTCTGCAGAAGTGAGCTTTCTTCCCCCCTGGTCGGGGACGACAGAACGTGTTTGATTTGAGCATCCCGGCAGGGCCTCAGTCAGCTAGGCAGTTAGGAGGTTGTAGGCTAGGGGTCTTGCTTGCGACTCTTGAGTTACCGCCCTTCTCCTACCACCTAGAGGCCATCCCCAGACAACACTGCGCACTCACTCCCTGGATTGGCAGGGACATGGTGCTTGTCTTCCCTTCCGGTATAGTCAGGGGGTGCTGGATCTGTGTTACTAGGTCCTCCTCCGACTCTTTAGTTTAGAAGATATGGGTAGCACACATTTCTTTAGGAAGTGCAGTAGAGAGAGCCTTGGGCATAGAGTCAGGAAGATCCAGGCTCAAATTGTAGCTCAGACATTTACTATAGCAGTGACCCTGGGCTAGGGGCTTGAACCTCTATTTGCCTCAGTTTACCCATCTATAAAATATGGGTTAATAATAGCACTTACCTTTCAAGGTGGTTAAATTTAAAAGAACTTAAAAGTTCTATTATACAGATGCTAGCTAAAATTATTAAATGGTAGAACCAAATTGAACCTAGCTTCTCTAACTCCAAAGCTGGAGTTTTTTTCTACTATTCCACCCTGCCTCTGTAGCTCATACCCCTTGTTTATCAAGGGAGATTGTGGCATCTCTTCCTTTGTAGATTTTTAGGCAGATTGATTCAATGCTTCATGTCCTCCCCAGGCCTCCAGTCCTCTGGTTCTGTACCAAATAATCTCGCCTTCAATCTGTATCACTTTCATTAATTACTTCGTCATTAACGGCCAGCAGGAAGGGGTCTTGGGAGTCATCTACTCCAACCCCTCATTTGACAGATGAGGAAACGGAGGCTCCAGGAGTTTCAGTGACTGGCCAAAGATAATGAAGATGGCAAAGCTGGGGTTACTAAGTCCGCTTTCAGCCCTGATTTCCAAGAGCTAGGAATTTCCTTTGGTAAATTAGAAAGAGCTGTCCTGGAATTCAAAGAGCAGAGCAGAGGATCTTACATCAAAAGGAGGGTCTTACAGCAAAAAGTAGGCCCTTAGAAGAAGCTTACTGTTTGATTGCTATGAGACTGGCAGTAACAGACTCCTTGGGTTATCTCAGGCTAACCTTGGTTAAGAGCAGAGATCCCAAAGCCAGGGCCTAGGAAGTCAATCTGTCACTGGCAGCCCCCACCAGATCCTTCAGTGACTGCAAGGAAACACAATACAGAAGGTGGAATAGAGGGGCGGGGGCTCAGCATTCCTAAGATCAGTCCACCCCTAGGACCTGGTCGGGATTGGTCTGGGCTGGGGCTTTCCTGGCAGAGGTGAGGCAGGGAGAACTGGTGCTTGGTTCTTCTCTGGACATTCATTGGAGGGTTCTATGAAGCATCAAGAAGCCATGGCCTAGATGAGGATTTTCTTAGGAAAAAGTTGGGGGCGGGCATGGTGGTGTTGATGTGGGACTGGCCTGAAGACCTCTAAGGAAAAAGGCTGCACTGGTGTGGACTCTCTATCTGTGTTAACGCTGTCGGTCTGTCTGTCTGTGGCAGCTGGGTCGGATACGAACAGGCCAACTGCAAAGGAGAACAGTTTGTGTTTGAGAAAGGTGAGTACCCTCGATGGGATTCTTGGACCAACAGCCGCCGGACTGATGCGCTCAGCTCACTGAGGCCCATCAAAGTGGTGAGTCTCTCATCCCCTTTCTGCCCCACTAACCTCTCCCTCAAGGCCCAGAAAGCAACTAGGGGCCGATTACTCGGCCATTTTGCCTCTCCTGACCCTAGGCAGAAGAAATGTTTTCATTTTCCTGCATGCTCCTGGTGCTTCTTTGTCCTTAATTCTCTCTGTTGATTATTTCTTATTTATCCTATACTGTATATAGCTTGTTTGCATTTAGCTATTTGCGTGTTCTCTCTCCCCTCTCCCCAATTAGATCATAAGCTCCTTGAGGGCAGGGACTGCCTTTTGCCTCTCTTTGTATCCCCAGCACTTAACACAGTGCCTGGCACATAGTAGGCACTTAATAAATGTTTACTGATTGATTCCCGAAGGCTCTGAAAGCTCTTAGGTCCTAGCCCCCTGTAGCCCTCCCCTTGCTGTATCCCAGGAATCAGGAAGACACCTCCTACTGCTTATATCATTACCCAACGTAATTTTTGAGTTCTGCACAACGTGACCTATGGGCCCTCTTCTCCCCAGATCTTCTACTTTTTTTGGTGAACTTTGAACAAATCACTCTCTGAGATGCTCGGAGTCTCAGTTTCTTTAGCCGTGAAAGAAAAGAGTTTGACTAGACAGCAGGTTCTTAATGTTTTCGTGTCATAGAAGCCCTTGCCAAGTGGATGAAGTCTGCGGACTCTTTCTTAGAGTAGCATTGAAAAAAAATCATAATTGAAAAAAATACTAAATTTCCATTAGAAGGCAGAAAAAATATTTTTCCTATCTAAATTTGTGGATCCCCTGAAACCGATTTCCAGACCTCAGGTTAAGAATCTAGATGATGTCAGGGCCCTTTCTCACTCCAAATCTCAATTCTATGTTCTTTCACAGGACAGCCAGGAACACAAGATCATCCTTTATGAAAACCCTAACTTCACTGGGAAGAAGATTGAGATCATCGATGACGATGTGCCCAGTTTCCATGCCCATGGCTACCAGGAGAAAGTATCATCTGTGAGGGTACAGAGTGGAACGTGAGTACTGTCCAGGTGTGGGCATCGCTGGGCCGGGAGGCACATGCTGGTGTTCTACCACCTAGCGGCTATGCGACAAACACCTTTGCCCCTCTGCGGATCAGTCTTTCCATCTGTAAAATGGGGATAATGACCTCTGCCTTATCTACCTCAGTCAGTCAAAAAGCATTATAAAGCTGCTACTATGTAACAGGAGCCACATGCAGATGGCTTTGTACCAATAAGCTATAGATAGCATCAATAACCACAGAGGGAAGCATTAGACTTCAGGGGGATTGGGAAAGACTTCTTCACAGAGTGATAGAGAAGATAAAGAGGCCATAGAAATGCTCAAAGGTATCCTACACTGCCATCCCTTCAGTGTTTCTCTGCAATCCCGGTCACCTAGGCAGCTCAGGCGAGGCCACACTCTCAAGTCCAGCAAGGCTGACCCCACACTATCATTCTCCCTTTCTCTGTCTCTCTGCCTTTCGCAGGTGGGTGGGCTACCAGTATCCAGGTTATCGAGGCTTCCAGTACCTATTTGAGAAGGGGGAATACAAGGACAGCAGCGATTTTGGGGCCCCCCACCCTCAGGTTCAGTCTGTAAGGCGCATACGGGATATGCAGTGGCATCAGCGGGGTGCCTTCCACCCAACCAACTAGAGCGCCATCCCCCCCAGCACCACCATCATGCAGGGATGAGGACCCACGCTCCTCTCATCACTCCCAGTCCAGGCCACCCTACTGTCCAAGCAAGTTAATAAAGTGTGAACGGCAAAGCTCTGGTCTCTTTGTTCTTTGTTCTCTCTTCTGGATGAATCTGGGGAGATGCCTAGTCTATGTGACTGGGCCTTGGGCTGGAAGTCAGGAAAGAAATGAATTTTTCTAGGCTTAGATTTCCCAGTTAAGAGGTAAACTGTCTATTTGGCCTAGAGACAGAGAGACACCCTTTCTGACTTCAGTTACCTGTCAGATGGGGAAAATAATACTTCCCTTGTCTATTTGACCTAAGGTGGATTGATTTCCTGGGGAGCTGAGGACCTGGTCTGGCCTTACAATATGTTGGCTACCTTTGTATGATTTGAAGGGCCACAAGGCAGAACATTTTACCTAAAAATATTATTCTACCATTAGAGCTTTGAGCACTAACGTCTTTTCAAAGTTGAAGAAGTCAGTGAGTGGGGGAGAGAGTGGAAAGGAAGAAGAAAACTTGAAACTAAATTTTTCTAAAGTTATAAATAAAGAACAACTTTTAAAAAATGAACAATGTTAGCTGAAGTCCCAAGGTCTCTGGATAGCTATTTTGCGAGAAGTGTGCTCCCTAGCCAATCTGGAGAAAGCTTTTTTGCCGGACTTGCCTGACAGTCCAGGCTCATTGGTCCTCTGCCTCACTTAGCCGCAGGCCTCTTTTTCTGTTATATTGCCCAGGCTGACCACCGTGTGTCAGTACAGCTTCAGGCACTACGTCTTTGGTCCCTATCAAAGCACCTAAAGGACCTCTCCCCTTTTAATTCTTCATTATTTGGATTCCCTGATTTGGGAGAGTCACAAACTGTGCTCTGTTTATCCTGAAATCTTGATCGGCGGATTAAGGATGGCGGGCTGAAGCTTGGCTGTCATAAGTTGTAAGAGATGGAAGAAAACTTTAGACCTCATAGAACACAGAACGTCAGAACTGGAAGAGGCCTCGGAAGGCAGAGTGCCAGCCTTGAGGGGGCTTTTAGAACATAGAACATAGAATATCAAAACTAGAAAAAACCCCTGAGAGATAGTAGGTTGTTAGAGCTGAAGGGTCTCCTTTCAGTGCGTGATTTAAAAAGGGGAGGGGGCAGGGAGGCCTACCAGCCCTGACCCTGCACGACCTTGGGAATTGGGCCTAGCTTCAGTTTCTTCACTAAAATGGGGTTAATAATATTTGAACTTTCACCTAGGGCTATTGGAAGGAAAGCTAGGTAGCCTGGTGGATAGAGCCCTAGACCTCTAGCCAGGAAGATCTGAATTCAATTGTAGCCTTGGACAGTTAACTGATCTGAGATGCTGGGCAAATCACTTAACCTCAAACCTCTATTTCCTCATCTGTAAAATGGCAATAATGATAGCAACTCCTTCATGAGGAGAAACTGAGATAATATTTATGAAGTGTTTTCAAATCTTAAAGGGCTGTATTTAATAACAAACAATAAAGTGCTAATAATAATAAAAATTAAAATCTTAAAGGGCTAGGGAACTGTGAGATATCGTTATCATCAGAGGGGCTGAGGGTTTTGCCTAATATATCTCAGAGCTAGGGCAGAGTGGCTGCTGGACGCCAGGCTTTCTGATTCTAAGCATCCTGATGCCCTTTTGTTCCTCTGGGTTAGGCACTGCCCTTTTTTGGGAGGAAGATCCTTAGTCTGGAAGATCTTAGTGACTTCACTGCATTCCTTTCCTCCATGCCAGGAGAAGCCCAGGGTCTGGAGGGACTATTGAGAGAAGTGGGTGGGAAAGGCCAAGGAGGAGAGATGGGGACACTGAAGATTAAAACTGACAAACTCAGTTTTCCTCTGTTTCTCACTCCCCAGGGAGGAAAGCTGGGGCTGCGGTCCCTCGACTGCAGATATCCGAGAGAGGCCCTCTGCCCTTTGACAATTGCCAAATGCCCATCCAGGAGGTCACTTGGGAGGGATGATGTATGACTGGGCCAGGATCGATGCCTCTGCTCTCTGCCTCCTCCCAGGACTCAGGGCTGGGCTCTCTGTGGGGTGGCTCTTTTATACAAGAGACCCCCTTGGCACGGAATGCTGCCTTTTCATTCTTTGACTTTATTTCACATCATTTCATGCTCTGAGCAGATGAGGCTTCACATGGCATCATTGCCTGGTTTTCACAGGACCGAAAACAGCATCGTCTGCACCCAAGCTGGGACTTCCTGACCCTGGCCCTTGCCAGAGTACTGTTTGTCATCTGAGAGATGCTTGAAGGGAGGGAGGGAGAGGGAGAAAGAAGAGAAATGAGTGAGAAAATGGGGAGAGAAAGAGAGAGATTAAGATGGTGGAGAAATGAGAAAGAGATGGAGGGGAGAAGGAAAGAGAGCCAAATAAAGAGAGAAAAAGGGAAGAGAGAGAGAGAGAGAGAGAGAGAGAGAGAGACAGAGAGACAGAGAGAGAGACAGAGAGAGAGACAGAGAGAGAGAGAAAAGAGTGAATTTAGTTGGTGGAGAAAAGAAGAGGTAGAAGGCAGAGGGAGAGAGAGCCAAGTAGAGAGTGGGAAGAAACAAGAAAGGAGGGAGAGAAAAGGAGAGATTAGTTGGTGGGAAAGAGGAGATGAAGCAGAGAAGAGCGAGAAGGAGTAGGCAGAGCTGGAGAATACCCAGGAGAGAGAGATGCTAGTGCAGGGGAGAGGAAGAGGGGAGAGCCTGTCCATACTAAAGTCCTGCCTTCCTAGGCTGGGCACTGGGGTCAGTTGCAGCTTTCTGTGGTGCTGGTAGCAAGGGGCTGGGAGGACAGGCAGGTGGGGGGGGGGTAGGAAAACCTAGGGGCAGCTGCTTTGATCTGCAGGCTGTGGAAGGAAGGCATTCTCTGCAGTCTTCCCAGAGAGCCATCAGGAATCTGGGGCAGGAAACCTTGGCAAGGCTCTCCCTGATGAATCTCTGCAGTCCTGGCCAGCTTCCTGCTGGGGCCCCTGCACACTAAGAAGTCATTCCCACCCCCACTCTCACCCCTCTCCTGCAGCTCCGGCTGGGGCATCGAGCTTTGAATCCAACAGGGAAAAGGTGGCTCTGGGCCTGAGCATGAGGCAGTGAAGGAAGAAGTTGCTTTCTGACACCAGCCAAGCACCAAATGGTGCTGGGGGGTGGGGGGAAGCATTGCTCCCCCGAAGGGTTTCACTGCATTAGCAAAATGCTTTATCTTTTTCCAAACACTTTCCCATCCTTAATCTCATTTGAGCCTCACAATAGCTCTGGGAGATAGAGTAAGGATCTTCACAAGCAAACTGAAGCTCAGAGGTGACAGGAATTTCCCAAGGGGAGATAAGATTAGGATCCTAGGAGCCTGGGCTTTGGAAGGTGGAGGCTCTAGGAAGCTTTGGAGGTGGTCTGTGTCTTCAGTGTGACTGAACTAGGTCGGATGCTCCAGCCGGGTGTTGGAACCAGCTGTTAAATCATCAGTGGGGCATTTACACCCAGGAAATCTGAAAATGCTGCGGATCAGACCTTGCTTTATTGTTTTGTGGATTGCCAAAATTGCAGAGAAAGTGATGGAGAAAATGTTAGGGATGCAGATTAAACTTTAAAGCGTGTCCTGAGGATAATTTTGGAGAGCTGGTTGGGACTGCGGCATTGTTCAATCATAGACTGCTGATCCTTCCCGAATTGGGAGCCAGGTTAATTTTTCTAATGCAATGTTTTGTTCTTGCTACTCTCCGGCTCAAAGACCTTCAATGACTCTTTATTGCCCACTGAATAAAATTCAGATTTCTTAGTTTAGCGTGGCCCCAATTTGGTGTCATGAAAAGAAGCCTGGATTAATAACAACAGTTAACATTCCTATAGGGTTTACTTCCTTCACAGCAGTTTCTGCTCAAGTCATTTCACTATTATTACTTCTCAAGTACATTCGACCCTAGAATCTTTAGTATTTAGGATTTTCTTATGTTAGAATTAAGATAATAAATAAATAAATGGTTTTTTTTTTAGCATTTAGGCTTTTTGTATGTTAGAATTTAGGACAATAAATAATAAATAAATATAATTTTAAAAATATTTTGGTACTTAAGATTTTCATATGCTAGAATTTAGGATAATAAATAAATATAAAAATAAATAAAACCTAATAATAATAATGATATTCGGGTTAGGGCTAACTCTAATAATGATAATAATAGCATTTATATAGAGCCTAGTAGTGCCAAACACCTCACAAATATCATCTCATTTGATCCTCACGACAACTCTGGGAGGTTGGTGCTATTTTTATCCCCATCTTACAGTTGAGGAAACTGAGGCAGACGGAGATTAAGTAACGTGTCTAGGGTACTATAGTTTGGCATGACTTGAAGTCAGATCTTCCTGACTCCAGACCCAGTACTTTACCCACTGGGACACCGGTTGCCTCTAAGCAGCTCAGTGACCTTAATTGTTATCTTGTCCAGCTCCCTCACTTTATAAATGAGAGAATTAATGCCTAGAGGAGAGGAAATGACCAGCCCAAGGCCATGCAGCTAATAACCAAGCAGCAGAGTCTAGATTCAAACTGGGATCCTCTCACTCCGGGTCTGGTTTTCTTTCTGTTGCACCATGCCAAAGGGAACAGCTCAGCTTCTCCCTCTGCAAAGTCCCGGCATCAGATGATCTCTAATAAGGTGGCATGTCTTAAAGTGTTCTTTGAGTAATCATTCCTCTCTGGGCTCCGCTCCTGACTTCTGTCTCCATTTTGGCACCGTAGCCCCCCACCTGAGAAGTTCACCCGGCCCCTGTGGCCCCTTCCTCTGATTGGTCGGTTGCTTCCAGACTCTGGAAGGAAAGTGACCAGGCCAGTCGCGTCTTTATTCCACTTTGGACCTCACTCATTTCCGGCTTTCCGCGTGGTCTTCCCAATTAGAAGGGAAGCTCCTTGAGGGCAGCGATGGTCTTTCATCTTCGTGTGGTTTGTATTCCCAGGGCTTAACGTGGTGTATGGCACACAGTAAGTTCCTAATAAATGCTTGTTGATTGAGTGCCGGAGCAGTGTTATAAGGTCCCTTCTGCCTCTACGTTCCACCATTCTATCTTTCTCTCTCTCTCTTATTTCTTTATTTTATCATCAGCAGGACGTGAACCCCCAAACAACGTGCCTCATAGTTTGGCCTCTTAGGGGCTGGGAAGAACTTCAGAAGGTCTAACCCGTAGGAGAAACCGGGTTCAGTAATTCCCTCATCAGTTATTTTCAGTCAATCGGTAAACACTTATTAAGTGGCTACTGTGTACCAGGCACTATGCTAAGCATTGGAGATAGAAAAAAAAAAAGACAAAAAGACAAAGGACAGTCCCTGCCCCCAAGAAGCCCACAGTCTAATGTGGAAGACAGCATACAAACGAAGCAAGCTATGTGCAAGATAAATAGGGAATAATTAACAGAGAGAAGGCACTGGAATTAAGTGTCCCAGGACGATCCTCAGCGGGCTGTCTATTTTTCAATCAATAGGCAGGCATTTACTAAACATCTGCCTAGTGCCGGGCACTGTGTTAGGGATATAAATACAGAGTGGTACAGTCCTCGATCCCAAGGGGCTTACACGGGGGTCAACATTCTCAGCAGCAGGAGCCGTCTGCTTCAGAAGCAAGGGAGGAATGGAATCCTGGGCAGCCGTGTAGAGATTACGGGGCTTGCTAGTCGAGTGGAGAAGGCAGGGCTTTGGGTGGCTGGGGGTATCATGAGGAATATTAACTATCACTAGAGTACAAAAACAGGAGGTCTGGGAGACAAAACCAGGAAAGAATTGATCAAAGTCCTAGTGACTGGAGCGAATTTCCATCAGCGGTACCCTCTGAATGGGGGGGGGGGGGTTAGTCTCCCATCCTGGCCCATAACCAAAACCAAAGCTAGAGATAGGGGAAATAGCGGGCCATTTGGGAAGATTGACTCCCTGTTTCTCTCTCTCTCTCTCTCTCTCTCTCTCTCTCTCTCTCTCTCTCTCTCT
>CM053622.1:14420002-14492232 GCA_028646595.1 Phalanger gymnotis | reverse complement strand
CTTCTTCTTCTTCTTCTTCTTCTTCTTCTTCTTCTTCTTCTTCTTCTTCTTCTTCTTCTTCTTCTTCTTCTTCTTCTTCTTCTTCTTCTTCTTCTCTTCCTGGAAAGAGTCTAATAAACTTACTCGTTGGAAAGTGTTTAGATGTTTAAGGTATTTATGAGAATAGTGCAGGAAAATTTCTGGGAATATCTGCATTTTAGCCGATCAGAATCGTAAGCCAAAGGAATGAATCAGGCGTCTGTCTGATGAGTAGCTATGACAAGGGTGAATGCTTCCCTGCCCTACTAAAATTACCCAGTGTGGGTGGCTACCTCTCCTGCCTAAAAGAAAAGTCGGTCCTTTTACTTTAGACAGAAGAGAAAGGGGCAGCCTTGGCTCTTGGGCAGAGGGGCCCCCAAACAGAAGGATCTGCCAGCAGCCCTTCCTCCCCCCCGGTAGGTGGCCTGTGCACGTCTTGCCTGTTTATTCCTCTTTCTGTTTACGTCCCCAAGAGCCTTTTAAATTATTTAATCGGCTGTACTGCCGATTGCCATGGCAAACCAAAGCACGCAAGCTGCTGACTCCCCACTGGCAGACGAGGCAGGACGAGTTTACGAGCCTGGCCGGTGGCGCTGCTGTCACGGATGCCGGCGGGAGACACGCTGGGTTAATGTTTACTCTCCCTCCACCCTGCCCCTCCTCTGTGGCAGCAGCTGCCAGGGCCAGGGCCACTGATTAGCAGAACGTGTGGGCTGAGTACTGTGCCAGTCACCACAGGCTACCCTGGTAGAATGGCAAGGGAATAAAAAGGGGTGAGTCACAGCCCTGCTGCTTTTGTATGGCATGGCGGAAAGAACATGGCTCTCACGGAGGGGCAGGGGTGGGTTCTAACCCAGACTTGGCCACTTCCTAGCTGTGTGGCCTTTTTCAAGTCACTTAGCCTCCTTACGCCTCAGTTTCCTTCTCTGTAAAATGGGCACAGCGATCCTTGCTGCAACTCCCTCACACATGGAATCTGGAAGGACCAAATATCATAAGCTACAGAAAGTGCTTTGTTAGCTCTAAAACGTTGCATAATTATAAGGGATTAATTGATTTGGAAGAAGAGACATCTGGCCTTTTCTGATTCTAGCATTAAAAGGTATAGAAGCAAGAGGGTACAGAGACTCTAGTCCTAACTCTCCCACTACCTTGGACGAGTAGCCCTAGTTTTATATATCCTTGGCCAAGTCACTTAACCTCTTGTCCTCAGTTTCCTCATCTGTAAAATGAGAGGGTTAGACTAGCTCAGAGGTTCTGAATCTGTGGAAGTCTGTTAGATAGATTTTTTGTGAGGGGGAATCCATGAATATGGGGGAAGATAAATCTTTATTTTCATTAACTTTCAACTGAAATGATATGTCCTTTGATTATTTAACAAATGATTCTGAGAAGAGGTTCACAGTTGTCACCAGAATGATCACCAAAAGGAAGGTCCCTGATACCAAAGAGGCCAACACCGCACCCCCTCATCTCTCCCCCCAAATTAAACAGTTACCAAAGGCCCTTCCACCTCTGGCATCTTTATAATAACAGCTCACATTTAGATTGGATTTAATGTTTGCAAAATGCTTTCCTTACAAGAGTCCTGTGAGACAGATAAACATGGTCAGGATTATTCCGGCCCCCCCTCACAGGAAATTCATTCTAAGGTGAAAAGATTTGCCTGTGGCCACACAGCTAAGTGCTTGAGGTTTGCTTTGCTTCCATCTCCTGATTTTAAGCCCAGCTTTCTAAGACCAGGCCAATCAAAACAATTAAGTTACCAGTGGCCCCCAAAGATGATTTATTTCCTTTTATTTTCAAGAAAACAATCTGTCACAAAGCACTTTTTTTAGATGGGTGGGGTACCTGCTTATTTAATTTTACTTTTTTAATAATAGATACCAATATGCCAATATAAGCAACTGACCTTCCTGTATCTGGGCAGCCAGCCAATCCCTGTTAGGCTGTTGTTTTTTACACTCAGAGCATGGCCCATTAACTCCAGACCCTCAGAGAGGAGCCCTGTGGTGATTTTACCACCTAATATTTGCGCTAATATTTTTGTAGAAGCAAGAGCCCTTCGAAGCCAAGAGCAGCCCTGAGTACTCTGGGTAGAGCCTGAGCCACTCAAGTGGCAGAAATAAGTGGGACCACCCAGTCCCAAAGCATCAATGGGAAAAAATGAAGCATGAATTGGTGGAGCCATCCACCGCGGGGGAGGGGAGTGGTTGCAAATCACCCCCCACACCCTTCTCCCTTCCCACACACCATGCCCCCTAATATGAAATCAGTCACAGTGGCCAGCAGGGTCAGTCTTGATGGAGTGTGTGGAAGGGGAGAAGGGGGAGGTGTTGCCGGGTAACCCAGTCCAGTTCTGGGATGTTTACAGGCTGATGGTGTGTATGTGAACCTCAGCTGTTCAGTTTCACTTTTAGCATAAATTGGGGTAGAATTCTCCCCATCCCCACCTGCTGTTGCCTTGAATTACTGCCAAGATACTTGACTACTCCAACAGCTTAGAGCCCCCAGGTCACAGAGCCCAACATAATCTTCCCCTCCTTTTCTTTGGAAACCAGGAACAGTTTTGTGGCAGCATAAGCATAGTGCGATAGATTAAATGATTGAGATAGATAGATAGATAGATAGATAGATAGATAGATAGATAGATAGATAGATAGAACAGATAGATAAAACAGATAGAACAGATAGACAAAACAGATAGATAGATAAAATAGATAGATAGATATAGACGATAGATTGTCTCTTTGATATATATGATGTGTGTCTCCATAGAGACAGATTTATATGGATGGATAGATTAGATGGATGGATGGAGAGAGAGAGAGAGAGAGAGAGAGAGAGAGAGAGAGAGATTGTTGTTCAGTTGTATCTGACCCTCTGTAACCCTCATCTGGGATTTTCTTGGCAGAGGTATTGCAGCAATTTGCCATTTCTTTCTCCAGTTCATCTTACAGATGAGGAAACTGAGGCCAATAGGGTTAAGTGACTTGCCCAGGGTCACCCAGCTAGTAAGTGTTTCAGGCCAGATTTAAAGTCAGGAAGATGACCAGGCTGCACACACTGTACACTGGGTAGTCTATACACCTGGCTGCCCTAGGTAGATAGGCAGGTAGACAAATTTATTAAATGCTTACTACATGCCAGGCATCATGCTAACTACTGGAGAAGGTTCTTACATAGAAGACAAAATATAAAGGGGAGCTGGAAAATGGGGGTGGGGGCAGTGCTAGGGACAAAGCCACCAATGGAGGGAGGTGGAGAAGTCCCAAGAGTGAGCAGAAGTGAAGGGTTAGAAAGAACATGAGGCTGATAGTGATGACACCTAAGTTCTAGTCCCAATTCTGGAACCTGGAACAGGAATGTATGATCCTGTGCAAGTTATTTTCCCTGTAGGGACTTTCGGTTTCTCTCTTTGTAAAATGAATCTGTTGCATTGGGCAATCTCTTCCAGCTCACGCTGTCTTTAGCTCGGACAGTGAGCCTGGCTCACTGATGGACAGGGGCCCTTCAATACCTCCCATTTACTGAAATGAATCCCCAGTTCTCTCATTCCACTAATATTTACTAAGCACCTTCTCTGTTGTTGTTAAGCTTGGCGCTAAGGGAAGACTTCTATAAGACAGTGTTCCATCCCTCATGAATCTTACAGCCTAGTAAATGGGACTGTGACGTCTAGTGATGCTCATTGTGATATAAGGAGAACATGGGGAGTCCCACAAGGGGGCCAAATCCCTTTGAGTATTTGAAGGGCTGTGATGTTCTAGAGGGGATCAGATGTTCTACTTGGCTCCAGAGGCAGAAGCAGGATCCATGAGAAGAAGCGGCCAAGACACAGATTCATATGGGATGGCCTCTTTGGGAAGTGGGAAGGCTCTTCTTTCCTGGTGGTCTTCCAGAAGAGGCTGGGGATGTCAACTGGTTGGACTCAAGGGCCTCTGAAGGCCCTTACAACTCTGGAACTTTCTGAGCCTTAGTTTTTTCATTTGTAAAATGAGGGCGTTGAACTAGATCCTTGATGTCAAACCCAAATGGAAATGGGGGCTGCTAAATCATACATAAGGATCCCTGTGGCCTGATATTGTCTTAGGAAACTACACACATTTATATGTTTCTTTTTTTATTAATACATACACACATTAAAGTCAGACAGGAATTACATTTTAATCTGATTTTGGGGGTGTTGTGAGCCATACACAACCCACAGGCCACAAACTCTGGGCTAGGTGACCTCTCAGGCCCCTTCCTAGGATCTCTTGGATGCTGGAATGCTTAGATAGTATACATAGCATTGCATGATAAGGTAGGAGGCCACATAATACACTGGAAAGGGCCCTGGATTTGGAGTCAGAGGACCTGGGTTCAAATCCTATATCTGCTACTTTCTACCTATGTGACCTTGGCCATGTCACTTGACCTTCATGTTTGTAGTTCTTACTTTTCTGTTGTTCAGCTGTTTTTTCAGTTGTGGCCGGCTCTTCGTGAGCTATGTTGGAGGTTTTTCTTGGCAAAGATACTGGAGTGGTTTGCCGTTTCCTTCTCCAGATCATTTTGCAAATGAGGAAGCTGAGGCAAACAGGGTGAAGTGACTTGCCCAGGGTCACTCATCTAGGAAGTGTCTAAGGGTGGATTTGAACTCGGGTCTATGCTGACTCTAGGGTGGGCTCTCTAACCACTGTGCTACCTAGCTTCCTAGTTCTTTCTTGTCTTTCTGACATAAGAGGCTTAGACTAAGTGACCTTTCTTCCAACTTTAAACCTTGATCTTCAGAACTGCGTTAGAAAAGTACTGAGAAGTATGTGAAGGAGGACTCTGGACACATGAAACAGTGAATGAAGGGACAGAAGCAAGAAAGGCCAGGCAATTTTCTGGGAGTGAGGGGGCTGGACCACAGTTTGTGAAGGAGAGCAGAAAGAGATCAGGATGGCAAGGTGAGGTACTGTTAGATTGTGGGGGGCCTGGGATTAGGCAGAGGAGTGGGAAATTAGTCAATAGTCAAACATTTATTAAAGACTTACTTTGTGCCAGACACTGTACTAAGTGCTGGGGATTCAAATGCGAAAAGGAAAGACAGTCCCTGCCCTCACAGATTTTTCAATCTAATGGTGGAAAACAGCACACAAAAGGAAATCGAAAAGGGGGGTGGGCAAAGGTGTCCTGGTGGAAGATTATGTTGGAGAAATCAAAGAAATTTGAGATGATTTGTCCTGCTGCTTCCTTCTTAAATGGGAGTGCAGGAGTTTATGGCTCCACTTTCCCATTAGAGGAGGACAAACATTAAATCAATATTTATTAAGTACCCTACTATGTGCCAGTCACTGTGCTAGGGATCCAAAAAAAATCAAAAGCTCTCTCAAGGACCTTATAATCTAATGGAAGAAGGTACTGATGAGTTGTGAGTATCAAGGATCTTTCTTTTTTGAATTATGTATTTGTTTGTTTGTTTTGGCTGGTTGCATCTTGCAGGATAATGAGCTATCCCCAAGATGAGCTGGGTGCCTGAGGGCATCTTCCAGAAGGTATTAAGTCCAAATGGAGAAATTTACTCAATGGACATATAGAACCACTGAAGCAGATCAGTGTTAAACCAGGAGAAATGTGATTTCAGCTCATTGATTCCTGAAAGCCCAGAAAGATTAAAACTAGTGACGCACTAAAAATGACTACAGACCATTCCAGTAGCCCGGCTATGCTGCTGCTTAGAATACTCAAGGGACTGAGCTAATCACGCAACAGGGCATTCAGGTGCACAATGCCAGCTGTTTTGGCCTTGTTTTCATCAGTCCAGCGTCCGGAATGCCTGTCCAATTTAAGAAGCCAGATTTTCCAGAGGACTGATGATGAAGCAGGCTGACAGAGAGGAGATAGACTCAGGTACAGAATGAAATATACATTATGGGAAAATTTGGGGAATTTGGGAATTTGTTTTGCCTGACTATGAACATTTTTTGTAAGGATTTTGTTTTTTTTTACCTTCCCCCCACCCTGCCTTCTCCCATCAAGGGCAAGGGAGAGGGGGAGGTAGAAAGGATTGAGAACATTTTTGTCAACTGAAAACAAATGGAATTTTTAAAATAAAAAAAATGTTTAAAAGGACAGATTTTGACCTAGTGGCATGTGACATGGAACTATAAATCATCTTCGGTGAAATGGTTGGGTGATGAAATTGAGTCCTCTTGTTGGGAGTGGGGGTGGGGGTGGGAGGAGGGTCGTGCTTTAGCTTCTGAAATACATTCCCGTGTTGCTTTTCTGCTGAGCCTCCAGCAGACACTCCCCAAAGAGCTAATGTGTTTGCCTGGTACCCTTCCTACACGTGAGCTGGTTTACAGTAGAAAGCCTGGGCAGAATTGTGGTAAATTACTCATGAGTTCACGTGCTGGGTGCTGGATTCCAGCCCCCGGGGGAGGCAGGGTCCTTTGTGCCTTGAGTAATTAATTATGCCATATGGCAAAGAAACACAACAAGATTTATAGTGAAGTCGGGCAGCAGATGGCCCTGAGTGAAAAACACAGCTCTGCCACTGGCAGCATTCATGCTCAGCATCTTAGCTCAGAGGAGAAGTGAGAGGCGGCCGCTGCCAAAGACCCTCTGGAAGGAAGCGAGACCCTGCCTGCGAATGTCAGACGCTGCAGACATCATGAGGCATCTGCATTTTTCCCACGGATTTGTTTTTAATGCAACTGTCCCAATTCTTTGTGGGAAGGATAAAGAATGAGAAATCAACATGGTAAATTGTAGTGGAAAGCTCAGGGGAATAGGATTCAGGAGACCACGGTTTGACTCTTGGCTTACTTGAGAATGTTCATTCCTTTTTCTGGCCTCATTATGGAAAACTGTAAAATATTGGCTCTAGAGGGGACTAGGAGCTCTTCATCTTTCCTACGTCATGGACCCTTTGGCAGCCTGGCGAAACCTATGAACCCCTTCTTGGAATACAGTTTTTAAATCCACAAAATACATTATGTAGGATTTAAAAAAACCAATTAAATTGAAATAGTCATACATATATATATATATATATGTATATATATATTTAAAGTTTATAGATCACAGGTCAAGAAGTCTTAGACTAGATGGCCTCTGAGCCCCCTCCCAGCTCTGACATTCTCTGTTCTAAGATCTCTCTCAGCTCTGCCTTTCTGGGTTCTAAGGCCCCACCCAGCCTTGACAATCTCTGTTCTAAGGCCTCTCTCAGCCCTGACATTCTGGGTTCTAAGGCCCCTCCCAGCACAGACATTCTGGGTTCTAAGGCCCCTCCTAGCCCTGACATTCTGGGTTCTAAGGCCCCTCCTAGCCCTGACATTTTGGGTTCTAAGGCTCCTCCCAGCCCTGACATTTTGGGTTCTAAGGCCCCTCCCAGCTCTGACATTCTGGGTTCTAAGGCCCCTCCCAGCTCTGACATTCTGGGTTCTAAGGCCCCTCCCAGCCCTGACATTCTGGGTTCTAAGGCCCCTCCCAGCCCCAATAGTTTCTATTCTAAAGCCCCTCCCAATTCTGACATTCCCTGTTCTCAGGTTCATGCAAACTCTGATGTTCTGTTATTTGACAGGAGAATCCCAGAAAGCAGCAGCTTTCCATTCTGTTTACTTGACCCACGTACTCTGGACACCTCAAGCCAAATGATCCTGTGCAGAGTGATGAGCCCCTCCCGTAAAACAGCTCTGGCTCTTTCGGAAGCTTATCAGGGAGAAGTTCCTGCTGGCCGAGCTCTGGTAGGATGAGAAATAGAGGCAGCTGGGAGAATATTGAATTGTACATCTTGCTTGCTAGCAAGAACAGAAACATGGTGTTGCTTACTAATTGGTCGTAGCTATTGGCAGCCAAGAAATACATGGAGGAAGTTGGTGTGGAAGAACATATTTTTTATATTGGAACAGATCACAGAATCACAGGATCTGAGAGCTGGAAGGAGCCCCAGCGGGCATTTAGTCCAATTTCGACCTAAAAGGAATCCCCACTGTAACCTACCCACCCAACATATGGTCATCTTGGTTCTCCTTAAGAAACTCTAATAGTCTGACTCTAATGTAATTCCCAGCGCTTGGAACAGGCCTTGACACATAGCAGGTAGGAGAAGAGAATAAGTATTTATTAGGCAGCTAGGTAGCTCAGTGGATAGGGTACCAGGCCTGGAGTCAGGAAAACTTGAGTTCAAATCTGGCCTCAGATACCTCCTAGCTGTGTGACACTGGGCAAGTCATTTTACCCTGTTGGCCTCAGTTTCTTCATCTGTAAAATGAGCTGGAGAAGGAAATGGCAAAACACCCAGTGTCTTTGCCAAGAAAACCCCATATGGCGTCTCAAAGAGTTAGACATGACTCAACAACCTTCGTTATTTTGTCTGTCCTGGTCTGGGCTACCTTCCACTTGTCCGTGTCTCTTTTATAATGTGTCGACAAGAACTAAACACAAAACTTGAGAGGGGGTCAGAGTCAGGTCAGAGGAGAGAAGGAGCATTGCTTCCTTTGGAGGTTTTGCTTCTCTTTACATAGACCAAGACCCTATCCCTACAACTCTTTATTATTTAGCATTGAGAAAGACTAAGCAATATGAAACACTAGCAACAGGAGAGAGAGAGAGAAAGGGCCCTGGTCCAAAGACGCCATCTTGGTATTTGTTTTTTTTTCCCCTACAATTAAAATTTGATCCAACTGGGAATGAAAGAGGGACTACATAGAGAAAATCTAAGCTTCAAACACTGGAGATTGCAGAGATTTTTCAAATTTAAGTAATGATGATGAAGTTGATGTCATAGAATGGCATAATTTAATGATGATAAAGTTCCCCTTGGGATTGCTACATGGGGCCCAGTGGAGATAGTGCAATGGTGGGGGGAAACATGTGAGAACCCTTACTTCCAATGGGGCTCTGTTAAAACAATCCCCCTTCCATTACCACTGCTGGCATCACCCAACTAGGACATTCTGTGCCTGCAAGGGGGGAAATTTGAGGCAGATGGGCAAGCAGGGTCCCAGGCTTAAAGTATTTGGGAAACACAACTAAGGCCTTTTCTTAGGTGGCCTGAGGGTAAAGGGGCAACTCTTAGGAACTGGTACTTGGCATTCAAAGCCCTTTATCATCTGGCCCTTTCCCACCTTTCCTGTCTTCTCATACCTCATTCTCCTCCATGTCCTCTGTGATTCAGTGACACTGACCTCCTTGTTCCTGACACAACAGCCTCCATCTCCCTGCTCAGGGCCTTGCCATTGGCCATCCCAGAAGCCTGAAATTCTCTCCCTCTCCAACTCCACCTCCCAGCTTTCTCAGCTTCCTTCAAGTCCCAAGTAAAATCCCACCACTTCCTCTTAATGTCAGCTCCTTCCCTCTGTTAATTATCTCCAGTTTATCCTGTAGGCAGATATCTTGATTGAACTTGGTTGTTTGCAAATTGTCTCCTTCATTAGGCTGTGAACTCCTCGAGATTAAGGACAGCCTTTGTCTTTCTTTGTATTCCTAGCATTTAGTAGAATCCCTGGCACATAGTAGGTACTTAATACGTGTTTGTTGACTGAATGGCTATCAGAGTGAAGATGAAGGGTAGGAGAGCTTTTTTCCAGTACTGTCTTTGCCAACATTCTGTTGTGTTCAGTTGTGTCCAAGTCTTCATGACTCCATGGACCATCCTGTTAAGGGATTTTCTTGGCAAAAATGCTGGTGTATTTTGCAATTTCCTTCACCAGTAGATTAAGGCAAACAGAGATTAAGTGATTTGCCCAGGGTCACACAGATAATAGGTGTCTGACGTGAGATTTGAACTCAAGTCTCCCTTGACTCCAGGCCCAGAACTGTATCCACCGAGCCATCTAGCTGCCCTCAGCAAATCATTTTTTGGGAAGCTGGTTGAGACAGTTTCTAAAGTCCTTTTTTGCTAATATTCTATGTTTGAAAGGTCTCTTCTAACTCTGAAATTCTTCAGTGTATGATTTAAAGTCTTGTTGACATTTGATTCTCTGGTCTATGATGTGGCGCTGTGCCCACAGAGGAAAGTGACATCCTGTCTACTCTCAGGGGCTCAGCCTGGTAGCTGCATCTGCTCAGGTCAGTCACTCACCTTCCAAGCAGGATGCTGTCTTCTGCTCGGAGCCCCTGAAGCCAAGCACATGGTGGGCAGGAAGGGGAGAGGGACCCACTACAGGATGAAGAGGGTGAAGGCAAGAGAGGAAATGAGCGAAGCATGAAAACTGAGCAAAGATGCTGAAGATGCAGAGGAGAGCTCAGATGAGGTGAAAATGGTACCCGGGGATGGAAGAAAAACTTAGCAGTGCCGTTGCTAAGCCACCTCATCTCTGGCTTCACTTTACATTTCAAGAAGTTATAGCTCCCAGAAGTTTCCCAGAGCAACACGTGACAAGGATTAAACCCAAGGGTCTCCAGGAGAGCACCATTGCTGAGAAAGTCTGGCTACCCAATGGAAATTCAGGTCCAAACCTGGCAAATTCCAGGAGAGATTTGAATAATTCCTTGGTGCAGAAGCAAGGATTATTAAGGGACTGCTAGGTCCAGAGGAGAGAAAGGAGGCATCAATTAATAACTATTTAGTGAGGACTTACTATGTGCTACCTACTATGTTAGGTGCTAAGGACACAAGGACATAGAATGACAAAAAATTCCTACTCCTAATAGGTGTATGTTTTAATGGTGGAGACCACAAACCCCATTTGAAAATATACACAGCATGAAGTTGGTAAATATGACTATATATACTACTTTAGATAAGGAGAGAAAAGGAAGGAAAAATTTAGAACTTAAAATTAAAAAATGTTAAAAATTGTCTTTACATGTAATCAGAAAAAACAAAATACTATTTAAAAATATAAAATATAAATAAATATAAATAAAATATAAAAGGGAAATTATATGTATAAATATATAATAATATATGTGTATACATATACCTATACATATGCACATACACATACATATACATACACACATACACATACACTTACACATACATATACATACACATACACATATATATACATATACATATACAAACTCATACCCATATACATATATATACATATACATACCCATATACAGATACACGCAAAAAGTTGTTAATTACATGGTAGTTTGGGAGGGAAGGCACAAGAATTTGGAGAAACTAGGAAAGGCTTCATGCAGAAGATTATGCCTGAGATTTATTCTAAGGGAAGAGAAGGACTTTATGGTGTGGAGGTGAGGAAGGAAGATATCCCAGGCATTGAGGATATCCTGGAAATGCAAAGGCAAGAAAGCCAGAGCTGGAGTGTGGTGTTGAAGAACAGATGGAAGGCCATTCTGTTTGTTTGTTTGTTTTTTGGCAGGGCAATTGGGGTTAAGTGACTTGTCCAAGGTCACACAGCTAGTTACATGTGTCAAGTGTCTGAGGCTAGATTTGAACTTGGGTCCTCCTGACTCCAGGGCCAGTGCTCTACTCACTGTGCCACCTAGCTGCCTCTGGAAGGCCATTTTGTCAGGATCATAGTGTGTGAAAGGTGGGGAGTAATATTCTCTGAGGTTGAAAGGATAGGTTGGGGCCAGGTTGTCTAGGGCTTTAAAAGTTAAGCAGAGGAGTTCATCTTTGATCTCAGAGAGAGCAGGACGCTGCTGGAAATAGTTGGAAGTAGGAAAGCTGCATGGTCAGAGTTGCATTTAAGGAAAATGACTTTGGCAGAACTGTATAGGATGAACTACAAGCAGGAAGAGACATTGATTAAGATGCATAAGGAAAGCGGAGGCTGGAGATGATTTCAAAAATTTTTTTTACACAAAAGGGCACAGAGACAAAAGTCACTTTGTTCCTCTGTGCCTCAGTCTCCTCCCTCATGATATGAGGAGATTGGGCTAAGTGATCTCTAAGCCCCACCTCTAGCTGGGTAAATTCAAAATTGTTTAGTAGCGTGGGGAATTCTCAAGCTAGGAAGTCCAAAAGTCGTCACGATCAGGCTTTGAAATGGACCCAAAGTTGGGAATTTTTTCCTCTTTGTTCCTAATCTCACCTTGAATCCAGTCTGCCCCTGTTATATGCTTGATTCAATCTGATGTTAAAAGCTCTATTCCTTGAGCGTTGCCTCCTGGGAGATGGGAAGTATTGGTATAGATGGATGGGTTGATTGGGAGAAATCAATTTATAAGTAAAAATTTAAAAATAGTCATTTAAAAGTGTAATTAGGGTTACAACCAGAGCAGGTCAGAGTCAGCAAGTGCTGGACAGGGGAGAGGCAGCAGAGAAAGCATTCATTTGGGCAATGGGAGTTCCAGGCCTATCCTAGGGATAGCATGTGACCTTGGTCAAGAAGCTTCTTCCTCTGGATCTATGTTTCTCCATCTCTAAAATGAATCAGTGGGACTAAATTACCTCCAAATTCCCCTGTAGGCCACTTTAGGCTCTGAAGTTCTTTCTAGTTCTAACATTCTGAGAGTCCATGAACATCCGTCTATTAATTTATTTAGGAGTCCATGGGAAATTGTCCTTGTCCAGGCTAATATCCAAGAACTGAACAAGAGAGAGGGCTCCTCACCAAAATAGCTCAGTCTTCATTTACTTTGGCATCACTGACATCCTCTCCCAGCTCCTACATCCCTTGTTCTGAGGCCCCTCCCAGCTCTGACATCCCCTGTTCTAAGCCCCCTCCCAGCTGTGACATTCCTTGTTCTAAGGCCCCTCCCAGCCTTGACATCCCCTGTTCTAAGGCCCCTCCCAGCTCTGACATCCCCTGTTCTAAAGCCCTTCCCAGATCTATGTTCTATATTCAAATATGTCAAGGCCTACCATGAAAATATCTATTAATAGTCAACTTTTGTCTGGGTGACAAGGCAAAGGAAATCTATTTTTGTCATATTACTGTTGTTGCTTAACAGTGGGACAGAGAAGACCATTGTGCAAACCAGTCTTCCTAAAATTTCCAGAGCAAATGATGATTCTTTGAGGGTGAGAAGTGCCCCCAAATCAAGAAGGCACAGCTGGAAGGAAGACCAAAGACTCACTCCTAGGCTATTGAATTGGCCAGCTCTCCCACTGGCTCAGTAGGAAGGGAGAAGGATGGATGCAGAGAGAAGAGGAGGCGGATTCATAAACTTTGGCAAGTCTAAAGTCCATTTATACCTTAAACACTATTCCTCTTCCAGTCCAAGCATATTGCTGTATAGCTCCTACTAGGGGGAAGTAATCTTCTTGCCACACTCTTTCTCCAGGGAAGGGCACTAAGCTTGGTTGGCAGCTTCCCCATGTCATGAGGGGGGTCGCTGAGGATGAGGAGCTGTTTGAAGTTGAGCACAAGCTTCATCAGGGACTTGTCAATTGGGACAACAGTGGCAGCTTTTACCCACATCTCTTAATGATCCTCCTTACCCTTGAACTGACCAGGGCACCTGGGCTCCAAGTTGGGTTTGAGTTGTTTACGACACCTGGGTTTCGTCTTTAATCTTCAATTCAATTCAGTAAACATTTTATTAACTGCTTACCATGTGCCGGACTCTGGGGATACAAAAAAGGAAAATAAAGACAGTTCCTGAATTAAAAGAGCTTCCAATGAATGAGGGGAAGACCACGCACAAAAAGAGGGTGTAGGAAGGGGTGCCTCGTGCAGGGGTCAGGCTGTTTGTGGAGTAGAAACCAAGCAGAGATGTTGATGTTAAATCCTGTCTGTCCTTAAGATCATAATTAATTTTTCCGTGATTGACTCAATGTCATCTTGTGGTCTATTGTCATAAGACGGGAGGAGGGTCCCTTGCTCAGCCAGTCAATAAGAATAATTAACACCGTGCTAAGCGTTTCATGACTTTCTGCCGGACCATCTCATGCACTGTCTCCTTTCTGTGCCAAAGCTTTGCCCCAGCTGCCATTGGTGAATCCATCTTCCCTTAACCATAACAGGCTAAGCAAAAGTTAAATTTAAAAATCTTTTAGCATCTAACCTAGAGCTTCCATTACCATCTTAAAAATGAAAGAACAAAACCAGTTTCCCCTCTTGTCCAACTTCTTAAATTTCTCAGATCCCTAAACTTCTTAGCTCTGCCATTAACCTATTGTGTAACCTTAGGACTTAGACTCATTAGACTGGGAGCTCCTTGAGAACAGGGATCATTTTTGGTATCCCCAGCTCTTACTACAGTCCCTAGCACATAGTAGGCACTTAAATACTCACTGACTTGACAAACTATTTTTACCTCAGTTTCCTAATCTGTACAATAAGAGTATCCACTGAGTATCCACTACTGTCCACTACAGCTTATGAGCCAAATGTGATCTGTGTGACCCTGAGATACGACCTCCGTGAGATGTTTAGCAAAATGTCTTGATCTAAATATTTAGCACACGTGGACTAGATCAGTGGCATTAAACCCAAATAGAAATAGGGGCTATTAAACCATACGTAAGGATCCTTATGGACTACATACTGACTTAGAAAAAAACCTACACATATTAATATTATTTATTTTCCCCAATCAGACTGTAAATATACATACTTTTCTAAGACCCTTCTCAGCTTTGATATTCCCTGTTTTAAGGCCCCTTCCAGCCTAAACATTCTGTATTCTAACGTTCTTCCCAGATCTCTATAACTAGTCAATTTTCCCCATGATGGAAGTTTGAGTTCAGTCACAAAAAATACTCAGATATCTAGTTCGGGGGCTGAATTTGTAGGATATATTATTGTTGTGGTTTCATGGTATGTTGTGGGGTTGCCTTGAAAGAATTCATAGACTCAGACCATCTCCAACCCAAGAAAAGGCATTTATTGGGAATAATACCTCTCAGGAAGCCAGCTGAGTTCCAAGAAGGAACTGGCAGCTTAGAGAAAGCAAGATGGATTTTTATAGAGCAAAAGATGCAATTATATCATTACAGAATACATGAATATTAAAATATGGGAGGGGTTTGCTAAGGGATTAAGCAATAGGGTCTCAGACTTGGAACACATGCATACAGAAAAACCCATTTTGGGGGCCATGTATGTATGATAATGATATTATAATAAGCCTCTCTATGTCATAAATTCACCTAAAGAACAGTTTTTGCTATTACCGTGCAGGTACCATCTTAGGGAAAGCCCTTCCTATGGTTTGGTGATCAAGCATCCTGATCTACATCCTGTTGGTACTGCTTTCTGATTGGCTTGCTATCATGGTCCTGTTTGGGTAAGACAGATATTTATGGGTATCATGGCCCTGGCTAAATGCATGATGTGGTCAGGCGATGCCTGCTGCTCAGTGGGGCATTTGGAGAGGTTACAGTATTGAGTCAGGGGCAGGGGGGTGGGCTGTGGCTGTCTAGGGGCAGTGGGCCTGCTGTTTAGTGATGTCCATAAGGAAGTTAGAATATTGGGGCTGGGGGTGGGGTGCAGCTTTATTAGGGTTCCATCATTATCACTACTCAGATCCCATCTTGGACATGATCTAAGTTCTGTCTTCTAAGCAATATGGAACTCAGCCATGGAGCATATGAGGTCACCTGTTCAACACAGAAATCTATGAGCTCCCAGAGTGAATGACAGCCAAGACTGCACAATATCTCCTAAGGAAGACAGAAGGAAAAAAAACACAGACTCTTACAACTGGACACGACAGTCTTCTTGGAGCTATCTCCTTCCTCCTTCCTTCCTATATTGAACTGAAACTCCCACAGAGGTTGGCGAAGGGAGCCCAGCCTCAAAGGCTGTGCGAGATAGCTTGAATACCCACTGGATCAAGATCAGGCTGAGAATTCTTCTCCTCGTGTTTGTTCCTCAGTGCTGTTTCTTCTTCAAAGTGCCTAGAAATAGATTCTGTTGACTACTTCCTTGTGTCATTTTTGGGTTGGCAGGCTAAGGGGAGGCAGCATGAGGTAAGAGAGGGAACAATGGACCCGGGAGCTGGGATCCAGTGGGTTTAGTCCGCGTTCTGCTATTACTATTAGCACCACTAAATCATCATGGACAAATCCCCAGGCCTCAGTTTCCTCATGTGTGTAATGGAGATAACCATTGCTCTACCCAACTCATAAAGTCATTATGAGGCAGAAACAAGATATCATGGATGATAACAATCACAATAACAACAGTAATAATCAGGATTTATATAGTGTTTTAAGGTTTATAGAACACAAAACCATTATCTCATTTTAAACTTGACAACAACCTGGGGAGGTGTTATGATTGTATCCATTTTACAGATGAGGAAACTAAGGCTGAGAGAAGAAAGAAGGAAGGAAACAAGTATTTATTACTTGTGCTTACAATGTGTTAACCTTTTTGTAAATATTATCTCTTTCGATCCTCAAAATAACCCTGAACGATAGGTGCTATTCTTAGTATTGCCATCTTACAGGTGGGGAAACTGAGGAAGGTAGCAGTGAAGTGACTTGGCTGCAGGTCCGATGCTCTTATCAAATGTGATGTGTGAAAGGGCTTTGAAAATTATGGACATAATGTCGAGGTGCTTCCTCATGATCTCACATTCAATATTCAGAAGACTTCATCGAATCTCTATTCACATCAATGTGGTTACTTCTCCCAAGCAGATAGGTTACAGTACGCCTGTCCTCGTCCACCTCGTGTGATGCTTGTCCATCGTCTCTCTGATAAGTCATGCAACAACATGCAAACGCCTATGTCCTGATGGACCAGGAGGTCCATCAGATATGCTGGGGACCTTCCTCTCTTTCTCTTGACCATGTGAGATCCTGAGGGCCCCAGAGGAGAGTCTGAGCTGCCCCTAGGTCATCCTTCAGCGTCCTCACAAGACCAGCCTATGATCTTTTCACTCATAGAGTTCTTGGATGAAATTCTTTCTTCTAGTTTTTTTTTTATCCCTTTGGTTGATGAAAGTGTTGAGAGACATCAATTTTCGCCTAAGGATCACTTTGGTTGCACCCCAAGTGTTTTGGCTTATTGACTTACTGTTGCCCAGTTCCCTCAATAGGGCCTTATTGCTCATGCATTGAATCTAACCATCAGACTCATTCCCTCATTCCCACATATCTTTTCCCCAAATCTGCACACTCAAAGATTTTGATTGCATCCCAGCCTGAGAAGGAAAGTTCTTAGGGCTCAATCTCAACAATCAATTCAATGAATATTTCAGTGCCCACCATATTCAAGGTACTTTGCTAAGTTCTGGAGTTACAAAGATTTTTTAAAATGCACAGTAGAAGGCTATAGGAATTCGAATTGTGATTTTATTGGTGGGGATCCTTCCCTGAAATGTTAGGTCTTAGAGAATCACCTAAGGGATTGAAAGGTTTAGTGACGTCCAGTGTTACACATGCCAGCAGGTATCAGAGTCAGGGCTTGAACCTATGGCTTGCTGGTTTTGAAGACAGCTGTCTAACTGTTGTGCTACACTGACTTTATATTATAGTATATAATACCATTCTATACTATACTATATACTATACTGCCTCCTTATAGAATAAGATATGTATGTATTCAATTATGATGCAAAGCAGAATGATGCAAGTATTGAAGAGAAATCCCACAAAGAAGCTATGGGAATATTGAGAAGAAACAGATCATTTTTCAGCCCAGATATGGGGTTTGGGTTGGGGGATCAGAGAAGGCTTCATGGAGAAGGTGGGACTCGAAGGGTTACATGGAATTCCACAGTCGGAGACATATAAGAAATATATTCTAGATATGGGGGATGGCTCATGAGAATGCAGCGTAGCTGAATGGGATGGTCCGACACTGAGAATGATACACAGCCCACGTTAGCTCGAACGTGGACTGTGTGGAGTGGTGTGGGCTTTCTCCTGGCCATAGGGAGCCGGTGAAAATTCTTGAGCAGAGGTGGGACGTGATCAGGCCTGTGCGCTCTGACAATTATTTTGGCTGAGGTGTGAAGGATGGATTGGAAGGCCAGAGAGACTGCAGGCAGTGATAACTAATTGGGAGACTCTTCCAGAGGTCCAAATGAGAGACAAGGAAGGACTGAATTGGGTCGATGACAATGTGAAAGGAAAAGGAAAGGATGGATAATGGGAAATAGGAAGGAAGGAAATGGACAGGATGCCTATGGAGAGCAGTAAGAGGGAGAAGAGGAGGACCTTACCGGTCCTTTATAGAAGTTAGCAGCACTGTAATGACTTGGCCAATACTCGGAGAACCTTGGAATGCAAATCACCCGCAGATCAAAATTGTTATAGTTTAATCCCCTTCTGTCTTCTTTTGACTAAAGATCTCTAGCAAGTCAGGAGCAGCTCTACCGGGCTGATGGACGCAGGGGACTGGAACTGCTTCAGCAGTTCTCCCATGCAAAGCAATAGATTGTAATTTATACTTCTCCTGGGGTGGCCATACCAGTTGACAGAGCCATTCTGGAAGGGGGGGGGCTGGTTATTGGGAGATAATTCATGGGCATGGACGTGATCATCTTCCCTGGCTGCTGGCATTTATCAGGAACTGTGGCTTAGATGATTATCTTGGATCAAAACTCTCCTTTAATGATCACAGCTCACATTTTTACATTGCTTTAGGGCTTACAAAACACTTTCATCCCAATAACCCGTGAGAAAGTCAATGCATGGCTTATTAGTCATCTTTTATAGATGAGGAAATTGAAGCACAGAGTGTGGAATGCCTTGCCTAAAATCACACGGCTTAGTCAGGCAGTCAATAAAGAAACATTTATTAAACGCCTACTGTGCGCTTGGCACTATGCTAAGCACCGGGTGTACAATAAAGGCAAAAGACAGTCCTTGTTCTCAAGGAACTCACAGTCCAGAGGGGGAGACAACATGCAAACACCTAAGTCCAAATAAAATATCGTTATATTGTTTAGTTAAAATGTTGTCAATGTTGTCAAATACTTAGTCAAAAACAACAAAATATTTTTGTCATTTAGTCATTTTCAGACACGTCTGATTCTTTGTGACCCCGTTTGGGAAAGATACAGGGATGATTTGTCTTTTCCTTCTCCGGCTTATTTTACAGATAAGGAAACTGAGGCAAACAGGGTGAAATGACTTGCCCAGAGTCACCTAGGTAGTAAGTGCCTGAGGCTGGAACTCAGGTAGAGGAGTCTTGCTGCCTCCAGGCCTGGTGCTGTATCCACCGTGCCACCTAGCTGCCCACAAACAAGATATAGAGAGGATGAATTAGGGGCAATCTCAGAGAGAGGGCACCGAGGTGAAGGATGACTGGGGAGGCTTCTTACAGAAGGTGAGGCTTTTGCTGAGACTTGAATGAAGCCAAGAGACAGAGATGAGGAAGGGGAGCATTCCAGGCATGGGGGACGGACAGCGTAACTATAAACCAGTTAATAACAGAGCTGTGGTTTGAACCTAAGTAGCCTGCACTGAAAAGTCTAGGCCCCAACTTCACCTTCAACACTGACCTGCTGGGTAACCTTGGCCAACTCTGCTTCTCAATTTCCTCTCCTGTAGAATGGGGGTAATAACACCTGTAGCAACTGCCTCATGGGACAGGATCAAACGAGAAAAATGTATTTGACATGTTTGCAAATCTTCATGCAGGATGTTGAATAAATTTCAAGAATCACTGATATACTATGCTGCCCGTGGATTCCCAGAGTGGGCCTGGATCTGTTCTGGCCTTTGACCAATAGCCCCGTGGTGGTGGATTGTCTCTAGTTGGTCTTTCTACTTCCTCACGTCCCACTCACTTCTTGGTATCTGAGAAACTTCTGTCTTTAAACCACCCTTCCCTCCTTCCTCTCCTTCATTTTCTGCTATGTCTGATTGCTTTTCATCCATTCTACTTGTCCAGTCTCTTTCACAACTATCCTTCCTTCTGCTAATACAACCAGCACTTCAACCCTTACCAAACCCTTATCACTGACCAGTTAGATCGTTTCTCTGAAAGTCTTCTGAGCCCTGATCAATCCACAGGGTCCTAAGGTCCAAGTCTAACCAGGTCACCCAATGCTTTTGTTCAAGAAGCTCGACTGGCCCCGTCTTGCCTCTAGGGTAACAGAAAAAATCTGTTTAACATTTAAACATGAATTCTTTATTTTATTCAGACTTCCTAACCAACTTTCCACTGTTCTGTCCGTGGGTGCCAACCCTCACCTTGTCCTTCCCATACCCGCCACCTTCCTCTCATGTGTTGTCTTCCTCCATTAGAGAATAAGTTTTTTTGAGGGCAGGCATGGTTTCTTTGCTTATACTTATATCCCCAGTGCAAAATAAAGAAACGAATTCATAAAGGCTCACTGGGAGCCTTCTACATCAACGAAATCACAATTCTGGTTAAATTTTTTTTCAAGCTTACTTTTCTGTATACACGTTGTACCTCCATTGATGGGAAGTAAGCTCCTTGAGGACGGGCTGTTTTGCTTTTATACTTGAATCCATGGTACCTACTATAGTGCTTGACATACGAAATACTTAATAAATGAAATTGATTTGAGTTGAATTGAATGCAGTAACCAAATGTGACTTCCAAGGGTGGATGGTGAAACATGCCTCATCCCTCTTGGTCAGAGGGTTGGTAGAATACAGGTGAGGAATGAGTTAAGGCATTGTCAGGTATAGTCAATCTACTGGTTTGCTTTGCTTAACTGTACTTTTGTAAAACGGAAATTTCCTCCTAGCCCATCTGAAAAGAAAATCAGATAAGGTGGCAAAGAGACAAAGTGTTAATGTATTAAATGAAGTAGAAACCCTTTAGAAACTGTGAAGAAATTCTACCTATTGGAATTAGGAGAGAAGCTTGCCATTGGTCAACTGAAGATTGGCCATGTCCCTGGTGGACCTCAGAAGGCAGTGAGAAAGGGAGGGGATTTAATCTGTCTTGACCCACTTATCCCCTATCAACCATGGAATATTTATTGGAGCAGAACTACTCATCCAGTAGCACTTTATTTTGACTTGCACGCAATAAAAAATTCTTAAGGAGAAATGAGAGAGAGAAAGAAAAAGAGGCAGGGCAGAAAGTAGAGTATCAGAGGATACAATGAATTACAGATCCAAAAGAGAATTAACCCTGGCAGTTGGGAGTTGAGCTGCAGGAAGGAACAGGCCTAGGAGACTAGAGGAATTATTTACCCAGCAGAGACACTGTAGCAAGGGGAAGCAAATCAGATAATGTTTGTAAAAATGCTTAGCCCAGTGCATGGCACATAATAGGTACTTAATAAATGCTCATTTCCTTCCTCCTTTTCATTTTGAGAACATAACAAGAAGAGAAATGACACTAATTTCATGCAGTACTGGAGAAATGATTTGTCTTGTGTGTTCTTCACTACTAGTGTTCTCCAAGTCTATGTCCACTTTTCCCATTGACAGTGTATATACTTGTGGGAGAATGCACCTGAGCTTCATGGAGTGGGGGGTGTAATATTTTATAGCTATAGTTTTTACTACATCATCTTAGGAAAAGTCTTTTTTTTTAGCTAATTCTGTCTACCGACTGACTACTAAAGGTAAGTGCCCCGGTGGGGGCTTGTAGTTATAATTCGAAGAGTGCAGGTTCCAGGAGTTACCTTGAATCTGAGGTAGTTTCCATCCTTTGGGAGACTCTCAAGTGCAAATTTAGGTGGGAGGTAACTTCTTGAGCAAAATATAACACACTTTGTTTCAATGAAGGATTGTATGGTGCTGGGTGAGTCATTGGCAACTAACAATGATGTAAAGACAAATAACAATAAAACATTTTAAAAAATAATGGGGGCAGCTAGGTGGCACAGTGAGTAGAGCACTGGCCCTGGAGTCAGGAGGACCTGAGTTCAAATTTGGTCTCAGACACTTAACACACTTACTAGCTGTGTGACCTTGGGCAAGTCACTTAATCCCAATTGCCCTGCCCCCCCCCAAAGAAAAAAATAACAAACAAAAACATAGAATGGTCCTGAGTGTTAAAGCTCAGAATGAGCTGCAGCTTTCAAAGAAAGCTGAGATGAAGAGTCTATTTAGTTATGTTGAGGAGAAAGATGAGAACCTAAGAAGAGAAAGAATCCTTAGTTTGGGCTTTTTGCAGCGATGATAATGGATTATAGAAAGAACGGGTCAACTCTTATTTTGTTTTGTTTCTCTGCCAAGGATAAGGCTCTTTGGAGTAGAAAGAACAGAACAAAGCTGGTGAGAAAGGAGTTGATGCTAGAGATGCCAGAGATATGTAACAAGAAAGGAGGTCTTGATGAGAGGCCACGTGATGGAGCACTGGGCATGGAGGCAGGAAGATCTGGGTATGGATTGTGCCTTGGGCACTTTCTCGCTGTGTAATCATGTGCAAATCAATTAACCCCTCCAAGTCTTAGTTTTTCCATCTGAAAATAGAATAATAATTAAAGCTCCTAGTTCACAGGGTGCCTGAGAGGCTTAATGCCTAGGTGGCGCTGGGGAGCTAGACAGGCTGAGCTCTCTCCATCACCCACCATCCCAAGAAACTTACTGAGCAGGCTGCTCTGATGCATTTCCCCTCCCTTTCTGTGGGCAGTCTCACTAGTAGCTTTCTTTGCTTCCCAAGCAAATTTCTCCCCCTCCCATCACCTGATGGCTTGTTTTTCAAAGCAGTTCACTGACTGCAAAAAAGAAAGTGAAAACATTTTCTTTCTCTCTCTCTCTCTCTCTTTCTTTCTCTCTTTTTCCTTCCTTTCTCACTCAAGATTTTATCTCTAAAATATATGTGTCCTAAATTCAGGCTAACCTTGTATAACACTGGTCTCTCCCTTTACCTAATTCTCTAAATTAGCTCCAAGCCCCCAAATCAGCTTTCGATAATCAAATAGTCTCTTAAGTCTAAACAGGAAATTCTCTTTTCCTTCTGTTTGCAATTATTAAATGGAACGCACACACACAACTTTACATTTCTGTTGATCAAAACAACTTTATAACATCTGCTGGCTTAAAAAACAGTAAAATTTTTAAAGAGACATAAATGCTTCCTAAGGCAGGGTAAAACATCAACTTAGAACTGTACATTTGTCCCCTCTGAAGAGAAGGAAAAGGGAATTGAAACAAAGGTCATTAGTCTCTGTCTTCAGCCTGGATCAGCAGTGAAGGGTACACCATGGACATATTTCATGTTTTCACTGTCTTCACTGCCCTAGGTCAAGGCACCCAGCAGTTGCTTATAAGCTCCCAATCTGCTCTCTACTTCCTCCTTCCCACTGCTGGCTTCTGTGTTCGCTTGTCTCACTTCCCCATCTCCCACCCACAAGCGTCTGCTCTAAGGTCAGTGTCAGCTGCATTCTGGGTAGTTTCCACTGGGGTCAGATCCTCAAGCCTTAAGTAGTTTAGGGAACCCCGGGAAGGTTACTTACCAAACAACAATACCTCGTGCCTCCTTCCCATCTCCTCATCTAAGATTTTGGCCATAACTCTAAAGGATAGGTTACAAAAGTGTGTAAAGAGCTGTCTAAATCATGAATGTTGGCTAGTATTTAGGTTTTCTGACCAAGGTGGTCTATATCTTAGCACTAGAAGGATCAGAATTTAAGAATCTTCAAAGAACCAAGCCTAATCAATTGACACAGTATATTTCCACCCTTGACTATAAGGCAAAGAGAAAGTAGGATGGAAATTTTCATTTCAAGCAGAAATTATAATATTTTTATATCCATTGATATCCCTGATTGTTCCAGTGATAGGATGGTGAAAGAAATGGAAGATGTGATTGCTGAGCCATCGTAGTGGTCTTTGAAAGATTATGAGGGTGCTGGCTAAGTGACACAGTGAATAGAGCACAGGCCCTGGAGTCAGGAGGACCTGAGTTCAAATCCAGTCTCAGACACTTGTCATTTACTAGCTGTGTGGCCCTGGGCAAGTCACTTAACCTTGATTGCCTCCAAAAGAGAGGGGGTAGGGGAGAGAGAGAGAGAGAAAAAGAGAGAGAGAGAGAGAGAGAGAGAGAGGGGGGGGGAGGAAGGAAGGAAGGAAGATCATGAGAAAAGGGAGAGGTACTATTATGTTGGTGAAGGGCTGATGCTGTAGCTATTTTCATAAAGGGAATAAAAATACAGTCCATTAACTAGAGGAAAGTGAGATGGACCTTGATTGCTGGCAAAATTCTAGAGAATTTTAAGGGAATTTAGAGAGCCAGTGTGGCTTCAGAAAGGGCCAAGGAACAATCGACATCGTGTTTGCTGCCTGACAACTCCAGGAGAATTTCCAGGAGCAGGACAGAGGTCTGTATACAATGTTTGTAGATCTGAGCAAAGCCTTTGATACTGTTAGTTGTGAGGGCCTATGGAAAATTATGTCAAAATGTGGTTGCCCAGGGAAGTTCATTAGCATTGTACATCAGTTTCATGATGGCGTGCTGGCCCGGGTTCTAGATGATGGGCAATGCTCTTGTGCCTTCCCGGTCACCAGTGGAGTGGAACAAGGCTGTGTGCTTGCTCTCATGCATCATGTTTTCAGCCATGTTGTCAAATGCTTTCAGTGAGGATTAACATGGCATCAAGCTCAGCCACTGCACTGATGGTAAATTCTTCAACTTGCAAAGGCTACAAGCCAAGGCCAAAGTGGAGGGAGTGTTGGTGCATAATTTTCTGTTTGCAGGTGATTGTGCACTCAATGCAGCCTCTGAAGCTGAGATGCAAGAAAGTATGGATCACTTCTCTGCTGCTTGTGCTAATTTTGGCCTAACAATTAACACCAAGAAAACACAGGTGCTCCATCAGCCACCACCACACCATCCATATATGGAACCATCAGTCAGAGCAAATGGAGAAGTTTTGAATGTTGTGAATAAATGTACTTTCCAGGGATGTACACATTGATGAGGTTAAAGCACACATTGCCAGTGCTAGCTCAGTGTTTGGAAGGCTCTGAAGGAATGCCATATGGGAGAGAAGAGGTATTAGGCTGCCTACCAAACTGAAGGTCTGCAGAACCGTTGTGCTGACCCCATTGTTGTATAGCTGTGAAACCTGGACAGTCTACCAGCACCCTGCCAGGAAACGGAATCTCTTCCATTTGAATTGTCTTAAGAAGATTCTGACAATCACCTGGCAGGATAAGGTACCAGACATTCAGGTCCTTACTCGAACTAAACTGCCAAATGCTCAAACCCTGTTTCAGAGAGCCCAACTCCGATGGGCTGGCCATGTTGTTTGTATGCAAAATGTACTCTTGACAAAAAGATTGTTTTATGGAGAACTCACGCAGAGCAAGCGCTCACATGGTGGTCAGAAGAAGCGATACAAGGACATTCTCAAGGTCTCTCTTAAGAACTTTGGAATTGATTGTGACATTGGAGACACTGGCACAGGACTGCTCAGCATGGCATTCCCACATCAGAGAAGGTGTTGTGCTCTATGAGCAAAGCAGAATTGAAACAGCTCAAAGAGAGCACAGGGTGCTCAAATTTAGAATATCCACTCCAATTGTTCACATGGACTATTTGTGCCTGACCTGTGCTAGAGTGTTCTGAGCTTGTATTGGTCTGATCAGCTACAGTTGGACACACTGAAACTCAACTCTATCTTAGTAATGTCATTTTGGTCCTCTTCGAGAATGAAGGACAACAACCAACCAACTCACTAAAGGATCTAAGATATGAAGGTGGAGGAGACAATCCCCATGTTTTTATAAATTTTCAATTTTTTGTCTCAATAAGCATTTATTAAATACCTATGATGTGCCTGGAACTGTGCTAAGCACTGGGGTACAAATACAAAAAAGACAATCCCTTTCCTCAAGGAGTTTATGGTCTGATGGGGGAAGACAGGCACAAAAGGAAATTGAAAAGGGGTGGAGCACCAGGGGGTGGCAGTTGAGACCCAGAGTGTTTAAATGACTTGCTGAAGGTCATAGAGTCAGTCAATGACAGAGCTGGGATTTAATCCTAGGTCCTCTGATGCCAGTCCAGAAAGCTTTCTATAGACTATCTAGGAATAAGGAGTCAGTAATATTGTCCTTGTCAGGCCACACCTATAGTATTAACATTCACTTTGGGGCACCATATTTTTTGACAAACTAGAAAGTGTCTGGAGGAGGGTGATCAGGGAAACAAAGGGCCACAATTTCATTCCACGTACTGGTTGAAGAAATTAGGGACAGTTAGCTTGGAGAACAAAAGATATGAAAAATATCTTCTAGTATCTGAAGATCTGTTGCTTTATAGACAGATTAGATTTCTTCTGCTTGATCCCAGAGGGCTGAATCCCCACAGAAGAGAGGGTGGAAGTTGTAAAGTGAATATCAATCAATGAATCGACAAGCACTTGTTAAGCACCTACTACATACCCAGTGTGGTGCTGTGTGATGACTCTGGAGGAGAGAATGAGACTGATGACTTTGCACAGCCCTGTCCCACTTAAATCCAATTCACTTGCAAGCCAAGACTTCACCTTCCTGATGTAGTGGTCCTCTTTGAGAATGAAGGACAAACAACAACAAGAAGCCACAAGCATTTATTAAGCACCTACTGTATACCAAGCACTGTGCTATGTGCTGGGGATGGAAAGAAAAAAAAAAGAATAGAAAAATAGAAATAGGAAAATCAGAAAAAAAGAGACAATCCTGTCCTCAAAGAGCTTACAGACTGTGAGAGAGACAACAAAGGACATCTTCAAGTGTATATAGAATATCTACAAACAAAATCCAAGATAGTCTAGAGAAGGAGAGTTTGACTTTTGTCTTGCCACTGGACTGTGATGACTCTGGAGAAGAGAGTGAGACTAATGACTTTGTGCAGCTCCGCCTCCCTTAAATATCATTCTTGCACAAGTCAAGACATCACACTTGTGATGTCATTGGGCCTCTTCAAGCATGAAGGACGAACAACAATCCTGCCAACTGAAGGCATCAGAAAAAGCTTTGTGCTACAGGTGGGATTGGGAGCTGAGTCAGGAAGGGAGGGATTCTACAGAGCCCAAGGTCTCCCAAAACACTCAATCTAATCCTTTCTCTACTTCCCAGCTCCCCCCCCCCCCGCCCCCACCCCCACCCCTCAGTTTCCCTTTTCCTTGTGCTAGCTGAGCTAGGACAAACTTAATTTGAACAAAATGGAAGAGTTTAAAAACTCTACAGGCTCTTAACTATAATGCACCCAGTGGTTCCGGGGAAAGTAATCTAAATGCAAATCCTTTTGATTGGGCTTACTCTTAGCTATTACGGTTGTTAGCTTTGGAA
Organism: Phalanger gymnotis; assembly: GCA_028646595.1. NCBI lineage: Eukaryota > Metazoa > Chordata > Mammalia > Diprotodontia > Phalangeridae > Phalanger > Phalanger gymnotis. The sequence continues at coordinate 14,465,207 of CM053622.1, read as the reverse complement.
ATAGACTTGCATCTAAATAGATTAAATCTATTTCCCAGAGGCTCTGAGTGAGAGGGGTGGGACCATGTGAGAATTGAGGGAAGTGGGTGGAGGTGGAGGGAAAAGGGAAGGTGGGTGCTGGTCCGGGACCTCAGCAATGCAATGAGAATTCTTTGGCACATCCTATTTGGTATCAAATTAGGTATGCAATGTGCACCTGGAGTCTGGCCCTGGTTGATACCTCCAGGTCATTGTAGTGAAAAATCCGGTATCCTTGTTAAAGGGCTCTGGCCAGGCAACCCAGATAACTGTTGAAATGCCTAGGTGGTACATACAGATAGTGGGTATGAAGGCAATGAGTAACTATGAATTTGTAATTGAGGTCTGCCAAGCAGGGTCAAGCACGAACAGGGGTCAAGCACCTTTTGCCAAACACATACAGCAAATGAAGTGTCTGCTGGGTCATAGCAACTGGTTGCTTAGCTCAATTTTACTTATTACTTGAGGTCTTTGCACCAGGCAAGTCTAAGTGTAGTCACCTAGATCCAAGGATGTAAACTGTGAATTCATTTAGACCTCAAGATGTAATGAAATTGTGCTGAAAATTCACGGCCTGTGACATTTTAATGTTGTTTATATTAAAGAAGATAAATACCCACTGAGTCTATTTCTATTAAAATCACCTCAGTCTTAGGATAACGTTTAATTTTTCACATCTGGGACAAAACATCACCTTTACTGCTTGTATTTAATAAACACAACATTGATGGAGCTTTATTATTTTTTTTCCAGAGATTTGGGAGTAAATTCTCAAGTACCAAAGAAAAAGAAAACCTTAAAAATGAGTCCTTGAAACTCGCCTTGTTGGATTCTTTTGGCTTCCAGGAAGGTGAGTTTGGCTTCATGCCCACTCCCCGGGGCCTCTAGGTGACACAGTGAGTACAGCAAGGGGCTTAAAGTTGAGGAGACCTGAGTGCAAATCCTGCTTCAGGTACTTATTGCAGTATGACTGGGGCAATTGCTTTAACTTCTGTGAGTCAACTCGCCTCATCTGTAAAATGGCAATTATAATAGCTCCTATCTTACAGGCTTGTTGAAAGCTTCAAGTGAGATAACATTTAAAGTGCTTTGTAAATCATATATACATGTGTGTATGATTTACCACATGTATATACCATATCTATGATACACCATATATAGTACAGTATATATGTATATATTTATATACAGAGAGTACAGTATATACAGTATTATATATACACACATACATGTATGTATGTATATGTGTGGATGTGTCTACACATATATACATGCGTGTATACATACACACATATATTTATATCTATTTATCTATCTACTAGTGGGGTTGCTAGGTGGCACAGTAGACAGAGTGCCAGGCTGGAAGTCTGTAAGACTTTATGAGTTCAAATGTGCCCTCGGAAAACTTACTAGCTGTGTGACCCTGGGCAAGTCACTTTACCCCATTTGCCTCAGTTTCCTCATCTGTAAAGTAAGCTGGAGAAGGAAATGGCCAACCGCTCCACCGTCTTTGCCAAGAAAACCCCAAATGAGGTCAAGAGGAGTTAGATATGACTGAACGACAACATGCTATTACTTGTGAAAGCAGTACGTTCAGTAAATTGGTAAAGATGGCGCCCCCTTCCCCTTCAAGAGTCAATGATGTGAAGCCTATGGGTTGATGGACACATGAATATACTACTGATGTAGCTATGAAATGCTTCCCTAACTGCTTCTTGCAGTGTTATTTGTGCCCACGTGACTCATCAGAAGAGGGTATTGATTATTCATTTAGGCAAGTCTTGGGCGGCTCTCTGTCAAGTCTTGCATGGATGGCCCAGGAAGATAGTAGACTTCTCTCTTGATGGTTTTAGGTCAGTATCCCTGAGTATGGAGTCATCTACTACCACTAGTCTCTCCTTCTTCTTCCTGCCTGGATGGTCTTTCTCCTTATAGCTTCTGTGCTTCTACTTCATCGTTCCTTGGAAGACAAACCTATTTTCTCCTCAGAGCATCTTGCTCCCTCCTCCCCAAGAACTCTAAGCACCCAGTTATCCTTTTCCTCTCCTTGTCACCCCTCCCCATACCTTCACCTCTCTTTCGCTATCCTCATATTGCATTCAGAGAAAGTCTCTGCTGATTGAAGGACAAAGAACATCTGAAGCCTTAAGGAAGTAAGTGGTCCACAAATCGGCACCTCAGTTCTGTTTCTTTGGCAATGTTCTTAGTCATATCGATTGCTTTGGAGCCCAGAGATCATGTCCTGTTCAAGCTGAAAGTCTCTTCAAGGGAATATTTTCGTATTTGTTAACAACTTGCCAGAAACCATTTCCATTTGAAATATGGAACCCGATGGTTGGACTCTGAAACTGAGGAAGCCAGCCAGTTCTAGTTAGGAAAGCATCTAAGTGAAGTGGACTGCTGCCCAGTTGTATTTAATTGAGCTTCATTTAATCTGAATAGAATGAATCCAAGAGGAAATTGTATCTGTGCTAGAAAAAAAAATCCACGTAGCAAAATATTGTTAACAATAAATACCTAGAGAGAATGCCTACCTTATAAAAACAATCCCCCCAGGAAAGAGTCATATGTAGAAAGTATCTATAGAATTCTAAAGTACAGAACTGCGAAATAGTCATTTCTGTAATTTTTGGAGTTGTTCATGCATGGGGTGAAATGGGCATGGTTGCAATTGATGGACTTGTCTCATCTCGGGTCAATCCTGAATACAGGTGGTTTAAAGTCCTCAGCCTGGGCTAAATGACTCCTTTCTAGTTTCAGTTTTCACTTTAATTAGACCAACATGAATCTATTTGAATAATGGATTACACCGTTCATTTCCTCTGCGTTCCCTTCTGGGATCCAAATGAAAGCTATTTGAACTTCATGGAAAAAACCTCAGAGAGAAGGGCGAGAATGTTAATTGAAGGGAGGGGTGAGTACTTTTCCTCCTAGCTTTCAAGAAATCATTCTTCTTCCTTGAATATTACTCCTTCTCCCACACTAAGCACTCAAACTAGGTCACTTGTGCCCACCCAACCTCCCATCCTTCCTCCGATTATCTGAATGGACTCCACTGTCTTTTCTTTTTTCTTTTTAAACTTCTGGTCTCTTTCTAACATACTCTCTATACCCAGAATATCTCTATACTCCCATTGGCTTCCTATCCTTTCTTCAGGCTTGGCTCAAACACCACTTTCTCCTTAAAAGTCTTTCATAAACACTCCAACTGGAAGTGGTTTTTCCGCCATTGGATCCCATAACATTTTTTTTTTGTAAAAAATTACAAAATTCCAGAGCTGGAAGGGGCTTTGGTGACCATCCAATTCACTTTATTCTAGATAAAGAATCCCCTTTATACAGACAAACGGTCATCTAGTCCTTGATTGAAGACTTCCAATAAGAGGTTGAAATGAAACATTTTTCCATTTCGTTATTTTGGCCTCCACACTTTACATTTGAAGCCGAACTATTTAGAGTCTCTGTTAAATGTCAATTTAAGAGACTTACTTTGAGACTCTAAATTTCAGTAAACATCTATAATTTACTGCTTCTGCTATGATGAGTGGACTTGCTAAGAACCAAAATCTATAAATATTTTTTTGGAGTTTTTGAACAGGAGAGAAAGACATGAGTGTTGCATCTTACTGGAAGTCTTCGATCAAGGAATGTATGGTCACTACCTCCTGAGTATACATCTAGGCAGCTAGATGGCGCAGACAGATAGAGCTCTGGACTTGGAGTCAGGAAGCCCTGAGTTCAAATCTAACCTTAGGTATTAACTAGCTGTGTGACCCTGGTCAAATCCTTTCACCACGGCTTGCCTCAGTTTCTTCAGTTGTGAAATGAGTATAATAATAGCACCTACCTCCTAAGGTATCAAGGATCAAATGAGATATTTATAAAGCACTTTGTGATAAGGATCAAATGAGATATTTATAAAGCACTTTGCACTATATAAATGCCAGCCATTATTATTAGGACATTTTTCCTGAAATTAAACCTAAATTGGTCTCTTTGCAATTTCTGCCTATTGTTCCTGGTTGTACCCTCTGGCATCAAATAGAATAAGTCTTCCTTGTGATAGTCCTTCATATATTTAAAGGACCGTCATGTCATGTCTACTATAAGACTTCTTTTCTCCTGGTGAACCTTTTCCAGTTTCTTCAATCAATCATCATATGCCTTGACTTAAAGGCCTTCACTATCCAGGTTGCCCTCCCTTTGATTCTCTCCAGTTATTATTATTATTTTGGTGAGGCAATCGGGGTTAAATGACTTACCCGAGGTCACACAGCTAGTACGTATCAAGCGTCCAAGGCTGGATTTGAACTCAGGTCCTCCTGACTCTGGGGCATATGCTCTATCCACTGTGCCACTAGCTGCCCCCTCTCCAGGTACTGACATATTTCTTAAGCCATGATACCTAGAAATGAACACAATATTACAAATGTAGTATAGTCAGAAGCAGGTCCATCGCCTCCTTACTCCTGGATGATTTGCCTCACGGTGAGGCATTTTACTGGCTGTATTTCCCTAGTGAATCATACTGGGGTTAAAGTGTTCTCGGACCCCAAGTTCTTTGTCAGATGAACCACCGTTTATCTATACCTCTCTCCTTTTGTACTGAGGACCACAGAAACATAGATTTAGAGCTAGAAGACACCTTAAAGGTAATTCGGTCTTCCCCTTATTTTACAGATGAGGAACCTGAGGCTGAAAGAGGGTTAAACGACTTACTCAAGGTCACACAGTTATCATGCTGCAGTGAGATTCAAACTCAGGTCCTTTGACTTTAAATTCCATACTCTGTTTACAGCATTGTAAAAAATCACAGCTGATTTTTTTGAACCCAATTTATATTTATGCCTATCGACTTTCATCCTAGATTTGGCTCAATGTTCTACCCTCTCAAAACGGTTTTGGATCTCAACTCTCTCATATATTATGTTCCTCATTCCTTCCAGCTTCCTGTCATCTACCTATTTGATGAGAATGCCATTTAGGCCTTTGTCTAAGGCACTGATAAAAATATTAATCCACCTGTACAAAACACAGAGCCCTTGGACAGTCCACTAAATACCTCTTTCCAGTTGACATCAAACTACTCATGACTACTCTTTGGGTCCAGATAGTCAATAATTTCTGAATCTATCTCCTTGTATTACTATCAAGTCTATTTCCATCCACATTTTTCCACAAGATCCATAGAATGAGATCCTTGATCAAATGCTTTGCTAAAATTTTGTTCAACTCTATCTACAGAATTCTCTTAATCTATAGATTTAACAACCCTATCCAAAGGTTGGTCTGTCCTGATCTGTTCTTGACCATCCTTCAATTTGGATTATATTTTTTCTATTTGTTACTTATTATACTGCATGCTTTTTAAGGATGAAGAATGCTCTATACCTCTCCCAGAGTATGGAACCACACACACACCCCTAGGTGCTTGAAAATTCAATGTTTTGTGAAAGAATAAATGAATGATTGATTTCAACAGAAATTCAGTTTTGACAAGGATGTTGGAAATTGGCAATACATGGGTCTGTTTCATCTACTCAAGCATTCCTAGAAATATTTACAGATTCTAGTTCATAGCAAGTGAATTCATCATAGCAGTAATGGTAGATTGCAAATGTTTACTGACATTGAGAGCCCCAAAGTAAGGCTCTTAAATGGACATTTGACAGAGTCTACAAGTAGTTTGGCCTCAAACATAAAGTGTGGTAGCCAAAATAATGAAATGGAAAATGTAAAAATTCAAGCCAAGTTAATATGAAAATCATGAACTTGAGAAATACACAGGAAACTAGCATGGGGCTGCTAATGGTCAGTGAAACTATCCTTGAAGACTTGGAAAACTGTAAGAGAATTGTAAAGGAAAGTAACATTCTCTCTTGCTCATACTCAGTCACATGATGGCCTTTGGGAGATGAAGGTCATCCAAATTTCATACACTCCTGGAATTATGTGATGAATTTGCCTTCTCAATGATCTGGCGTATCACTAGAAAATGGTCATAGATTCAGAGAATCTAAGAGCTGGAAGGGACCCTGAAGCCTAGTACACAGGACACCAGGACTGGCAAGGACCTTGGAATCATAGAATCCAAGATCATTAGCATGGCAAGGTATTTTAGAAACCCGATAGGTCACAACCATCTTATTTTATTAATGAAAAACTAGGTCAAGAGGGGTAAAGGTTCTTGTCCAAGCTTACAAAGTGAGTTGAAGCAGGACCAGGACTCGGGTGTCTGGACTCCCTGCCTAATTTCCTTCCCCCACTCTTGTACTATACCATGCCATCCTTGGGGTCCAGCCTATACCCTTATTGGTATATTAACCTTGCCAAAAACTCACATTAGTGTTTCAGTAACAAAACTCCCTTCCTACATCTCCCTACACACTTGGATTAGGTCTGGTAATAATTAGCTTTTTATTTTAGCAAGACAGCTAGGTGGCCCAGTGGATAGAATGTTGGAATCAGGAAGACCCGAGTTCAAATGTGGTCTTAGCTAGCTGTGCTAGCTTTACTAGCTGTGTTACTGCGGACAAGTCACTTAACCTCTTGTGTTGGTAAGCAAAATGGGCTCTTAGCACTCAGTTCAACCAAGTGCCCTTGAAGAGTTTGGCTTTTGTTTCCTTTGAGTAATTCAGTGTATTTCATTGAGTCTTAGTAGGTGCTAAGCCCCAGGTCCAAACCCCTATTAGGTGCTAAGCCTATGTGGGTGTGAAGCTCCCAGGGTACTAAGGGGAGGTGCTAACTCAAGAGCCAATCATAGGAGCCTAAGTTCTGGTCATTGAGATGACATTTGATGACATCTGAAACCATATAAGAAGAGAAGACAGAGCCATTTGCACAGGGCTCTCACTCATGGTGGTGGGCTGATGCGGAGACTCAGGGCAGCTGTAGTAGCTAAGAGCCCTCCAGCTTGTAAACCTGGATGTCGGGACTTTGTCGGGACTGGTAACTATGTATTGGGATTTGAATCAGACAAGGTCTGTCTGTCGATGCTTGTACTTTGTTTGTATTTGTTCTGAAGTTCAGGGTGCTGCCTTTTTCCCCTGAACTAAGTGAATTGTATTTGTATGCTGAATTAAAGTAAGCTTGTCAACCCCTTAACGCTGCTTTCCTTAGTAAAGCAGATCAGAAGAACCTGGGCTTTTGCAGCATGCTGGTAGCTTGCTTGTTGTTGGGCTTGTGTTGGTTTTTCACCCCCACAACAGCTGCTAGCTGGATTGTTGAAACACCTCTGTCTGCCTAAGTTTCTTCATCTGTAAAATGCAGATAGTAATAGCCCCTACTTTCTAGGTTGTTGTGAGGATCCAGCGACATAATATTTGCAGAGATCTTTGCAAACTGTAAAACGCTATAGAAATGTCAATTATTATTGGTTTTATATTCTTTGGTGAAATACAAGCATCTTTTTGCATTGGAAAGATTTTTGCAATGAGACTAATGCATATTCCATCCTCAGATTGCCCCCTGGGCAGCCTTCGGCAATGTTAAAACAACATTGTTGAACTTTCACCTGACCTCTCGCATTTGTGGCACATCCACCCTCTTCTCTCCAATATGGCCTCACCCTCCCTCAGGCCTTTATCACCTCTTCATTGACAGGCATTATCAATTTTATTAATATTACTAATTATTAACCATTAAATGATTAAAAATGGATAATTATTAATTACCTCCTAATTGACCACTACCCTCCTTGTTTCTCCCCTCCAATCCATTCTTCACAGATAGCTGCTTCCCAAAACTCAAACTCAAAACTTCCCAAAGATAAGCTTCCCAAAACTCAAGACTGACCATGTCTTATAGATGCCTGTATATTGACGTGGTTTCTACCATTAGATTGTAAGCTCCTTGAGAGCAAGAGTTTTTTGATTTTGTCTTTTACCTCTAGAGGTTAACATAGTGCCTGGCATACAACGGGGACTTAATAAATGCTTGTTTGCCCTTTTAACATTGCAATCATTTCTAGATATCTCACACCCCCAGCACTGAGACTTTCCTTGTAACCAAGAAAAAAAACAGTTTAACAAAAACAACCCATGTTTTAACTGTAACTGATAATGTATACCTCATTCTGGTCCTTAGTCCCCCACCTATCTGCTGAGAGGAGACGAATGGATGGAATAGACATTTATTAAATCACCTACTATGTACCAGGCTAACGTGCTTCACACATAATATCATGTTCACTTCTCACTAGTAACTTCTTTGATCTTTATAACAACCTTCTAAGGCAGGTGCTAGTATTTTTGTTATCATTGTTGAGTTGTTTCCATTGTGACCTACTCTTTGTGACCCCATTTGGGATTTGGAGTGGTTTGCCATTTCCTTCTCCAGTTCATTTTACAGATTAGGAAACAGGCAAAAAGGGTTAAGCGACTTGCTCAGGATCACACAGCTAGTTTTTGAGACTAGATTTGAACTCAGATCCTCCTAACTCCGGGGCTGGTGCTCTATCCACTGCACCACCCAGCCCTAGGTGCTATTATTATCCCTATTTACAATTAAGGAAATTGAAGCCAACAGTAGTCACAGCTAGTAAGATTTTGAGGTGGGATCTGAACTCAATCATTCCTGACTCCAGGTCCAGTACACTGGACCACCTAGATAGGTATAGCTCGTCTCTTCTACAGGATCAAAAACTAGCTTTCATTCCCTGCTCTGAAACCTTCAGTGTCCCCCTAGTTCTTAAAGGCGATAAAATGAATTCCTAAGCTTGACTTTTTTGACCCTGTGCAATCTGGCTCCGCCCTACCTTCCCCAGCTTTTTTCTAGACATTCCCCTTCACACAGGCTGGCCAAACTTCACCACGAGCTTTTTCTCAATTTTGTTCTGTCCCCCGTACATTTGCCCAGACCATTGCCACCTCCTAGTGATTACCTGAAGAAGGAGACCTCCTGCATCCATCTCCTTTTTTATACCAGTTTTCTTCTCCCTTCTGGTCATTTTTGTCCCATCCTTCCTGGTCTGACCTCTCTCTCCTTAAATTTGCTTAGATCACCTTGCTTATGGCTTTCCTTGTGTCACTCTAATGTGTAGACCACATTCCCCTCTCTCCCCCTCCTCCCACCCCCTCTTAGATGATAAGTTCTTCGTGGTCAGCAACCTCATGGTTGATTTTTTTTTCTCTTTCTATCTTTAGGCCTGAGCAAAGGGCCTTGCTTCTAGCAGTCAACCTAACCAATGTTTTTTTTTTCCACTGAATCGTGTCTTCAGCCCTTCCTCATTCAATAGGAATTACGTTCTTCTGGATCTTTTGACAGAATGAAATGGATGAAAGAGCCGCCACTAATTTCCGTTGCCAGAAACCTGAATTGGATCAGCGGTCCCTAATAATAGCTGCATGACCCTGATTTGGGTTTTGATTCTGGCTTTGCATGGAGATTTCTGTTTCCAGAGACTCTCAAATCTCATTATTTCAAAGGCTTTGCATGGTAAATAATGACCAACTAGAGAAAAAAGATCTGTTAAGTAATTCATTCTCTTTATGCCTAGCATACTGATTCAATTCAGCTCACCTTGATGCAACAAGTATTTAGTGAACATCCACCCACGTGTGCCCAGCAGGTGGGAGGAACATAATAAGTAAGAAGCAGGCTGTTGTCCTGGAAAAGCAAACGAATGATGTCGATGGAGGCTGGGGGTGGGAGAGGGAGACAAGATGTACACAGGTGGGAGATGAACGAAGCATGTACAAATGATGCATAATTCAGGTCTGAAATGTATGATCCAGTTTAGGAGTATCTAGATTCACAAAGCAGAGGAAAGCTAGCCTGATCTTGCTGTAAAAGAATGTTGCCTCTGGTAGAGAAGTAGCTTGAGATGCTGACCTCACCGTTGCTCTCTGATCCCCTTCTTTTCATGAGTTTCCCTGATTTAGTCTGCACCAATCTTCCAGCTTTGGACCATTGCTAGGAATGTTTTCTGACTCCTACCCCACCCTTGGGATTGTTTACATCACAAACACTGGCTTGAACCTGCCTAATATTCGGTTATTTCTATGGTTTGTGGCTCGGACCATGCCTAGAGCTTAGCACAGTTCCTGGTATGTAGTAGTCATTTAATAAATGGTTTTTTTTTTGGACTGACTGGCTCTTCCACAAGGAAGGTTTTCTCACTAGTCCCATCCCCCCAGAATGTTCCTCTGCCATGCTGGTCCACGTCTGCCATTAGTGAATGGCCTCCAGTTTTGGGATGGGTCCAGCCCAATCATGTTTTGCTCCCCTACTGGCAATGCTTTTGGCTCTTCAGACCTCACCACCATGCTCTCTGTGCAGATGCCGTCTCCTCTGCTCCACCTCCCCCCCTTTTCAGCTTTCTTTGATGGGCTGTCTTGCATAATTAGAATAGAAGCTCCCTGCAGGCAGGCGCTGGCCTTCTTTTTGCTTGTGTTTGTATTCCCAGTGTTTAGCGCTGTGCCTGGTACTTAGAAAGGGTTGTTGCCTACCTATCTAAGGGGAAAGGAAATGAATTTAAGTACTTTCAAATATTGCTAACTTTTTTTTTGGTGAGACTTTTTATCTCATCAGTGTAGGGAACACTGGTAATGTAGCTTTCTCTATCAGTGTATATTAGGACCTATTTTAATATAAGTCTAATTAGCACAGTACCTGGTACACATTAGGGAGTTCATAAATGTTTGTTGACTATCTACTGATTCTACAACTAGCTCTCTAAGTGACTTGCCTAGCTACGGTCACATAGCCAAGGTTTTCAAGAGGCAGGATTTGAACCCAAGTCTTCCTGGTCCTAAGGCCAGCCTTTTGCCAACTATTCTGGGAGATTTCTCCTTACTCACATAAGTGTTGAGAGAAAGAGTATGCTGGGGTGGCTAAAAGGGCCAGCTTTAGGGTTAGGAAGACCCATGCTCGTGTCCTACCTTCTCTGTTGCTTAGCACAGTGTCTGGCATATGGTACTTGTGGACTGGCTAACTGACTGATGGATCCATACTAGATGTGTATGTAACTTGAACCCTAAAGCCCATTGGAATGAGACTCTCTCCTCATTGGGGGAGATCGATGCCCTGCATCTGTGTGAGGAACAAGGTGGAGTTGATGAAAGTGGGGTGATAGTTGGGGTGGGTGGAGATGGAGAAGGGACAGGGAGAGGTACGGGGTGGGGAGAAGAGAGAGGAGGAGAAGGAAGAGAGAGAGATAGAGACAGGCAGAGATAGAGACACATAGGGAGAAACAGACACAGAGAGAGAGAGACAGAGAGACAGAGAGAGAGAGAGAGAGACAGAGAGAGAGACAGAGAGAGAGAGAGACAGAGAGAGAGAGAGAGACAGAGAGAGAGAGAGAGAGACAGAGAGAGAGACAGAGAGAGACAGAGAGATCTGTTCTTTTCAGTCTCTTTGGGTTATTCTATCTTCCAGTGTCAAGAAAGAAAACACATGGAATTCCAACCTCTTTTCAGAGCCATTAAGATTTCCATAGATTCTGTGAAGAAGCTGACATATACAACTTCAATCATCTCCCTAGCCCTAGCTTACTACTTACTACACTAGAGACTTCTGCTTGGGTGACATCTGAGACTCTCTCTCTCTCTCTCTCTCTCTCTCTCTCTCTCTCTCTCTCTCTCTCTCTCACACACACACAACTCATTTACTTTGTGTATTGTCTGGTATATATTCTCATTTGTATACTTTCTTTCATTTCTGTTGTGCTATCAACTTGGATAAATGGATTTCTTTGCTACTTGCTCTGTGTGTTTATTGTAGAATTCGTATTTGGTGGCAGGGAGTGAGAAGCCTTGGGGTCCTCCTTTCCCCATTAAGGAACAGCAAAAGTTTAGCTTAAACCCAAAAATCATATCCTGTAGCCTAGACTAATAACATTTAAGAGAACAAATAGATAGACTTCTAGTCCTCTCTTTGGGGTGAGCAGAGGATCCTCCTGCCCTAACCTCCTGCTTTCCTTCCTGGCCAGAATTGAAATCTCCCTTAGAGAAAGGCGGGGGAGGAGACATTAAGATGTCTATTCTTACTTCCCTGTGAGCCACACACATGAAACCACTTGCTCCATGTGACCTTGGGCAAATCACTTAACTTTTTAATGTACCAGGTGACTAAGACCTTAAGTTACAGAAGAGTTTCAGGTCTTCATTGGTGAAGGGATTTCCCACATCAAAAATCCCCCTCATAGATAAATCCACAAGTCTGGATCAAAAAGAAACAAACAAAAAACCACCCTTCAACATTTAGAAAAAACAATTCAGTCCCATTCTTGTAAATCAAGCATCCTACCACCACTTCATGAAACAAAAACAAAAACCCAAAACACATTATGATCATCCTGCCTCAGAATCCTACAGTTGGAGGAGACCCCAGTGGCCAACTAGTCCAATCTATATCCAAAAAATAAATGAATAAAGAAAATTCTCTCTACAGCAGCCCAGCGAGTAATCCTTCAGCCATGACACTTGTCCTGCTGGGCTTCAGAGGACTTGGCTGCAAGCCTGGGCTGAGCTACTAAAGAACTTAACGAGATTAGGTTTATGTGGGTGATCCACTTCAAAGCAAAGTCAGGGGATAATCCAAAGCCAGGGACTCCTAGAGTCATAGATCTAAGAGTTGGAAGGGACCTCAGAAGGCATCTGGTCCAACCCACTCATTTTACAGATCAGGAAACTGAGACCCACAGAGGAGAAGTGACTCCTCCAAAGTCACACAGGTGTACATCAGAGCTTAAATTCCAACCGAATTTCTGTGTTCTCGGGTTCACTGTCTGAGAAAACAATGACTCTGTACCCATCTAGGTCATCATGAACCCTCTTTAACAGGGAGTTCACTTAATCAATGGAGACAAGTTTGATTCAATCCAAACCAGAAGTATTTTTTGAAGAATTTAGTATTCAAAAATCCTATGAATGACTACTAGAGTTTTTCAAAGAAGCAAGTGTTCTTCAGGAATGGCTACCCAATTAAATGTTGTGGCTAGTGTAGAACTAATACTGAACCATGTTTCCTCATTGTGCATCTATCCTTTTTAAAAACCTTATTTGATTTTTCCCAATTACATGGAAAAACAATTTTAACATTTTTTTTCAAATTTTGAGTTCCAAACTATCTCCCTGTCCCTCATTGAAAAGGCAAGCAATTTGACATAGGTTATACATGTATAGTCATGCAAAACCCATTTCCACATAAGTCTTCCATGAAAAAAAAAAACCCAAGAAAAACATCCAAGAAAAAGGAATTACAGATGAAGTATCTTTATCTACATTCAGGCTCCACCCGTTCTTTCTCTGGAGAAGGACAGCACCTTCAATCATAAGTCCTACAGAATTGTCTTGGATCATTGTATTGCTAAGAATAGCTAAGATATTCATATTGCTGTTATTATGTACAATGTTCTGGTTCTGATCGTTTTGCTTTGCATCAGTTCTTGCAAAACTTACCATGTTTTTCTGAGAGCATCATGCTCATCATTTCTTCCCCCCACCACTTAATAGTATTTTATTTTTTCCAATTATGTAAAGATAGTTTTCAGCATTCATTTTTACAAGATTTTAGTTCTAAATTTTTTTCTTCCTCTTTCCCCTGCCTCCTCCCCAACACAGCAAGCAATCTGACATAGGATATGCAAGTACAATTGTATTAAACATATGTCCACATCAGTCATGTTGTGAAAGAAGAATCAGAACAAAAAGAAAAAAAAAGACATAAGAAAGAAAAAACAAAAACAAAAGAGAGAAAATAGTATGTTTCAATCTGCATTCAGACTCCATAGTTCTTTCTCTGGATGTGGATGGCATTTTCCATCATGTGTCTTTTGGAATTGTCTTAGATCATTATTATTGTGGAGAAGAGCTAAGTCTATTAAAATTGATCATCGCACAATGTTGCTGTTACTGTGTACAATGTTCTACTGGTTCTGCACACTTTACTCAGCATCAGTTCACTTAAGTCTTTCCAGGTTTCTCTGAAATCTACCTGTTTATCATTTCTTAAAGCACAATAGTATTCCATCATAATCATACACAACAACCTTTTCAGCCATTCCCTAAAGGATGGACATCCTCCCAATTTCCAATTCTTTGTCACCACTAAAACAGATGCTACAATTATTTTTGTACATGTAGGTCCTTTTCCTTTTTGTTTTTTATCTCTTTGGGATACAGACTTAGTAGTGGTATTGCTTGGTCAAAGGGTATTCGTGATTTTATGGTGCTTTGGGCATAGTTCCAATCTGCTCTCCAGAATGGTTGAATCTGTATATAGCTTCACTAATAGTACCTTAGTGTTTTGATTTTCCCACATTCCATCCAACATTTGTCATTTCCTTTTCTGTAATATTAGCCAATCTGACATGTGTGAGGTTGTTTTAATTTGTATTTCTTTCATCAATAGTGATTTAGAACATTTTTTTCATTTGACTATAGACAGCTTTGATTATTTTGTCTGAAAACTGCCTGTTCATATCATTTGACAATTTAGCAATTGAAGAATGGCTCTTATTTCTACAAATTTGACTCAGTTTTCTATATGTTGAGAAATGAAATCTTTATCAGAGAAACTCACTATAATTTTTTTTTCCACAGTAATGATTACCAACCATGTATTTCCCTCCATCTTATTTTCCCTGTTTATCCTACTTTCCTTCTCCTTTTACCCTGTCCATTCTCAAGTGTTTTGCTTCTGACCTTAATCTCCCCCAAACTGCCCTCCCTTCATTCAGCTCCCCTTACCACCTTCTCTTATCTACTTCATTTCCAACTTTCCTGTAGCGTAAGATAGATTTTTACATCCAACTGAGTGTGTATATTATTCCCTCTTTGAGCCAATTCCAATGAGAGTAAGGTTCATGTGCTCTCCTCCCTGCTTCCTCCATTTCCCCCTCCACTGGAAAATCTCTTTCAGGCCTCTTTTATGTCAGATGATATCCCACTCTACCTCTCCCTTTCTCCTTCTCCCAATGTATTCTTCTTTCTCATTATTATTTTTATAATATATTATTATATATAATATATAAAATAGATATAAAAATATATTAATTTTATATATGTATATATACACATATATGTGTGTGTATATATACATATATATATATACATATATATAATCATACTACCACATTCAAGTTACACCTCTGCTTTCTGTCTACATGTACTCCTTCTAGCTGCCCTAATAATGAGAAAGTTTTTAGGAGATATAAATATAATTTTTTTTCCAAATAAGAATACAAATAGTTGAACTTTATCGATTTTTTATGATGTCTCTTTCCTGTTTCCCTTTTTTATACTTATTTTGAATCTTCTATTTGAAAGTCAAATTTTCTATTCAGCTCTGATCTTTTCATCACGAATGCTTGAAAGTCCTCTACTTCATTGAATGTCCATTCCCCCTTTGCCCAAAGGATTATGCTCAGCTTTGCTGGGTAGTTGTTTCTTTATTGTAATCCTAGTTTTTTTGCCCTCTGGAATATCATATTCCAAGTCCTCTGATCCTTTAATATAGAAATTGCTAAATCTTTTATTATCCTGACTCTGGCTCCATGATATTGGAACTATTTTTTTTGTCTGCTTGCAGTATTTTTTCCTTGATCTGGGAGATCCGGAATTGGGCTATAAATATTCCCAAGAGTTTTCATTTTGACATCTCTTTCAGGAGGTGATCAGTAGATTCTTTCAGTTTCCATTTTACACTCTGATTCTAGAATATTAGGATGGTTTTCCTTGATAATTTCTTGAAAGATGATGTCTAGGCTCTTCTTTTTGATCATGAATTTCAGATAGTCCAATAATCCTTAAATTATCTCTCCTGGAGATACTTTCCAGTTCAGTTGTTTTTCCAGTGAGATATTTCACATTTTCTTCTATTGTTTCATTCTTTTGATTTTGTTTAATTGTTTCTTGATGTCTTATAAAGTCATTAGCTTCCACTTGCCAAATTCTAATTTATAAGGAATTATTTTCTTCAGCAAAATTTTGTACCTCCTTTTCTGTTTGGCCAATTCTACTTTTTATGGAGTTTTCCCTCTCCAGTGAATTTTTGTAACCTTTTTTCCATTTGTCCAATTCATTTTTCAAGGCATTCTTCTGTTCATTGGATTTTTGTGCCTCTTTTTACCATTTAGCCTGTTCTGTTTTTAAATTGTTATTTTCTTCAGCATTTGTTTGTGTCTCCTTCACCAAGCTGTTGACTCTTTTTTCATGATTTTCTTGCATCATTCTCATTTCTCTTCCCAATATTTCCTCTACCTTTCTTACTTGATTTTTAAAATCCTTTTTGAGCCCTTTCATGGCCTGGGACCAATTCATATTTTCCTTTGAGGCTTTGGATGCAGAAATTTTTACTTTGTTGTCTTCTTCTGAGTGTGTGTCTTGATCTTCCTTGTCACCATAGTAACTTTCTATGGTCAGAATTTTTTTCTATTCTTTGCTCTTTTGCCAGTCTATTTTTTTTTTTGCTTTTAATGCTATGCTAAAGTGGGGCTCTGCTTCCCAGGTAGAGGGGGCACTGTCCCAAGCTTTAGGTTTTTTTTTTTGTGCAGCTGTTTTCAGAGGTAACTCTGGGGATCTGTAAATTTTTGGCTCTTCCAAGGTGGTATGATCTAGGGAGAAGTGTGTTTTCTACTCTCCTATACTGTGCACTGGTTTGTGAGTGACCATTCTTTTCAGGCCAGCAACTGTGATCAGGGTCCCTGTCGCCCTGTGGCTGCAAGCTCTGCTGTGCTAGTGATCCTCGTCGCACTGGAGCTAAGACCCAGGACTGCGACCCAAATCCTCCTTCTGACCTGTTGTCCAATCCTCTTACCATCTGTGGGCTGAGAGGTCTGGAAACAGCCACTGCTGCTACTGACTCAGCCTCCCCAAGGCCTGCTTCTGGACTGCCGGGGCTCAGTCTGTGCTGGCATGGCTTATGTTGGACTGCACTTCTCTATTACCCTGGTGCAACAGATTTTTCTTGCTGACCTTCCATGTTGTCTTGGGCTAGAAAGTTGTTTCACTCCATCTTTTTGCAGATTCTGCCACTCTAGAATTTGTTTAGAGTCATTATTTAAAGGTATTTGGAGAAGTTTGGGGGAGAGCTCAGGTGAATCTCTGCCTTTACTCTGCCGTCTTGGTTCCACCTCCTCGTGTATCGATCGTTGATGGCATCTTGGAATCTTGTGATCACTTCTCAAACATCTTTTGTATCCAATTGTATCCAATTGACACCTGCCATGCAATATTCCACTGCCCTTCAGGTCACCTGCAATTGGGATTCTTGTAAGCTGGAAGGGTTCCATGAGTCACAAGCTTTCTAGGCTCCTAAAGGTCCCTGGGAAAGAGCACTTCCAAGCATGGTTTGTGCCTCCTACTAGGCCAGACGTTTTAGGACTCCGCCAAGAACCCGAGGGCCCAGGCCCAGGGAAGCCCTAGAATCTTCTAATCACTTGCTTTCATCCCACCTCCCAATGCTCCTCTCGGGCTCATTTCCCAAAGTGTAGTACTGTCTTCCCATCCCAGTGATACAACCCTCACCCCTAGCTGTCCGCTCCTTCAGCCCCATCTCCCTCAATCCTGCCTCTTCAATGTCCCACTCCTGGTCTGCCCACCCCTTCCACCGTGCCCTCTGGAGCTCCCACTTATTATGAACAAACCTCCTCTCGTTTTAGACTCCTTCCTTGCTTCTTCCTTCCATTTGGCACTCACTGAGACCTGGCTCTCCCCCATATGACATGGTACCTGTGCCAGTCTTCCCAGTGTTGATTGTACCTTTTCTCTCATACTACTCCTTTCGACTCACTACGAGTCTTAGAGGGGGAGCCAGGAGGTTTCTTTTCTCCATTGCCCCTTCCAGAGTCTTCCTCCATTCACATCACTTAACGAGCTTTGCTTCTCTGAGTTCCATTCTCTCCAAACTTATGACCTATTCCAAAGGTTCAATGAGTTAGTGTTTGGCCCACGGTCTTCCTCTATAACCCAGTTTCTGCCCTCATGCTTTTTGTTGTTCAGTTGTTTTCAGTTGTGTAAGACTCTTCATGCTCTCACTTGGGAGTTTCATGGCCGGGTTACTGGAGTGGTTTTGTCACTTCCTTTTCCAGCTTATTTTACAGATGAGGAAGCTGAGGCAGACAGGGTGAAGTGACTTGCCCAGGCTCACACAGCTAGTAAGTGTCTGAGGCTGTATTTGAACCCAGGAAGATGAGCCTTCCTGACACTGCACCACCTACCTACCCTCATGCTCAGGGTCTACAAAATACATTCTGATGCTTCCTAACTTCCTAGTCCCTCAATCTACTCAACTCCTGTCACCTACTCTCCCATATGACCTCAGTCACACAGGGGGATGGTCATCCCTTTGATCTTGCCATCAGCCACAAGGATTTTATCTCCAAGATTCAAGATTTCCAAATTTCCTTCATCAGATCATAATCTTTTTTTCATCCCATATTTTTCTATCCCCACTGTGATCTCCAAACCCCTCATCCCTGAGTCTTTTCCCAGATGATCACCCCAGCTCTGGCTTCGCTCTCTTTTATTCCCAGCCTTGACCCCTTTTTGAATCCCTTGCTCCTTTGTCTAGGCCTCTAGCAAATCCAACCCTTGATGACTCCTGTCATCCACGATCTCTGTTCCAATTCAATATACTTTTAAACAGAGCCAGAAATTATGCAATCATGCTGACTGGATCCATTACAAATTTATGGAGTAATAACCTCAGCTGGACCCTAAATTCAGCAAAGAAATTATTCTACTCTTCCCTAAACAGTTCTCTATTTCATTCACCCCTGAAATTATTCCTTCTTTTCTCATCTCCATCAGTGCTTGTACCCCAACTCTTTCATCTGAGAACATCAGCCTCATACTTGATTGGAACAATAGAGTCCAGTTGCCACAGGCTCTCTTTTCCCCCTTTTCATTCCTCATCCCCTGACATTATCTGCCCACTGTCACCTCCTTCAGTGCTGTCACTGATGAAGACATCATCTTCTACTTGCCAAGCCAGTTCCATTTCATGGAGCCTCAATGCCACCCTGTCTTCTCCAGAAGATTGTCCTTATCATTATCTCCTTTCTCTAATCTTCAGTGTCTCCCTATGTACTAGTTCCTTCTCTGTTGCCTATATACATGTCCTAATTTCCCCCATCCTGAAAAAAAAACCTCACTAGATTCTTCTGTGCCTGCTTCATACCATCCTAAATGTTTCCATCTTTCCTTGGCTAAACTCATTGAAAAAGCCATCTATCCTCAATAGATGTGATTCGTTCCCTTGCATATGTCCCCTTCTTTCCTCTGCCTCTACCATGACCCTGGCGTAGGCCCTTATTACCTCATGCCTGGTCTGTTGCAGTGACCTGCTGATGCATCTCCCTGCTACAAGCCCCTATAGTCCACTCCCTACTCAGCTATCAAAGTGATTTTTCTAAACCACGGCTCTAACCAGCAGATGCTCTACTCAATAAACTCCTGTGGTTCCCTATCTCCTCCAGGATGAATTATAAAATCCTCTGGTTTTCAAAGCCTGTGTCCACCTGCTCTTCCAGCCTTCTTATACCTTATGCCCCATATTCCCTCATGCACACTTTAATCCAGTGATGCCGGCTTCCTTGCTGTTCCTGAAACAAGATAATCTATCTCCTGAGTTCAGGCATCTTCAGTGGCTGTCCCTCTGTCTGGAATGTACTCTCTCTTCATCTCTACCTCTTGGCTCCCTTCAAGTGCCAGATAAAATCTGACCTACAGGAAGCCTTTCCCAACCCCTCTTTAGTTCAGTGCCTTTCCTATTATTTCCAATTTATCCTGTAAATAGCTTGTTCATACATAATTGTTAGCACATTGTCTTCCCCCATTAGATTTTGAGTTCCCTGAGAGCAAGGGACTGTCTTTTACCTTTCTTTGTATCTCTAGCATTTAGTGCAGTGCCTGGCACATGGTAGGCACTTTCAATGTCTATTTACTTTCTAATAACTCTAGTAGGTCTTACCAAGACAGAAAAGTTTTAGGTACTGTTCTAAAAACAGACTATTTCTGTGGCAGCCTAGCTAAATTCTGAGATGCTTCTAACCAGAAGATTGGCCCCCAGGTAATTACTTTTTGGGGAGTGGGACTCACAAAAACAGTTTACTGTGACATAAAGGTGTTGGGATTTCCATTGGTGGAAGGCACCCCCACATCAACAAAATCACGACTCTTTGAAAAATGGAGGTATAGGCATTCTTAGTCTCATACAACAACCTTTAAATGCTCAAGCCTTCTGAGAATCCCAGTGGTCAGACTGTTCCTTTTAAGATAAATACTTCAGCAAAGCTAATGGGAAAGGAAGAGATATAATAGAAGAAAGAATGGATGTGGAATGAATGAAAGCCTTTGTTTTGACCAAACTAATATTTGGAGCTTGAATAGTACAGGCTATTGACTCCAGCAAGTTGAGTTCTTAACAACCAGAATGAATGTGAAAGAAAATTAGAAAGTAAGTATACAGTTCTAATGGACGGTGTTTTATCTGATTAAATTTTTTTTTGAGTAGAGTCAACTCTGCTGAAAGGCAAAGGGGCTCTTTAATCAGAGAAATCACTCCCGATGCCTCTCTGCAGGGGTCAGGCTCACTGTTCCCTGCAGAAGCTCATGGAATGGCTCAGAGCACTTCTCTTGGAAAAGACTCTTCTTTATTTCATTGTCTGTAATTTCTGTTTCAGTGAGTGGTTCTTTTTTTGTATTTAAAAAAAACAGTGTTGGGCAAATGACAGGTTGAGCATTTTTAGGGCACCTTAAATCACCCCTCTTTTGTGTGGGTTCTCATTGCCCTTTTCTGTCCTGATGAAAGATGAACACTCCAAATTTGCTTAGTCACCATAAACCTCGGGATTTGGTGGCTGATGCTTGTCTGGGTCATGGAAAATGTCAGATTTTAGTATTGACACTCGGCCTGAAGGGGAAGGACAGAGATAAAATGGAAACAAAATGAAAAACAGGCACCCAGAACATTTTTCCTTGTTAATCATTCCTACAGCACCAAGATTCTCATTTCTCTTCCCTGTTTTCATGTTCGAATTCCTGAACACCTATTCCATCTTATTTGTAGTATCTAATAGAATAGGACAAATTAAGAAAAAATGGGATATGGTTCAGGGAAGACATTTATTTTTTCAAAAAAAAAGATCAAAGGATGGAGTGAAAAAATACTTTTAAATACAAAGGAGGAAAACCCCTCTAAGAGAGCATTTGCCCTCTGTGTAGAAATGTCCAATGAACTTCACCTTGACATTGCTAACACCTGATCTCTACAAGGCAGGGGAAGATTGTTGTCAAGTAAAGAGATTTTTGACCATTATCAAGTTCCTTTTTACCAAAGCTTTGACCTCTGGGTTGTCAGGGAGAAATGTAGCTGTGATTGAATCCTCTCCAGCCAGTAATGGAAATGTACTAGATCAGAGTGGGTATAAAGGTACAATTCAAGTGTTGTTCATTTCAAATCCATTTCTCCGAGGGTGAAGGTAGCATGGAGCTTCCAAATCCTTTCTGGAAAGTAATTAGAGGTGTAGACCACATCCTGACTATATTTTCGATACTGGTTAGAAGAAATATCGATACATGAGTGAATTCCCGCACACAGATACAGAACCACCACATTTGCTGGAGTGACCGAAGAGGTTCATACAGTTAGAAATCATTTTGTGTCTCAATGGATTAAACCTATTAGGAGGGTGAAATATAGAATCTGTTTTGTCTTACTTCTGTTTATCCTCATGGTTTTCTGAATATCAATTCAGAATAATACTTAGAAAGGATGAACTTTGTAACTTGAAAAACTAGGGTGTAGGCTGTGCAGTAGAGTTGCTAGTTATGATCATGTGATAATGGGTAGCTGCTAGGTAGCTATTACGTAGATTATGTTATTTGATCCTCACAACAAACCTAGAAAGTAGGTGCTATTATTATTCTCATTTTCCAGATGAAGAAACTGAGGCTGAGAGGGGTTAGGTGACTTACCCAAGGTCTCACAGCTAGTTTCTGAGGCAGATTTATGAGCAGTCTTCCCGATTCTGAGTATGGCACACTATTTAATACACTCCTGGACAACCATCTCAGTTTGTTATATGAAAGATTCCTTGTCAGGTAGCACCGGCCAGAAGAGATGAACTCAGAATTTCCTTCTAGCTCTGAATTTCGGTGATTATATCACTCAAGAGTTAATTGGAGGTAACTAATCTAAGGGATTAATAGTCCTGCTTTCCCAAAAGGTAAGAAGTGGGGTTTCCTTTATTCTCCGTTACCCTTTTCTCCCTTTGGAGTACATTTTTAAAAAGCTGTTTGGGTGGGTGAGGATGGCCTTTCAAACCTCCTTCAGTTCATTGTCAGAGAATTATCACATTCTCTTCTCTAATGTTTAATGAGTGTGAGCACTTCTGAAAAAGGCACAGACTAGAGCATAGATATTGGCTGTGATATTAATTTTTAAAGCCCTGAGAAGATCCCACAAGGGAATGAAGATTTTTTTTTGACAAGCACTTTTGCCACAAAGGAACTCCACATGTAAACTCCAAACCTTGATGTTTAATTGATTCCCACAAACATGATGACATCATGCTCTAATTTGGATTGGACAACAGAACTTTTAAACTCTGGGAAATCCACAGACCAGAACTTGTTAGACAATAAAGAGACAGACAGACAGACAGACAGACGGACGGACGGACAGACAGACAGACAGACAGACAGACAGACAGACAGACAGATAGATAGATAGATAGATAGATGGATGGATGGATGGATGGATGGATGGATGGATGGATGGATGGACAGCCAGCCGGCCAACTGGAGAGACAGACAGACAGACAGACAGATAGATAGATGGATGGATGGATGGATAGGTAGATGAGATAGACAGACAGACAGATAGATGGATGGATGGATGGATGGATGGATAGGTAGATGAGATAGACAGATAGATAGAGAGACAGATATGGATGGATGGATAAATGGACAGATGGATGGATGGATGGATAGAGCATTTATTAGGCACTTATTATGTTCCAGGTACCTCAAGTGCTGGGGATATAAATAAAAACTTACTAGATAGTGCCTACCTCAAGGAGCTTACTTTCTAATGGATGAAGACAATATATAAATTGAAGCTGCAAAATCGGGGTAAGGGGTAGAGATGCATGCGTAGTAATATGCATGATGTCAGGTGAGTGCTGAAGGGGCCTGGAATGTAGCAGGACAAGGTCAAAACTGGCCTATTAAAGTCCAGGGAGGTTTTAGGAGTGTGGTCCAATTTTCTAGAGGGAAGGTGTAGAAGTGATTGCCCTAAAGGCTGAGGCTGTTCTCTTGAGTTTCTGGGTTAAATTCTTCTTCCCTTCTCCTCATCCCCCCTCCCCCTCCCCCTTCTTCTTCTTCTTCTTCTTCCTTCTATTCTTCCTCTTCTTCTTCTCTTCTTCCCACTATGTAGGGAGAGGTGAAAGGGAAGAATCAATACTTGATAATTTCAGAATTAGCACGGAAGATGGGTTCATAGATCTGGAGCTAGAAGGGACCTTAAAGGTTATCCAGTCTAAGGCTCTCACTGCATAGCCGAGAAAGCTGAAGGATAGAAAGATAAACTATATATACATAATATATGCTTCATAGTGTCATTTCTATGTATACACACACACACACACACACACACACACACACACCTCACAACCTTCTAATAGAAAAGAAAATGGAACTAATATTAGGAACCCAAACAAATTCTGCATTTAATTTGAGCGCAAAACCGGAGAGCTCAGGGGCATGAGTTCTGTTGCATCCTTTATTATCTGTCTGAGTTTTGCCTCCAAGTTTCAACGAGAGCATCCACTTGGGGGAACAAAGGTATTCTAAGCAAACTGTTGTTCCAACTCAGCTTCATTGCTTATATTTCCTTTCTATGAAGTGAGGAATAAAAATATTTCCCTTAGTTTCAGGAGGAATAAAAATGATTTTTCTTATGTACAGCTAAGAAGCCCCATATCTCCTCCAATGACACATTAACCTTTCCTAAGGTTTCCAAGGGGACCTTTTTAAGCTAGATATTATTATTAAATGTACACTTCGAAGATAGATGTTCAGAACACAAAAATAAGGAAGCAGTATATTTAACTGCAAGCTGGAGCATCCTAATCTTTCCCTCCCCTCCTCGTATTTATTCCTCAAATTTCCCCAGCTTATCTGGCTGACAAGAAGAAAATGAATGCCCCCTTTTTTAGACCTTAATATTTACAAAAACCTTTTGAGCTAAGCTGGTCAGGACTTTTATCTTGGATGAGTTCTATTAATGGCCTTTGAACTGGGACCACAACTGAGGAGAAGGGAAGGTTATTCTGCCTTTGTGAAGTTGCTCAGCAGTTTCAGTCACCCCGAGCTCCTCGTTGTCATAGATGTCCCCCTTCTTAACAACAGGACTCTCCCAATGATGCTGGATGGCTGAATTCTCATGCTATAGCTTTGGATACTACAACCAACTGCTTTTTCTGGATACTTTCCTTTCCTTTGGCTTCCTTGACCAGGTTCTTCCATGGTTCTCCTGCCGGCCAGTCTGCTTCGCAGGACAGTCACTCTCCCACTGATTAATTGTTGGCGTGTGTCCTGTGGCTTGGTCTAGGCTCTCTCTTCTCCTCCCCTACTCTCTCCTTCTCTCCCTTCTCCTTCCTTCTTCTATCCTTGGCTAAATGCAATGTAGTTGGAGAGGACGTGTGTTAGCAATTGAGGGAACAAGGATGGTGGTGGTCGTTCATCCTTCATTCTCAAAGAGGACCAATGACATCATGAGGGTGACGTCTTGACTTGTGCATGAATCGGATTTAAACGAGGGAGGGCTATGCAAAGTCATTAGCCTCACTGTCTCTTCCAGACTCCATCCAGAGTCCACCACGATGGTGGTGACGGCCCAGGGGAATCAGGAAAGACTTCACGTAGAAGATGGTGCCTGAGCTGCATCTCCAAGGAAGGTGAAAGGAGAAAAACGGATGCTCTTATTTAGGAAGGAGGGGTTCTACGCAGTAAAGTCAAGAAGAGAGGGCATTCCAGACATGGGAACACCCAATGCAAAGCCATGGAGGCAGGAGATGGAAGGCCATGTATGAGGAACAGGAAAAAGACCATTGGATCTGGATTGCAGAGTATAAGAGGAGGAGGAGTGAAGGTTAAGCCTGTTAAGGTGTTTAAAAATGAAATATAGGAGTTTGCATTTTATCCTAGAAACAATAGTGAGCCACTGAGGCTTATTGAGGAGGGCAGTGACTTGAGTAGATCTGAGCTTATGCAAAATCATTTTGGCAGCTGTGTAGAGGCTAGACTGGAGTGGGGAGAGATTTGAGGTAGGAAGACCAATCAGAAGGCAGTTGCAGTTGCAACTTGAAAGGCCAAGGGAGCCTGAACTGAGGTGGTGGTTGACAGAGTGAAGAGACTGGATGCAAGAAATATCGTGGGAGTACCCGTGTCATCTCTTGCCTCTGTCCCTTTACACAAGCTATCTCCCACATGGTGAGCCTATTCCTCCCTCATCTCTACCTCCCAGAATCCCAGTCTTCCTTTAAATAATGGAGTGGCTGTCATCTGCTCCAGCAGACCCTCCTGATCTCTCTGCTTCTGAGCATTCTCTATCTCTTTAAATGACTTTATATTATAGTATTCCCCAGGGTTGTTGCGATTTAACACACAACATTACAAATGTTGTGTTTGTCAAAGCAGATAAAGTAGATGAAGTACTTTGCTAATCTTTAGTCTTATATAAATGTGACCTATTATTAGATAAAGGAATGGAATAACCATTTATATAAGCACCTACTATGTGCCAGGCACTGTGGTAAGTGCTTTAAAAATATGATCTCTTTTGATTCTCATAACGATCCTTAGAGGTAGGGATACTATTATTCCCATTTGACAGTTAAGGAACCTGGGGCTAAAAGAGGTTAAATGACTTGACCAGGGTCATACAACTAGGAGATATCTGTGGCCAGTTTGGAACTCAGGTCTTCCTGATTCTAAGCCCAGAGCTGTAACGACAATAATAGCTACTAGTGCTTACTAATATAGTGTTTCCCAAGTGCCAGGTGCTTTACAATTGTTATCTCATTTGGGAAATGGGTGCTATTATTATCCTTCTTTTACAGATGAAGAAACTGAGGCAAACAGAGGTGACTTGCCCAGGATCATACAGCTAGGAAGTGTTGGAAGCCAGATTTGAACTCAGGGCTTCCTGATTCTGAGCCCAGTGCTCTTTCCACTGTGGTGCCTCTTACATATTAGCATGTAAGCCCTTTGTGCCTTGAACCTAGACCCTTATCAATGTTTATTGAATTGAATGTTTTTGTTTTCAGGGAGGAGCATGACCTCAGAAAAATTACAATTTTAGGTGGCCTGAAGGGAAATGGAAAGGATGCAAACAGGTTACAACAAATCCCCAATGGTATTCTTGCATAACAAAAACTCACATTTATATAGCACTTGGTTTACAAAGAGTTTTTCATGTGTTATGTGATTATGGCCCCCATTTCCCAGATGAGGACACTGAGGCTGAGAGATGAATTGATTTGCCTAGGATCACACAGTTAATAAGAGCCTAAGTCTGGATCTGAACTCACATTTCCCCAACTCCAAGGCAAACACTCTACTCACCGTGCCACATAGATCTCAAATTGGTAGAAAAACCATCATTGTAGACATGAATGACTAGGGAGGAGGTTGGCCCCATCTTCTAGAGACAACAGATGATTCTTCCAAGGGTTGTTGACTACAAGAAGTAGGGGAGCATTGAATGGCTTCTCAACAAAGAATGAAAGACAGGGATCGGAATTGCCCAGGGTGGGAAGGAGGACAATGAGCCATGAAGTGAACTAATGAAGGAAGGACCCATACTGGTGAGATCACAGCCCTGTCAGGGGGTCCTGTAAACATGGAGAAAAGAGCTACTCTTTTTTTTTTTCTGAACATTTTCAGAAAGAACATAGTATGGCCATGAGCTCTGCCCTCAAAAACCAATTCTGGAAATTGGCATGTACAGTCCCATTCCTTGCTGAACTGAAAGGCGCTGAAGCTCACAAATTTCATGCTATAGAGCAAATAGGAGGACTGGAGAACAATGTACATCAAAATTTACTCCTGCCCCCCTGTTTAACATCCATTTATTGTTTGACACTAGCAATGAAATAGATTTTGATAAAAATGACATTGCGAAACATCCACCATATTTATTTTTTAAAATTATTTTATTTTTAGTTTTCAACATTCATTTCCACAAGATTCGGAGTTCCAAATTTTCTCCTCATTGTTCCCCTCCTCCGCACCCCAAGGTGGCATATATTCTGATTGCCCATTTCCCCAGTCTGCCCTCCCTTCTATCACACCACCCCCATTCTCTTCCCCCTTACTTCTGTGTAGGGCAGGATAGATTTCTATATCCCATTGCCTGTATATTTTATTTCCCAGTTGCATGCAAAAACAACTTTTTTTGGGGGGGGATCTGCTTTTAGAACTTTGAACTCCAAATTCTCTCTCCTCTTCCCTCCCCACCTACCCTCCCTAAGAAGGCAAGCAATTAAAAATAGGCCACACATGTGTCATTATGCAAAGCACTTCCACAATAATCATGTTGTGAAAGACTAACTATATTTCCTCCATCCTATCCTGTCCCCCTTTATTCAATTTTCTCCCTTGACCCTGTCCCTTTTCTTTTTTTTATTTTTACTTTATCTATCTTTTTTTGTTTTTTTTAAATTTTTTTTAACCTTGTCCCTTTTCAAAAGTGTTTGCTTCTGATTACCCCCTCCCTGAATCCACCATATTTAGAGGCAGCTAGGTGGCACAGTGGATGGAGTGGGTGCCCAGAAGTCAGGAAGACTCCTCTTCTTGGTTCAAATCTGGCCTCAGACACTTACTAGCTGTATGATCCTGGGCAAGTCACTCAACCCTGTTTGCCTTAGTTTCCTCATCTCTAAAATGAACTGGAGAAGAAAATGGAAACCCACTCTAGTATCTTTGTCAAGAAAATCCCAAATGGGATCATGTAAAGTCAAAACTGAAAATGACTGAACGTCAACAGGTGGTAGAGTGGAGAAGTTTTTGATTTGGAATCAGGAAGATCTGTATTCCAATTTGGCCTTAGACACTTCCTATCTGTGTGACCCTGAGCAAGTCCCTTTACCTCTCTGCCTCAGTTTCCTAATATGCAAAGTAGAGATAATAATAGCACCTACCTCTTAGGACCGTTATGAGAATCAAATGAGATAATATTTGTAAACCTCTTTGCAAGCCTTAAGGCACCATATAAGTGCTAGAAGTCATCTTCATCATCATTATCCCTACGTTCATTCAGATCTTATTAGCCTCTTGCCTTGTTTACCTTGATAATTGGTCCAACCCAGTTCCGGAGCTGTTATGGTATCATGTAAGCCCTTATCACCACACTGGCCTCTATGACAAGTGTATGCTTTTTGAAATCTCATTTGACCTCTTATAGTCCTTAGTCCTCACCCAGATGTGACTTTGGGACTTCTTTGGCTGACTTCTCCACCATGGCCCAGAAAGTTTATCGCTGGGAAAACCCCATATTCATCAGCCTTGGTACTACTGTGCTTCATCATTCTCCTCTGCCCTTCTGATTGGAGGGTGGGCCATGAACCTCCATTTAAGGAAGGAGCTCAGCTCAGATATCTCCTTATTTCTTACCTGGCTGTATTCCTCTGGGATTTCTCTGACTTCTATCTCTATGCCCTTGGTGTGTGTGTGGGGGGCAGTTGTATCTTTCCCATCCAATCCAATAAACATTTATTAAGCACCTACTAAGTGCCAGGCACTGCAAACACTGCAGATACAATTAATAAAAAGAAAGACAGTCCCTGCCCTCCAGGAACTTACAATCTAATTGGAAGAGATGACACAGAAAAGGAAACAGTAAAGGCGGGGCTGGGGGTGGAGGGAGGGAGGAGGGAAGAGCAGGGAGTACTCAGCACAGGGGACCTTGTTCCCTGGACATGAAACTAAACATAGCAGCAGATGCAGAGTGGAGTGAGTAAGAATTCTACTTTATTTCCTTTATAAAGGAAGACACTGGGAGGAGTTTGGTACTCCACCCTCCAGCCCTCCAATCAAGCCCCATGGCCCTGTTCCCTTTTCAGCTTCTCTTTTGTGTGTTCTTCTGGTATTAGATTGTTAGCATAGTGCCCAGCACATAGGGGGCTCTTAATAAAGGTCTACTGTCTATTTGACTGACTGACAAATGGAGCATCTTTTTGCTTTGCAACTTACCATGTGTTGCATTTACCGTGTGTTCACCTGTCATTTCTTGAAGAGGACCAATGACATGAGGAAGGTGACGTCTTGACTTGTAAGTCAATTGGATTTAAGTGAGGCAGAGCTGTGCAAAGTCATCAGCCTCACTGTCTCCTCCAGAGTCATCAGAGTCTAGTGCCAAAACATGGCAGGGCAACTGGAGATGAAGGCATTTACCATGTAATGTTCTATCTTAGAACGATGGATGGATGTCTGGTTTCCCAGCTAAGCTAACATTAACACACATGTATACATACATACATACATACATACATATATACATACATACATGGAGTGTATAGGTTGTTCAGGAGGACTAGTACCTCTGGTGTGAGGGCTTGCTAAGCCCTTTTCAGGGCTGCTTATGCACCTCTGGTGTCCACTTGATTCACTCAACTCTCACCTGTGGCTCCAAGGAACCCTGGTGAACTGTGTCAGTAGACAGGCCAAAGCAGGTTGAGGGTAACTGACAGGCTTCCAACCTGTCAGTGAGTTAAAGAGGTGTCTACTCCAAGCATGTGAAGATGTCCCCCAGAGGAATGGGCAATTTGTTCCAATAGACAGGAAGGTGGCTGAAGTAGGCGTTGTGGAATACTTAGAGCTTGGTTAGACATGGAAGACGCCAAGGTCATCCACTGCATCTCAGGCCATTGCCAGTTGTCTTGACTTTTGTGCTGCTGCTGGACTTTGATGATTCTGAAAGACAATGAGGCTGATGACTTTGTGTAGCTATGCCTCACTTAAATCCAATATACCCATGAGTCAAGACATCACGGGTGATGTCATTGGTCCTCCTTGGAAATGAAGGATAACAGTAACATACATGTAGACACACAGAAAGATATACAGACAGTCAATCAATGCACAGCAGTCATTCAGGGGTAGAGACAGGGAGGGCACCAACAAGAGGATGCTTCTTGTGTGAGGGGTGGTACTTAAGGTGCCCCTTGAATGAAGCAGGGATTCTAAGGGGTAGAGGTAGGGAAGAGAACAATGCAGGCAGGGGGTACAGCTGGTAACCTTGGCGACAGGTATTTTATTTTGGTTCTCTCCACCAGTCCTCCTCCCCCCATGAGCCCTGTACCCAGTGTTTGGAACACAGTAAGTACTTCATGTTTGTCAGTTGATTAGAACCATGGTAATAACTATAACTACAATAACAGCCGGTATTTGTGAAGTGTTCTAGGATTTACAAAGTGCCTTTCAGAAATGTCTAATCTGATGGTGGAAGAAGAACAAATGGATTATCTTCTGAGAAATCATTTCGGAGCTTTCACATTGTGAGTCGAATTGAATTTCCATTGAACCACTCCATCTCTCCACCCAGGGCAGCTTCTCTGAAATAGGAGTGGCCACAATGGACTGACCTGAGCAGACTAATGTCCATCTCCAGGCTACTTTCTAACCTCCCCTGATGCCCTTGCACCTCACTGGCAGTAGTGAAGGCCTTTGGGGACTTCTGGCATGGCCCTGTTTGAGTACTATATTAAAGACAGATGGGGATGTAATCTGGATAATATTGCACATACACTTTATTACATACCCTATACCCAAAGGGAATCCTTGGAGGGACTTTCTATATTCTAATAACAAAATCTTTTCTACCCTGAGATCCTCCCAATCACAATGTTAACATTATTAGTGAAATGGTTGCTGGGAGGAACATTCTCCTGCATATAGACCTCCTTGGTTTCCTTTAAGTCCCAACTAAAATCCCACCTCTTACAGGAAGCCTTCCCCAACCCCTCTTAATTCCAGTGCCTTCCTTCTGTTAATTATTTCTTATTTATCCTGTATAGAGCTTGCTTTGTCTATATTTATTTGCTTGTTGTCTCCCTGATTCAACTTCAAGCCCTTTGAGGGCAGGATCTGTCTTTTGCCTCTTTTTGTAACCCTGGGTGCTTAGCACAGTGCCTGGCACATAGTAGGCACATAAATTTATTAATGTAGTCCAATTTATTCATTTTGTAGGTGTGAAAAACAGATCCCAAGAGGAGAAGAGAGACACAGCACAAAGGAGAGCATGACAGGAATGTGCAGTATTTGAAGAAGAGTAATTATTATAAGCCTGGAAAAGCAGGCTGGAGTCAGACTGTGGAGGGCTAGCAATGCCAAACTGGGAAGGAGATATTTTCTCACAGAGGCAACCGGTAGCCATTAAAGGTTCTTGACTAGGAGTGACATAGTCAGATCTGTGCCTGAATAATATTCATTTGGCAGCTGTGTAGAAGGAAGGAATTGGAGGCAGGGATTGGGAAGCTACTTCAAAAACACAGGTGAGACATGATGAGTGCCTGAAAGAGAGTGGCGGCTGTGTGAGTAGAAGTCTGCCAGCTAGTCATTCAACAAACATTTATTAAGTGCCATATTATGAGGACACACTGAGGCAACATTTGTTAAACAAATTTAAAAAAACATTGTGAAAGAGGAGAGAAATAGCTTATTGGCATAGTGGGATCAAGCGAAGGTTTTAAGGATAAGGTAGACTCAGGTGTTTGTAGGTAGCAGGAAAGGATACAGTAGATACAGAGAAATTAAAGATTGGAGAGTGAGAAGGAGAGATTGTGGAGGCAGGAGTCAACAGTACGAGCATGGGGACTGGTGTTGGCAAGGAGATAGCAACGTCTTTGTCAGACACTGGACCAAAAGACCAAGGAATGAGGATCATGTGAAAATTGAAGAGGAAGAGAGGTTCATTGTAGGCGGCCTCCATTTTCTTGGTAACATATGAGCTCCTTTATAAAGGAGGAGGAGGAGGCGACGGCTAAAGTTGTATGACAGCTGAGAAAGGAAAAGGTTTGTAATTGTCTTTTCAGAGAGCACAATAGTCAGTTTGGGAAAAGTAAAAAAATATTGCCTTGCTGCAGCAATGGCCCAGGTGCCATTAGATAATATATTTCCACAGTTGGATCAGTCAGGAGGGTTTTATAACTTCCTCCAGAACCAGGAAGAGCAGAGAAGGCAGATGGTAATGGTGAACCAGAGAAGGCCATGAGCAGTGAGAAGGGGATACAGGACTGGATCATAGAGGATGGTATAGAATTGAACTGGTTATAGAGTCAAGATTGGGAAGGAGGAAAAGTCATGTCGGAGGAGTGGTGATGGCCTGGGATAGCACTGAGTGGGGTATAGTGAACACTGATTTAATTTGTGGATTTCCCTTAGAGACATCCAGGGTGTTGTTATTCAGTCATGTCACACTCCTCATGACCCCGTGGACCACACAGCACTCCAGGCCCCTCTATTTGCCTTGAAGTCTGTCCAAGTTCACGTTTTTTGTTTCCATGACGCTATCTAGCCATCTCATGATCGAGCTACAGTCAACTCCAGCTCTTGTTTTTAACAGATTGTATCAGTAGAGCTTCTTCACCTTTGGCTGCAAAGTATATAATTGATCTGATTTCAATATTGACTATCTGGTGATGTCCATCTGTAGAGTCACCTTTTGGGTTTTTGAAAAAGAGTGTTTGTTATGATCAGTGAGTTATCTTGACCAAACTCTATTAGTCTCTGCTCTGCTTCATTTTGTATTCCAAGGTCAAACTTGCCTGTTATTCCAACTATCTTTTGATTTCCTACTTTAGGATTCCAATACCCTATGAATTTGACTTCTTTTGTGGGGGGTATTATTTCTAGAAAATGTAGGTCTTCATAGAACTGATCAGCTTTGGTCTCTTCAGCATCAGTGATTAGAACGTAGACTTGTATTGCCGTGATGTTGAATGGTTTGCCTTGCATTCGAACACATATCATTTGGTCATTTTCTCACCCTTTTGATGACTATGAGGCCTACTCGATTTCTCTTAAGGGATTTGTGCCCACATTAATATGTGTAGTGATCATCTGGTCAATGAATACTGATTTAATCTGTGGATTTCCCTTACCAATTTTAAAATATCTATTAAATTGTGATGCAGCCATCATTTTGTTTGAGTTTTTAAGATGTTTGAGCTAATTCTAAAGTTAGTTCACAAATCCCAGGTAGGAATTTCACCTCTTCTTTCTAATGATAATTATTATGCCACCACCACTATTGATTATTATATATAATATATAATTAACTATTAATTAATTTTTATCATTGATAATAATTAGTAATTTTAATGATGTTTGTTAAAATAATATCATTTGTAAGTCACTCTAGGGTTTTGTAAAACATTTTATATATAGTTGTAATGGGATCATTCTGAGGACTCAGTATATCCAGAGTTTTGAGCCAGCATCTCCTATGAATGGACCCTAATGTCATTTCCTTTCTCAGCTGAAGTCATCCTCTGGTGCTTCAACATGGTGGCATGGAGGTTGTTGCCCTGGAATCTTAAGGGCTTGACCAGCAGAGCAAAGTGCTGGATGGTAGGTTCCACAGAGCTAAGAAGGCTTGGAATGGACTTTGTCTTTCTCAGGACCATCTTAGATATGTTTGGAGAGACCTCACCGTGATGGCGACAGACAACGAATTTCACGGCTCTAGAAATTTTTGTAGACTCCCACCCCTGCCCTCTTCTAAGTCATAATGGGATTCTGGTCTGTGCCAGTTGAGGAAGCACTTAAACCAATGAAATCCTAGATCTCTGAAATAATAAAGTGCATCACTACCAGCTGAGATGGGACCCGTTCTTTGGTAAAATTGAGGCTTCCCTTACAATTGTAAGGCCATCCTGCTGAACGATGAGATATCAGATTTCATGTGACATCTAGTTTACAGACTATTTCTCTGTTTATGCGCAATAATAAATGATTATTTATGCATAAACAAAATTTAATTAATTATATTAGCGAATCAATGAGAATGACTACAGCAAATATGCAATCAATAGGACACGTACCTATTGTATTAAAGAATACATTAATTTAATCTAAAATTTTGGTACCATTTCTGACAGGATTTAAACAGGCAGCTCTATATTATGTCAGAGTTTTCCACAGCTAATGTACAGCTATCCATTACTTAGGATCAATTAACAAATATTGTACCTACTGTGTAAGCATCTACTGTGTAAATACCTATTATGTACCAGGCATTGAGTAAGGCACGGGGGACACAGTTTGAAGAATGAAACAATCGCTACTCTCAAGAAGCAAACATTCTAGTGAGGAAGACAGGTATATACGTAAATACACCCCAAACACAAGGCGAATCAATCCAAATAATAGCCAGAATGTATGTATGGCACTATAAAGTTTGCAAAACACTTTTCAAATATTATCTCATTTAAGTTTCACTTTTATTGCTTTTTGTGCTTTTATTATCCCCATTTTACAGATGAGCTTCATTGACTTGCCCAGGGTCCAGCCCTTGATCTATTAGCTGCCTTTTTGCAAAGTGGTTAAATGAAAGATAGTTTGGGAAGGAAGGAGCTAGAATTGGCTGGAAGCAGGAAAGGCTTCATTCAGGTGTCTGAATAAACTGCATCTTAAAGGAAGTGAAGAGAGAACTTCTAGTTCAGACAGATGAGGAAACTGAGGCTCAGAGAAGTTATCTCTCCAAGGTGACCCAGGCAGTAAATAGCAGAGGTGAGATTGAAACCCAGGGTCCTCTGACTCCTTGGATCCAGCAAGCTTTGCACTAACTACATCTAGTCCTTATTTATATCGGGTCTATTGTTATCACTAACCCAATTATTTCCGTGAGTGCTTCAAAGGCCCTCACCAATGGGGCTACTGCCTCCAGACATGCACATTGCAGCCCATCCATGCTTTCTCATCTGGCATTCTAGCCCATGACCTTCCACAAACTTTCCTTTTAAGATTTCCCCAACAAGCCTTACTCTGGGTGTTTAAAATTCCACTGGGACCAGTATAGACCTTGGGCTGTTCATTTGTTGTCTCTGCTCCCACTCCATGGCCAGTCCAGGTCCTTGTCGGTCTGCTCTTTCCATTTCTGAAGGGTATTTTTGTGCTGCTTCTAATATGCAAGCTGACCTACTTATTTACTATAATTAAAAACCTCCTTTATACTAATTAATCAGAAAAATGCCCACTGTGACTAAAAATTGCCAAGTAAGGATGTTTTCCTTGCCTAATTTTAGTTCCAATTATTCCTATATTAATACTGCCAAACTTTCTGCTATCCAATGCAAAATTAAGATATATCCACAACAATAAGCTATGTTTTATAACATCAAATTAGATTGTTTTCATTAATATCAGAGCATCCCTGTTTTACATAATTGCCATGTATCACCTATATCTAACTGTTTACCATCTCAGGGAGAGGAGAGAGGAGGGAGGGAAGGAGAGAGGGAGGGACGGAATTTGGAGCTTAAAACTTTAAGTAAAAATATTAAGAAATTGGAAATATATCATAGTACCCTTTTGGGGATGTGATTGGTGGGGGGGAACTCTTCTTCCCTTCCCGCCAATCTCAGAGCTGGCATAGAAGTCCTCTACTTCCTATAAGTTAAGAGAACTCTTTTTAAAATTGTAAAAAAATTATTTTTTAAAAAAATAATTTTTTCTTGATACCATTTGTTTCTACATCATCTGAACTTCCTTCCGTGTCCTTCCTCTACCTCCTCCCAGAGAGCTGTCTCACATAACAAAGAAATTGTGTAAGGTCACTTAATTGGCTGCTGAGCCAGAATTCTGTGGCTATGCCAAATTGCGAGTTCCCACCCTCTCAGGCTTTTCTTCTTGCTGGTCTTGAAAGATAAAGTCAGCTCTCTGAGAATTGAGAGTCCACTCCCCTATGTCCAATCAGATTGCAAGCTCTGAACTCATGGCCTCCCGGGCAAGGCTGTATCTGGCGTGGGCTACCTCCTGTTTGTGTCTCCTTTCCTAAAGGACCTTGTGAGATATGGAAAGATCTTGTGAGATCTTGGAAACGTACCCCTTCCAGATACCAAGGAGAGGGGTATTGTCAGTTGTGTGCTGTTAAATGTTTAACAGCTGGATCTCTGAAAAAAAAATGTAGGCAGGTCACATTTTAAACTTAATCTGCATTGTTAATGTTTTTTTTTCCATCACTTTCTTAAAATCTAGACAACCGACAAAACAGTAATCGTCTTAATTTGCAGCTTTTGTCAATTTCTGAGGTACAACTATTCACGCTGAAAATTTAACCACGGATCCATTCAAGTCGGCTATAGCACACCCCTGGGTACTGGCTACAGGAACAATGGTGGCAGAAATAGCAGTGGTCTAGGAACAAGCCACAGGAACCCAACAGTGATCAGCGGCAGGTTGCTGAAGGAGCTGAGAATTGAAGCAAAGGACTTTGGGTAATTCTTCAGGATATCCTACATAGGATCTGATATAGCCAGGTTCCAAAACACCCTCGAGAGGAACACATGAACTCAACTCTCATGGTGATCTCTTAGATGAGTTGACTTAGATGAGTCGGGGTAGGTTCCCATCTAGTTGGATGGCTTCCAGTTGCCTCAGAGGGATGCTTCTTGGACTTGCAGGCAAATTCTAGGATATGCCTATTTGTGGCCCCAGAAGCATAGGCTACATTGATGCAGATATATATGATGCACACGCATATATATGTTTTCTAAAATAAATTTTTAGAACATCGAGGTTGGGTACAAATATGGAAACATTTAGACTAGTGACCAAGATTTCAAACAAACAGAAGTTACCAGATCATTCCCTCTATATGCAAGGTAAGGCAACATTTCTCTAGCTTTGCTTCCCATCTTCTCGGGATAACGAAAATAATAAATGATAAAAGAAGAGGTGTAAGGATGGTACTAGATTTGGTATTTTGCAATACACTATGCAATCGAAGTCTTGCTAAAATAAGCTAATATAGTTTGTAGAAGACAAAATTAATAGGATTAAGAGATCTAAGAATTTAAGATGAGCAAATTACAATAGGGAAAGCAGGTCTTTTTTTACAGCCAACCTTTGGACATTAACCACACTGTTTTCCACTGCCTTTAGAAAATAATTATATTATTTAAATATTTGATGAGCTCTGAATATGTACAACAACAACACAACAATGACATTCATAGAGTTCTTTAAAATTTTCCCAGTGCTTGGCATATATTTTTCTCCTTTAATCCTCACAACAACCTTGGAAGGAGCTACGGCAGGTATTATGAGGTCCATTTTATAGATGAAAAAATTGAGGCTCAGAAAAGTTAGTTGACTTTTCTGGTGTCAGACAGGTAGTGTCATTTAAAACCAAGGTTTCCTAAATTCAGCTCCAGTACTCTTATCTCCTACACCGTGTTGACTTGTGCAGAGAATGTGAAGAAAGGCTTTTGGCCCCTGGACTGGTTGGCTCAATATTCTATCAACTTTCTCAATGGTTTCCAGCTAAAAAAAGTTGCCTAATAATTTCCTCGTTGTCTATTTGGATTTTGAATGAGCTAATGGAGTCATCTGTCAGTAAGAGGCTAGAAGCATCCTTATTGGGAAATGTAGCCACTGACCCAGAAATGTCTTTGCCTTGTTATTATCATGATTTGTTAATATTTGTATTTGCCATATATTGACAGAGTGCACACTTATCATAGCACATCCGAGCCGAAGGGAAAATGTATTTCTTTCTTAACTGAGGACTGGTGGAAATATATCTACACAACACTGCTCATTCTTGCTTATTTATAAAATCTCAGGATGATTAGAAATGTTTATTCTTTGTTTATCCCAAATTCCCACTGCCAGTATCTATTATATAAACATTCCAGAGACAAGTTTTAATCTTGTGGGTTTTTTTCAACCATGTTAAAAGAAAAGAAGGGAAAAAATCTTTTTAATGACAAAGGTCAGTTCAACTTTTGGACTCTTAAGGCCTTCCCCTGTCAATTGAATCAGTCTCCTGTGTGTAATGACCTTTCTCTTGGGTCTCATATCAGCAGAAGACATAAAAATCAGAGGGATAATTATCATATTGGATGGCAGAATGAAGATTGAAAAATGTTTTGTTGCAAAAAGACCTGAAATCAATAGAAAATTTGACATAGAAGATCCAAGAAAAACATAAGGTAAACATCAAAGACGAGGGACTCAATAAAGACAGCCTGTTAACTTTTTTTTTACAATGGAATGTAAATCATATGTCTAAGATTGTTATTAGTAATTGGATAGTTTGAAAGAAAGATTGGGGTAGGATTGTGTATGATGTGATGCTAAAAAGTAAACTGTGTACGAAAAGGTGAAAAGAATAATTATCTTATACAAATGAGATGCAAGAGGAAGATCTAACACAGAGAATTTAGATGGGGGAGGAGGGCTGGTAGTTCTCATAGGGAATGGGTTAAAGAGGGAACAATACATATACATATCTCTATCTATCTGTCTATCTGTCTATCTATCTGTCTATCTGTCTATCTATCTATCTATCTGTCTGTCTGTCTGTCTGTCTGTCTGTCTGTCTGTCTGTCTGTCTGTCTGTCTGTCTATCTATGTGTCTATCTCCGTATCTGTCTGTCTATCTATCTATCTATCTATCTATCTATCTATCTATCTATCTATCTATCTATCTATCTATCTATCTATACCTATAAGGGTATAAAAGTCTAAATTCAGAAAGAAATAAAAAGCTAAGGGGATAGAGAGGATAAGGGAGGGATTCCAGTGTGGGGAAAGAGGATAAGGGAGGGATCTTTGATGGCGGGTAGGTTATGTAATAGAAGCGCAAGGTAGCAGATAGAAATAGAGGAGTTGGAAGGATAGGTAATAGGAGATACCCAAACATCAAGTAAAGATTAGGGAATTATTATTAGGGAAAATTATTATTAGGGAAAAAAGTAGGGCTAGTAATCATTATCTTAGACAAAGTTAAAGCTAAAATAAACAAAAGAGAAAAAATGGGAAACTACACTATATGTCAGCCATATTAATCAATATTGTTTTAGACTACTTAAAATAACCAGACAGTATAAGGTTGGAATGTTGCTGTGGTATAGGAAATGATGAGTTAGTGGGCTTAGAAAAATATGGAAAGACTTAGACATTTGAAGGAAGATGTTATCTACCCTCAGAGAAACAGGACAGACAAGTATAGTATGGTCTTACATAGATGCATATGAATGTATGACTTTGTATGAGTGTGATTATAGATAGATTATAGTATATGTATGTGAGTGTACATATGTATGTGTATGTGTGTATGTATATAGGTGTGCATGTGTGTATATGTATGTGTGCATATATACATACATACATATTCACATTTAATTGTAGCCCTTTTGGGGAAAGGAAGTAGGAAAATGAACAAAGTAAAAAGTACACAGCAGAGAACAAAAGAAAACTTACAAGGAAGGAAAGAAAAGACGGACAGCTAAGAACACAACGTATGGTATTTATTACATAGGCTTTCTTGAAATGGAAATTTATTGCTGTATATTTTAAATCCTCTCTTATGTTCTGTTGTGCACATGGCAATGCTTCCCCCTCCTTTTCTTATTTTGTATTTAAGTTGAAAATGTTTCTTTTTCTTTTCTTATTGTGTATTTAAGTTTTAGCTTTTTGGTTTATAATAAATTAAAAAAAGATTTTGACAGGCTAGAACACTGGGCTGAATCTAATAATATTAAATCTAATGGGGATAAATTTAGTCTTACCCTTAGTTTAAAAAAAATCAATGTAAGTATGATATCAGCTAATCAGCAAGTATTTATTCATTCAGCACCTTCTACTATGTGCCAGGTACTGTCCTAGGAGCTGGGCATGCAAAGATAAAAAACAAAACTCCTTGCTCTCAAGGATATATGGGCAAGGGAGAGAAATTGTATGTACATAAATATATGCAAAAATAAATACAGGCAATTTAGGTGGGAAGGGGAAGGCACTAGCAGCACATACTATCAGGATGGTTTCCATTTAGAAGGTGGCATTTGAGCTGACTTTTGAAGGAAATAGGGTATTCTAAGAGGTGGAGGTAAGGCAGAAACACTTTCCAGGTAGGGGAGACAGCCTGGGCAAAGATGGCATTATTCGTAAGGAGTGGCAGGAATGCCAAGTTGGCTGAAGCCTGAAGTGTGTGAGGGGTAATATTGTGCAACCAGCCTCCTGGAAAGAGAGGGTAGAGCCAAACAGAGGAGTATGAAATTGATCCTAGAGGAAATAGACTAAGCAGTGGACTGACATGTTCAGAACTGTGCTTTGGGAAGAAACCCTTGGCAGCTATATGGAAGATGGATCAGAAAGGGGAGAGATTGGAGGCAGGCGGGGAGTCTGGTTTTGAGGCTATAGTTCAGGCATGCGGTGATAAGGGCCTCCACCAGAGGGGTGGTTAATGAGCAAGACAAACAGGGGAGACACAGGGGAAGCAGCAGTTTAAGAAGAGCTAGGTGCTTTAACAAATCCACTGAAAGCTCGAGATGAGTCCACAGCACCATATGACAGCCAAAAAATGAACATGATCTTTGGTTGATGTAAGGAAGGCAAGGAAGAAGGAGGCAATGGTCCTCTTGTACTCTGCCCTGGTAAGGGTACATCTGCAGTATTATGTTTGCTTCTATTTGATGGAGAAAACAATGGCCCCTGAGGGAGAGATAGGAGGTAGCATGTGCCAGGAAAGTAAAATCATATCATCACCTTGACCACCAAGTCAACAAGCATTTATTAAATGCCAACCGTGTTCCAGGCACTGTGCCAAGTGCTAGGGATACAAAGAAACACACAAAATAATTCCTGCTCTAAAGGAGCTTACAGTATATCACCACCTTCTGAAATCCAGATGGATCCGAGCCAAGGCTCTGAGCTCAAGAATTTTGTGAGTAACAGTGTTCCCACCAGCTCTGCTTCCGCCTTGGTCCTCCCAGCCATCATTGAGAGGAGAACAATCACCATGGAGAAGGGATTGATTTTCCTCATCACAACTGCCAAAAACAGCCAATCTACTTTCACCAATGCGCAAGTAATCTCAAGAGCCTCTGCAGAGGCAGAATCCCCCATAACATTGGTCCTACATCCAGCCCAGCCCCAAAGCCATCATCTGAGAAATCAGCTCCTTTGGAGAAGGGACTAAACACTTCAACTGCCAACCAACTGTAAAGAAAATCAATCTAGCTGAAGCAGCAAGGCAGCCTGAGGGAGAGATAAGATGCAGCACGTACCAGACAAGTCAAACCATCACCATTATCACTACCCCCACCTTCCTTCAGATCCCAGTGGTGACAGCCCAAGACCCTGAACCCAAGAGCCTTGGGAATAGCAGTGTGCTCCAGACCACTGGTCATGCTTCCCGGGCTCCACAGATATCAAGGAGGGGGAGTAATCACTGCTTTCATTGTTACCATAATGCCAACTGCTGATCAACTGTCATTGACTTGTGGGCAACCTTGAGAGCCTGGGTGGGTGGAGAGTTGGCAGCACCCTTTAGATCACCAATTTTGCTTCCAGCTCAGTTCCCACAGCTATGATCCTGGGAAGCAACCCCCTTGGAGATATGGTCTGGCAACTCATATGGGTGCTGAAGCCACAGTTACTAAAACATCTGAAAATAAAATTTTTGCCACCAAAGTCATTGGCACCATCATATGGTCTCACATCGGAAAATGACATGATTTTATCAGTGCAAATGAGTTTAAAGAAGGAAGAGGCATCATATCTGTTTTCCTGCTGCATGTTAAGGACCACGAGACCTTGACATCTGGCTTGCCTCTGAAGCTTCCTGTATGTTGTCTCCCCATTAGAATGTTGAGCTCTTTGAGAATAGGGGCTCTCCACTTTTCTATTCATATACCCAGTGCTTAGTTCAATGCATTATACATAGTAAGTGCTTAATCAATGCTTTTTTCATTCATTCATTCTGGGCACCACATTTCAAAGACATTGGAAAGCTGGAGAGAATCCAAAAGAGGGCAACTAGAATGGCAAAGGGACTTGCATCTATGTCATTTGAGGATGGAGGGAATGGGGGATGGTTAGATTGGAGAAGAGAAGACTCAGGGCCACATAATAATTTTTTTCACGTTTTTCACGGGCTGTCAAACAGAAGGATTAGATTCATTTTGCTTGGCCCCAGAGGGCAGTATCATTAACAATGGGGTGGAAGGGAGAAGGGAGTGAGCATTTACATAGCACCTATTGTGTGCCAGACACCGTGCTAAGTACTTTTTTTTTTTTTCAAATATTTTCTCATTTGATCCTCATAGCAATCTTTGAGAGAGGTGCTATTACTACCCCATTTTTATAATTGAGGAAGATGAGGGAAACAGGGTCTTGGCCAGGGTCATAAGCTGGTAAGTGTCTGAGGCCAGATTTGAATTCCGGACTTAGTGCTCTATCCACTGCACCACCTAGCTGGAAGTGCAAAGAGGCAACTTTAATCTTGATATCAAGGAAAATTTCCTAAGGACTTGAAGTATCCCTATGTGTATAGGGCTGCCTGGGGGCGATAGTGGATCCTCCCTCATTGGAGGTACTCAAACAGAGGCTGAATGACCATTTATTGGGCATGTTCTATTGGGAATTCTTTTTCAGATATCTGGGGTGACTCTGGTCTACAGCCTACCTCAAATTCACTACCAGGGATGCCCATTCCCCAATCAGGCTCA
Organism: Phalanger gymnotis; assembly: GCA_028646595.1. Classification (NCBI taxonomy): domain Eukaryota; kingdom Metazoa; phylum Chordata; class Mammalia; order Diprotodontia; family Phalangeridae; genus Phalanger; species Phalanger gymnotis. Next base: position 14,422,504 of record CM053622.1, on the reverse strand, counting down.
TAGGAGCATAGGTCTAGAGCTGGGAGGAATTCCAGGATCCATGAAGCTCAAGCTTCATTTTAGAGATGAAGAAACTGGACCAGGGAGGTGAAGTGACTTGGCCAAGATGATGTGGGAAGAAGAGGTAAGACCTGCTGAGTGCCTTCTCTTCATCTCTGGGCATTGCATGAGATAGATAGATGGATAGAATGATGGATAATATGATAGACAGAACATATGCATAGATGGATAAATACAGAGACACAGAGATACATAGATGTATAAGTAGATGGATAAATGATGGATGCATAGACAGCTGTGTAGCTTGCTAGAAGGAGAGATGGATAGATGGATGAATAGATAGAAAGATAGCTGGATAGCTAGATAGTTGGATAGATGGATGAATGATGGATAGTTAGAAAGATAGATAGATAGCTGGACAGAGAGATGAATAGATGGATAGATAGATAGATAGATAGATAGATAGATAGATAGATAGATAGATAGATGGATGGATAGGTAGCTAGATAGCAACCTAGATGGAGAGATGGATAAATGGATGGACAGATAGAAAGATAGATAAATAGCTGGCTAGATAGGAAGACAGATGGATGGATGGATAGGTAGATAAATAGCTGGCTAAATAGGAAGATGGATGGATGGATGATAGATATAAGACAGATAATGGCTAGCACTTATATATGACACTTTATGGTTTCAAATGTGCTTTTAAAAACATCATTTCATTTGATATTCTTAACATGCCCCTTCTCTTACACTAGATACTACAGTTATTATTTCTATTTCGTAGGTGAGGAAATTGAGGCTAGAACTGTGAAGAAATATGGCCAAAGTCCCGTGATGGGTAGAAGTGTGGGAAGAATTGACCCCAGGTCTGTCCTATATAGAATTTCCACTCCACATTGCAGTTCATACATAGTATGCATTGCTATTCTGTTTATCTGTTACAGTTATCTGTGTTTGTATCTTATCCCTCTGCTAAACTGTAAACTCCCTTAAGGGAAGGGAGACTGTTTTATTTATTCTGTGTATTTCCCTAAACACCTTCCATTGTGCTCTGAGGGTGGCTAAATAGATGTTTGTTGAATGTTGGATGAATGAAGTGAGATGGGGCATTTTCTCAGCACCAAGCACTCTGGCTATTTAATATACAGTGCAGTGGTTAAATTCTCTGTGAGGTAGAGGCCCAGTGGAGACCTCCAGATCCTATGACGCTTCACGAAATTTGAAGTGTCCACTCCAGTAATGTGAAAAAGGGTGTCAGCCACTCTAAAGTGGAGCCAATGCATAATTAAGTTTTAAATGCTTTAAAATTGGCCCTGGGGACTAGATTAACTGCAGAAGAGCATTCTAGAGCAGACAGTAGCCAGGATTCCCGGACACTTGTGGCCTCCTGCCAAATCCCATCTGCTACCCTGCCAGGATGCGAAATACAGGAAGTGCAGGGTGTGTGTGCGTGTGCGTGTGCGTGTGTGTGTGTGCGTGTGCACGCACATGCACACGTGCACGAACACCCGCAACCCTGTATACGTGATTAATCTGGTATTATGTCAATAGATAAGCAAGGCCCAACTAAAACTTCACAAAAATTTCTTCCTTGTCCCTCAAACAGAACCATGTTCCTGAGGAGGTGGAATAAGGTCTGGATGGTGAGATGTCTAGGTTTGAGAAGTTTCCTCCTAGTCTACTCTCTTAAAACAAAACCAAACAAAAGTTTTATCTGCTCCCTAATGTCTGAAGCTCCTTTAACAAGAACAAAACCTTTCAGAACACAATTAGAGAAGAGTTTTAAAGTGCCACATTCGAAAACAAAAGACGAAACAACCAAACAAACTTACTTGGTCTACCGCCTCCTTTAAAAAAATTACTTAGTGTCCCCCTGGAAATCTACTCTCTTTAACCTTCTAACAATTTTTTTTTAAATCGTGTCATTTCAAAAAAATATAAAGTATTTTTTCAAAATTACACATCTTAAATTTAATAATTTATTGTAAATTTGTTGTTTTTTCCTGCATTGAAATTTTGATGGTGTAATATTGTGTCATGTAACCATATTATAAATAAGTCATTACACGCACATATTCCTGCTGATGCATGCTGGACTTCCTGACAATGCTCTACAGGCTTGCCTGCCAACACTTGCTTGTTAAGACCTGTCAGTGGACTTGACCACTGATTGGTTATAACTTGTGTTTTGTGTGTTTATTTAGAAAATAATGTAATCACTACAACTTTAACTCTGTTACACAACAGATGAAACATGTACAAATGGTTTTTCAAAATTTTCTTCTCTTCTTTCCTTATGCTTCTGCCTCCCCGCCCCCCCCCCCGCCTTATTTTTATTCAACGCCCGCAGTGGAAGTTACTACTGCCCCCTGGATCATTCCAGTGCCCCTGAGGGGACAGCGCTGCCTACTGTGGGAACCTATGTAAGATAAATAACTGATACTAGGTCCCTTTGGGGAACAGATTTTGCTAAGTGGGGCAGGTGGAGAGAGGTGA
>CM053622.1:14377243-14419902 GCA_028646595.1 Phalanger gymnotis | reverse complement strand
TCTTCATTTTACAGAAGGGGCAACTGAGGCCCAGAGGGATTCAGTAAGTTCTCCAAGGTTACCTAATGGACCATTAGAGGCAGAGCTCGGACTAGGGCTCAGGTCTCCTGCTCTGAGGGATCTTTTTTTTTTTTTTACCATATTTTGTAATATTTGCACCACTTTAAAGAGCAGCAATCTTTAGCCTTATTCAACTGACCATAGTGTCACATATGTGCTAGACACAGTTAACTGAATTTCTTTTTAAGGGTTCAATTGATAATTTGGTTCATATGCATGACTGGACCCATATACTAAATGAAGCAAGGTGGACTTATGTTGAACATGGCCTTACTGTGACCAAATTACAAGGCTGGTTGACAATTTTTATTTAAATTTTTTAAAAATAGCTTTAACAACTACTACTAACTTTTTATTTTTTCCCCTTACTCCCTCTGCCAGACCTCCACCCCCCAATAAAAACTCTTGAAACATACTTAACACAAATTTCTCCAGTGTCCAGGGCCAGAAATGTATGCCTCATTTTGCATGCTTAGATCATCCCCTCTCTATCTGGAGGCATTTAATATTCATTGCTGGTCCTCTGGAATCAGGATTGGTCATTGTGTTGATAAGAGTTTTTGAGTCTTTCAAAATTGTTCATTTTGACATCGTTGTAGTCATAATATAAATTATTTTACTGGTTTGGCACTTCACTTTGCATCTCTTCATACTAAACTTCCAAGGTTTCTCTGGAACTGTTCCTTGCATCTTTTTTTTATTTGTTAATCAGTTGTTTTCAACTCTTCATGGCCCCACTTGAGGTTTTCTTGGTGGAGATACTGGCATGGTTTGCCACTTCCTTCTCCAGCTCACTTTACAGATGAGGAAACAGAGGCAAACAAGATTAAGGGACTTGCCCAGGGTCACACAGCTAGTGAGTGTCTGAGGCCAGATTTGAACTCAGGAAGAACGCGTCTCCCTGATTCCAGTTCCAGTGCTCTATCCACTGTGCCACTTAGCTGTTCATTTCTTTTCTTATAGTACAATAGCATTCCATTACATTCATATGCAATAATTTATTCAGTCATTTCCCAACTTATGAACATCCCCTTAACTTTTTAAAAAAAGTTATTTATATCTTTTGTTTAACATCACCTTCATTTACAAATATATATTCTACCCTTACTCAGAGAACTATCCCTAGACAACTAGGTGATGTAATGGAGAGAGCATGGGGCCTGAAGTCAGGAAACCTGAGATCTAATCCAACCTCAGATACTTACTGGCTATGTGACCCTGGGTAAGTCACTTAACCTCTGTTTGCCTCAGGTTCCTCAACTGTCAAATGGGGAAAATAATAGCACTCTCCTACTGGGGTTGCTTTGAAGATCAAATGAGATAATATTTAAAGCACTTTGAACAGTGCCTGACACATAGTAGGTACTTGTATAAATGCTTATTCTGTTCCCTTGTTACAAAGAATAGAAAAGATGGGGGTGGGGGTGGGAAGAAAGCAATTCAGCAAAGTCACTACCTAAACATTTGAGTCTGAGAGCATATGCAATGTTACAGAATATGGTGAACCCACAGGAATGGGGGGTTACCAGGCTGTCAAAGGAGGGATGGACCAGCCCAGGTCAGAAAAATGGAGCAGGTCAAAGTTTCCATGATGATCTATATTGGGATCTGGTCCCTGAATGGCCTCTGGACTTCCTGCCTGGGTGAGTTAGGGAAACTCATGCTCAAAAGGGGGGAGGGGGTTGGTGGAGAGGGGAGTGTCTACTTGACTGTTCTAGAAGAAGGTTGGTCAAATTTAGTAAATGGCATTCAGTTCCTTATGTTATTGTTCTTTTGATTTACATCATTGGAATCACCATGTATATTGTGTTTCTGGTTCTGTATACTTTGTATCAGTTCATATGAGTCTTTATGTGCTCCTCTGCGTTCATCCTATTTTCCTCGCATTGCAACAGTATTCCACTCCAATCACGTACCACAACGCGTTTGGCCCTTCCTCAACTGTTGGGTACATCTTCGTTTGCAATTCTCTTTGTTACTACAAAAGGTCCTGACATACGTGTTTTGGTATATACAAATTGGACCTTTATTTCCATCTTTGAGCTTTGTGGGATGTATGCTTAACAGTGGGATTTCTGGATTAAAAGTGTAGGAACATTTTGGTCCCATTCTTAGCATAATTCCAACTTTCCAAAATGACTGGACCAATTCAAAGCTTTATCGAGGGTGTGGGCCTGTCTGTCTTTCCAGCAGCCTCTCCAAAGTTGACTATTCCTACCTTTTGTCATCTTTGTTCATTTGCTAAGCTTGAGGTGGAACCTCAGAGGTATTTTGCTTTGCGAATTTCTTATTAATAGCTATTTGAAGCAATCTTTCATATGGTCATTAATTGTGATTTCTTTTAAGAACTTCTCATTCATATTCTCTTGGTCCACAACTTTTAGAAAAACAATTTAGTAATTAAAAAATTTTAAATTTATAAAGGACTTGGAACCATTATATATATTACAGTTGAAAACATAGTTACCCAGGTCAGCATTCTATCCACCACACCATTTTGTTTTAGTCATTTCAGTTGTGTCTGACTCTTTGCAACTCCATTTGGGATTTCCTTAGCAAAGATACTAGAGCGGTTTGCCATTTCCTTCTCCAGATCATTTTACAGATGAGGAAACTAAGGCAAAGAGGGTTAAGTGACTTGTTCAGGGTCACACAGCTAGTAAATATCTGAAGGAGGATTTGAACTCAGGTCTTCCTGACTCCAATATGATTGCAATTAAAAGTTTCTCTGGTAAAAGGACAGAAAGATTATTTCTCTGATTTAAATAAGTCAGCATAATTAAAAACCAAGGTAAAAACAGATCACCTTTGAAGGTGATATCTGCTACAAAGAAAAATACATACAAATATAGAGTTTTCCACAGAAAGAAAATTATGTCAAGAAACAGAATAGTAAAATGTAAAGTAATTAAAAATATTTCTATGACTTAGCTATGGCACTATTAAGAGAAAAATCAAATTTCTTTTCCAAGGGACTAATTCAGATGGCATGATATTAACTTACAAATATCTGGCTGCTGTGTTTCCTGGTATTTTAGCACTAAGGATTTACTTTAGAGTCTTCACATTTTTTTTAAAAAAATGATTGAACAAAGCTCCTAAGACATTTCTGGCTTTTATTCTTGAGCTATTCTAGGCTATTAAGAGAAGGCAACAGACACAGCCCAGAATCTTAAATAAGGTAAATACTTTAGCAAGTTTTTAACTTTCAGCTATTGTCAAATGTAATTTTGCATCGATCTTTGTATAAAACTCTCCTGAAAGCATATACTTTTAGAAATATCCAGATGATAATGGTGAATAGATTTTTTTCTCCTCTTTTCACCCAGACCTATGATTTCATCTGTAAAGGGAATTCCTTGGTCAGAAAAATCCCTCCACCAATGAGCTTTGCCAACTGTTTGTCAACTTATAGCCTTAGAGACCTGCATGGGATACGGAGAGGTTAAGTGATTTGCCTAGAGTCACAAAGCTGATAGCTGCAAGAGTGGGATTTGAACCCAGGTCAGTATTCTATCTACTACACCATTGTGTTGTTTAGTCATTTCAGTTGTGTCTGACTCTTCATGACCCCATGTGGGGTTTCCTTGGCAAAGATACTAGAGTGGTTTGCCATTTCCTTCTCCAGATCACTTTACAGATGAGTAAACTGAGGCAAAGGTTAAGTGATTTGCCCAGGCTTACACAGCTAGTAAAATCTGAGGCAGGATTTGAACTCAGGTCTTCCTGATTCCAGGCCCAGCACTCTATCTACTGTGCCATCTAGCTGCGCCCCTGCCCCCGTGATGCTCTTTTTATGACACTTTAAGCAGAACAACTTCAAGGATTATTATAAGCAGCACAATTCTGAAGTCTTTTACATTCACTCGAAGTTAATTATTTTAAAGGAGGTATAATTAGGTAAATGCCAATCATTTACTATTTGTTTCTTTGAGATGATTCCATAGGGGTGGGGTGAGGGTGTGTGTATATGGGCAGCAAGCAGTTTGCTATGACTTCATAGCTGTTACTGTGTTCTTTTGTTCAACTGTGTATCAGAGGGGAAGAACAAAATGCAGTTTGGTAATGGAGACTCAGGAGAGAGAAAGGAGAGGGCCAGAGAGTGCACAGGAACTTACCCACTTCCAATAGGAACAGCAGACCATGACAATATATTTGTGATCTCATCAAATGCATACTCCCTGCAACCATGTAGATTGCAACCCCTAAGTCCTTCCCTTCCTGGGAGATTTTGGTCCATGTACTCATGGGTAATGAATGGTGTAATCTGATTTACAGGGTGGGGAGATTTCATTTAAAGGGTGAAGGACGAAATGTTGGACTAATTGTTCCCTCTCTTCTAAGGGCAATTGCTGTTATTTATAACTTTCAATCTCTTTGTCAGCCCCAGTTTCTAATAATAACAATCTCTTGTTTTGGGGAAGAGGTTTTTAATCTTGAAGAATGACTAATGAGTGATGGTCCAGCATTTCACAATCAACAAACCCTGTGCTATGCCACAAATAAGGGACTGATATTTTTAACTCTTTACAGTATTATATCAGAAATTACTTATGTGTCAAAATACCTATTATATTATTACCACAAAAATTCGGCATGGAATAGTTAAATTCATTTTTTTATGACCTCAAAATTATCATATTCTTGGTCAGCATTTATAATTCTGTCCATAAATATATTGGTATTTCAAGTATCCAAGTATTCCACGATCATATCAGTTTGGGAAATGCTGGCTTGGTCAATATATGTCTTGATCCATTAGGTTGTGAGCTCTTGGGGGTCAGGAATTGTCTATTTCAGGGGAACCTGTGGCCTTGGGGCCATATGTGGCCCTTTAAGTCCTCAAGTGCAGCCCTTTGAATCCAAACTTCACTGTAAAGTTTGGATTTGGTCAAAGGGCTGTACTTGAGGACCTAGAGGGCCACAAAGGTTCCCCCACCCCTGGTCTATTGCCTTCCTATCCTCAGCCTGGTACACGATACTTGCTTAATAAATACTTAATGACTGTCTGAAACACAAGAATGAAAAGGAGCAAAGTAGAAAAATTTGAACCAAGAAATGGGAAAAGAGAGGAAAACGATTAATCTTCTTAGCTGAGGCGCCAAATCAAGATCCTGGGGGTGCTGCTGCTCAGGCTCCTGGGAAGCAGAGACATGCATTTATTAGATAATCTTGTCTGGTGGATCCACAGTGTAAGGAGAGAAAAGATGTAGTAAGAAAAACTGCATTATTAACATGATATCATAGAAAGAACCCGGAGAACAGGACTCCATCACTTAACTAGCTATCCTATCCTAAAGGGAATAGCAATGTTCTTCTTAGCTGCCTCAAAGGCTTGCTTTGTTAAATGATAGAATGTATATGAAAGTACTTTGTAATAATAATACTATTTGCATAGTGACTACTATATCCTAGGCACTGTGCTAAATGCATTAGAAACATCTCATTTGATCCTCCATGAATTAGGTAATATTATTATCCCTATTTTACAGTTGAGGAAACTGAGGCAAACAAGTTAAAGGATTTTGTCCAAAAATACACAGATAGTGTCTGAGGCAAGATTTGAACTTGGGTCTTCCAGGCTCAGGACTCTATCCATTGCTCCACTTAACTCCCTCATATATAAAGTGCTAAAATAAAATGAGGTCTCAATACTGCTTTGCTGGGAATAGTTGTGTCTTCAAGGCCTTGATAATCTGTCTCGTATCTGTTCTTATACCTATACAAAAAAGTAGATGGGCAATGAAGATATGTTATTGGCCTTTCTCTGTGTCTCTCTCTCTCCTCTCCCCACCTTATCTCTCCCTTTTCTTCCTGTCTCTCTCATTTCTCATTCTCCCCTTTTATCCCTTCTCCCTCTCTCATTTTCTCTTCCCTTTCTCTTCTCTTCCTCTTCTCTTGTAACTCTCTCCTGTTTGCTGTTTTTCATTCCCTCTTTCTGTTTCCTTTCCTCCCTCTCATTTTCTCATCTATCTCTTCTCTCATTTTGTCTCTGTATCTTGTTCCCTCCCCCCTCTCATTATCTATCTCTTCTCTCATTCTCTTTCCCCTGCTCCTTTCTCTTTTTCTCAATCTTTTCCTCTCTTTCTCCCTTATTTTCTCATTCTCTTTCCCCTCTTTCTTTCATCCTCTCTCCTCTTTCTCTCATCCCCTCTTCCTTTTTTCCTCATCCTCCCTCCCTCCCCCTCTCTCTCCCCATGTTTTTCATTCCAATGTATTCCTGCCCAGCCAAATCTAGCACTCCTACTTTCCACACCCCTTTCTGCTTCCCATCCACACAAAGCTGCTCCTAGAGCTTGAGCAATAGTCGATAAAACCAGCCAATTGTGATTCTGATAGTGGGGAGAGGCCGAAATTGACGAGGCACAGAGCAAAGCCAGACCCAGGCTCTTACTGATTCATCCTGCTTCATCTACATACAATGCTATGTTATGAGCTAAAACCTCTAAAATTTGAACCTGAGGCCTTTTTGATGTCTGATGAATTTGCTCTTCTCTTTAAAATAGCTAAGTTGTTAAAAGAAAGATTACTGTGCACTAAATGCTTGGAGATTCTATGCAAACAAAAAATTCTGGAGGAACGATTTTGTTCCTCTAAAACCCAGATCGGTTATAGAGTTTATAGAAGCTTACATGCTTGCACTGGACAAGCATAGATCTTAATTGGTTAGTACGTGTACCTGCAGTTGATGTCAAAGAATTTGTTCACATATGAGCTGAAAAATAAGCTGATTGAACTGTGAACTGTAAACAAAGAATGAAGAGTTGGATTCTGAGATAACCATCAGGCTTTTTCAGGTGGTCATTGAGATACTCTGAAATTTACCCTTTCCTCCTTTTTTTCTACTGGAATTACAATTTTACCTTTACTAGGATCAGAAAACACCAGTGGTAGCAACCAAAAGACACTCCTACCAACAAAACCAAACAATCTTAGATTAATGTCACTGAAACTGGGACAAATCTCAGTGTCTGGACACACCTTCACTGCGGGGTCACTGTTGCAGCTACCTCACCTGAGGTTTGATTCAAATAATAGTGACGTGCCCCAATCTGTTTAGATTTATTTGGAGAGCTCTAAGCAATTTCTGTAACCCCTCTCCAAATCCAAAGTGCTTTGTCTGGGATGAGGGGATAGCCTTCTCAGCCAAGGGGGCTTTTAGTCTGACGATCTTTAAGATCCTCTAGTTCTATGCCAGTCAAGAGAGAGTCAAGGGGTCTGCCGGAAGGTACCCAGGGATGGAGTGGAAATCAGGCAGAGCAGCTGATGGTAAATAAAGGTAGCTGGAAAGTCTGGGCTCTGTATAAAGGGAGGCCTTGGGAGGAGCTCACGGTTCTGCCCTCCAGTCCTCCAAGCGGATAGGAGAGAAAGTGAGGGTGCTGAGATGTTACACAGCTGAATCACTTTCCAAGATGATAATTCAGGTGATGATCTTATCCTGCATGATGTGTGGGGTTCTGGATGGCAGCTTATGGTAAATCAGGGGCTTTCGGACTTGATGGCTTCCAAGATCCCCTTTCGGAGCTAATTTTTTGCTCTCTCTTTGGGCCTGTGACTCCCTCTTTGTACAAGGAACATGTTGGTCTTGGAGGGCCAGTATCTCTTAAAGTCCCCATTAGCTTCAAGTCTGTAATTTCTGGTCTTTCTCCTCCACAAAACCGATCCCTCTGAAGTGTGTCTCTAGATTCAGCACGGGCTTTCCCCCACGCCTGGAATGCTGTCCCCCCTTACTTCTGCCTCAACTTCCCTGACTTTCTTCAAGACTCAGTCCAGTTCTCTCCTGCAAGATTGTCCTCTGTCTTCTCCCCAGCTGCTTTGTACAACATATATCCATGCTGGTCTTCCTCCGGAGGCTGGGAGTGCTTTGGGGGCAGGGACTGTTTGTTTGGCCTTTCCTTGTATCTCTACGGCCTTGCACAGTGCCTGGCACAAAACAGGTGCTTAATAAATGCACGTTGATTAGATCTTGCTCAAGCTCATTTTGCACCCTTATTAGCTAGATGACCGCGGGGGCACATCATTGAACCCTTCTGGGCCTCAGTTTACACATCCGCCGAAAGAGGGAGGCTCCTTCCATGACCTTGGGCCAGGCTTTGGCCCTCTCTCCTTGGCACACAGGCTCCATGGCTCCCTTCTAGCTTTAGATCTTGGGCCAGTCTGTTCTCCCGATGTGGAGCCCCGGGAACCCTCCCAGCCTGGGGTGTGTGTGGGGGCTCCGTGCAGCAGAAGGGGTCGGGGACCGCCGCCAGGACTGACATTGGCCAGGGGCGGCGGCGGCATCGGCACCGGCATCACCCGCAGCGGCAGCGGCATCCGCAGCAGCAGCGCCTGAGGCTCAGGGCGGGCGGGGCGCGAGCCCTGCGACCGTTAGCGGGCGGGCGGGGGAGGGAGAGAGAGAAGGAGGGGCGCCCCCGGGCGGGCTCGAGGCGCGAGCGCAGCGCGACGGCGGCGGCGGCGGGAGACGCGGGCGCGCGCGGCGCGGCAGGGGGTCCCTGGGCGCGGGGGCGCGGGCGGGGGGAGGGGAGCCGTTGGCCTCCGGGCGCGCGCCCCCTCCCTCCTTCCCTCCCTCACGGGCCGCCCGCCGCCTGTGGCCGCGGGCCGAGCGCGCCCCTCCCCACGCCCCCGTCTGCCCTCGCGCCCCAGCTTGACGGCCGCGGAGCTGAGGGCGGAGGGTCGGGCCGGGCGCCGGGGAGCGCGGGAGCGAGCGCGGGGGGAGGGGCGGGAGGGAGGAGCGGGGCGGGCTGCGGAGGGAGGGGGAGGGGAAGGGGAGGGGAGCGGGAGCGGGGCCGAAGCCGGAGCCGCCGCAGCCGCCGCCGGAGCCGGAGCCGCAGCCGCAGCCGCAGCCAACATGGCGGACCTAGAGGCCGTGCTGGCCGACGTGAGCTACCTGATGGCCATGGAAAAGAGCAAGGCCACGCCGGCGGCGCGCGCCAGCAAGAAGATCGTGCTGCCCGAGCCCAGGTGAGCGGGCGCGGGGCCGGGACCCTCGAGCGGGGGGGCTCTGCCTCTGCGGGGTGTCTGCCCCTGAGCCGCCTGTGCCCCCGCGGGGTGTCCGGGGGTGCAGCTGCCTCTGCGGAAGTATCTCTCCCTGCGGGAGCATCTGCCTCTGGGGGTGCATTTGCCTTCAGGGGGTATTAGCCTCTGCGGCGGCATCTGCCCCTTCCAGGGCATCTGCCTCTGGGCGTGCATTTGCCTCTGCGGAAGTATCTCTCCCTGCGGGAGCATCTGCCTCTGGGGGTGCAGTTGCCTTTGGGGGTTATTAGCTTCTGCGGCGGTATCTGACCTTTCCGGGGCATCTGCCTCTGGGGGTGCATTTGCCTTCAGGGGGTATTAGCCTCTGCGGCGGCATCTGCCCCTTCCAGGGCATCTGCCTTTGGGCGTGCATTTGCCTCTGCGGAAGTATCTAACCCTGCGGGAGCATCTGACTCTGGGGGTGCATTTGCCTCTGGGGGTTATTAGCTTCTGCGGCGGTGTCTGACCTTTCCGGGGCATCTGACTCTGGGGATGCAGTTGCCTCTCCTGGGATATCTAACTCTGCGGGGCATCTGCCTCTGGGGGTGCATTTGCCTTTGGGGGAGGTTTTAGCCCCTGCGGCGGTATCTGACCCTTCCGGGGCATCTGCCTCTGGGGATGCAGTTGCCTCTCCTGGGATATCTGACCCTGCGGGGACATCTGCCTCCACCTCTACGGGAGTATTTGCCTCTTCTTCGTTATGGGGGCATCTGCCCCTGGGGGTGCAGTTGCCTCTGCTGGGGTACCTGACCTTTGAGGGTATCTGTCCCTGGGGGCTGCATTTGCCCCTTCGGGGGTACCTGCCCTTGCCAGGGGCATGTCTGCCTCTAGGTGGGGGAGTAGGTGGACATCTCACCCTGAGGGGGCATCTTCCTCTGGAATCGTGCTCCAGGCTGTGCTGCTCTGCGTCCATCTCGCTCTCTGGTCTCTGCTTCTGGGGGTGCGCATCTCCCTCAGTGTGGGTCTTTGCCTCCGGTGGGGGAGGGCACTTTCGATGTGTGCCTCTGTATCCCTGCTTCTCAGTGTGTTTGCGTGTGTGCCTGCACGTGTGTGCTTGCCTTTGTGTGTAGATGTGTCTCACCCCCGTGCGTCTCTGTATGAGTGTCTGTCATGGCCACAGGCCATCTGGGTGTCCACCGACTTGTTTGTGGCCCCTGTTTCTGTGTTGTCTCTGCATCTGTCGTTGTGCGTCTTATTCTTGGACCAGCTGGCCTTGTGTGTGTCCGGTGACTCGGTGGCGGCGGTGACGCCCTCCCACCCCCCAACACCAACACTAACTCCTGGGTTTAAACCTGCAGCTCCTGGGACACTAGCTCGGACCCAAACCGGAGAGTTAAAAAGACTTGGTGCCCTCACTCATTTTCCAGGGTTTGTTATCTTTAAGTACTACGATGGCTGTCTGAGAGAAGTCGGAAGACTTCTCCAGGTTCTGCACTGACTCATTCCCGGTTTCCTCTCTTCCTGGGCCTCCCCTGTAAAACGAAAAAGGCAGCTAGGAGACCATCACTTCCCTGGCAGTGCCGGGACTTTAATGAAGTCGTCTATTTCCTCACCATTCCCACTTACCCTCCACCCTTGACACCTGGATAATCTCAGCCAAGGTACGGCTGGCTGTCTTCCCCCCTCCTTTCCTTGCCTGTGATCAGTCACTTCATTCTGGTGGAGGTAGGGAAATTCTCATTTGTCCTGTTTAGTTGTCTACTCTAAGCAGATGGTGATCCAATGTCTGCAGTGGATTTTTTCTCTTTCCCTTTTCTTTCTTCATTAAGGAACCTAAATAGGTGGTGGATGAATTGGGGTGTATGTGTGTGTGTGTGTGTGTGTGTGTGTGTGTGTGTGCAACTCGAAAGACAAAATAACATTTTGATTTCATTTAATGTGGTATCACTAGGGATCTTTTTTCTCTTGTGCAAATTTGCTGTCCTCACGGTTTTTAAGGATAAAGAGATGGGATTTGGGGAGGAATTAGAAGTAAATAGCTGATGTGTTATGTTGTTAAAAATGCCTATTGAATAGAAAAGGTATTTTGGAACGTTCACTTTTAACTAGTTTAAAAATGAAAACTTCATTTGGGCAGAAGTTGACTGGAGTTTTGAACTAAGTGAGAAATCACAATTCAGAGCTTTAGTTGTCTAGTATAAGCTCAATAAGATATCTTTCTTCCTGGAGGTTAGTGATGCTGGTTATATCAGTAAGACAGTGGTGAATGACATTTTCCCTTCCCAGTGTTAAGTCAAGACCATCACATGAGCTCTACTATACAATGCAGATGGTCTCCAAAGTGTAAATAGCTGTTCTGTGAAATGAATGATGAAAAAAGTCTCTTTATCCTGAATCTAAATTTTAGAATGTTATTTTAAAATAATTTACATCACACAAAAAACGTATTTAAATAGTATCACGTTACAGGAAATTTTCTTTTTGCCATAAAATAAAGCTAAATAATTTTGTTTCTATCATGATAAACTGTTAACAGATTATTTTGCCAATCCACTGTGTAATACAGAAAATATTGTTTTTTTGTATCTGTTTATAGAGGATGCCATTTAAAGCCTAGAAAAGCCAGATTGTATAAATGAAGAAATGCTCATCACATTTTTGGGGCATGCATTTATTTAGCCACTGTCTCTCCTTGGTCTTGTGTTATTATTTTTTTAGTATGAGGACTTTTTGATATGATACCAAAGGGTTTAAATTAGAAAGTTGTGAGCACTGAGTATTTTGTGAAATTAACATTCCTAGTCAAGAATTCAGCTTATCTCAAAAACCTAATAGAAATGACTTCTGACAAGTGGAAGATGCTTACACAGTATTTAAATAGGGATGCCTGCTCTCAGGTCTGAATTTCGATTGTAGCAAATTGTATTTCTTTTACCCTGGTTTAAAAGATACCCCTCCACCTCACCACCTGCCAACATCTGACCAACAAAAGAAAAATATAAAGGCCTGAATAAATAGAGTTTATACTTATCCTCAATTGAATAAACATTTATTACAACGTGCCAGATGCTGGGATGCAGAGATGAAAAATAACATGAACTCTACCCACAAGTCAGCATTTTTAGTAGTGTGTGTTTTTTTAAAGGTCTCATTTCTTAAAATATTTTTTCTTGGTGTTTGAAACTCATCATGACTTCTGCTTTTTCCTGTCTCTTTTAAACTATATCCATTATGCTTGCTTGGAATGTTAACTTCCTTGTATGACTGCCTTTGTCTTTCAGTGATTTGCTTTGAGAAGGGTTTTTCTTAAAGAAAATAGGTGGCAGCCGGGCTCTTTTCTAATAGGATTAAAAAAATGAAAACGTAGGGCGGAGAGTGAGTTTCTTTTAACTTCAAGAAAATATATCCTCACAGATTACATTTTTGATACTCCTTGTTGGCCAAGCCATTCAGATTATGGTTTGAAATAGTTCTCTTAGCAGTTGTGATTCTTTTGCACAAGAACAGTCTCTGCAGCTTGAACACCTTTATTCTACCTCTAGAATTTAGAAGGCTAATTAGACTACTAGTTGTTTGAACTTTTTTTTTATTGGTAGGCCCTGTGTGAGTTCTTCTGTTTGGGAATCCCCTCCACAAATGCCAGTTTAGCAACTCAATTTATAGTCTTAGAAGGGGCAGCTAGGTGGCGCCATAGTGCATAGAGTGCCCAGCCTAGAGTCAGGAAGACTCGTCTTCCTGAGTTCAAATGTGACCTCAGACTCATCCTATCTGTGTGACCCTGGGCAGGTCACTTCACCCTGTTTGCCTCAGTTTCCTCATTTGTAAAATGAGCTGGAGAAGGAAATGGCAAATTACTCTGTTCTCTTTGCCAAGAAAATCCCAGATGGGGTCTCGCAGAGTCAGGCACAACTGAAAACAACAACAAAGTCTTAGAAAGTTAGCTTGCTTGTTGACCACAGCCTGTATGATCAGAGGCATCATTTGAATGCAGGTCTTCCTAGATTTCTAGGGAGGCCTTTTTTTCTTTGCCTTTTCTGGGAGATTTTGGGGGATTTTGGGGGTTTTGTGTTTCGCTCGTTTGCAGAGCTTTTTATAATGTAACATTCTGTAATGTTCTCAGTTCGTCGTCCAATGACAAGTCTGTTAACACTGACATTATCAGGTTAAGTTTGCACATTTTTTTGTTCCTTCTGGGTGACAGTTTGTGGTCTGCTTGGCTAGTAGGAGTGAAGTTGTGGGGGATGGATGGTTCTCGAACATGAGCTAAGGTAGATTCTAGATGAAACTGAAGGTTATTTTGTAAATATTGTCAGCATGAAATCCATCTCCTTCAGCTTCATTGTGTTACTGAAGGATCAGAAAATATTATTTCCTTCCCTTCCTAGTTCAGCTTCCCCCTGAAGTGAGACTGTGGGATCATCAATGTGTGGACTTACCGAAAACGTTTTGATTCATATTTTTAGTATCTGAATGAGAAGGATCATCCTGTTAGTCACTGGTAGAGGCCTCCCTTCCATGACTTTTGCTCATTGTTCCACTAAGTTTTTCAGTGTCATTAGTGTCTTGTTTCCTCGGTTCTTACTTTACATGGAAAGCAACTGAATTAAAGAAAAACAAAACATAGCAACTAGTCCAAACACTGCCTTCTCTCTCTCTCTCTCTCTGTCTGTCTGTCTCTGTTTCTGTGACAGACACTGGAGCCCTTTATATTCATCATATATTCTTCCTAGCCTTCCTGGGAAAGTAGGCTTGTATCTTATAGTCAGGTGAGACCTGGTCTGTATCCTGCTGTCCACACTTAAGAACTTGGTTATTACTTAACCTCAATGAGCCTTAGTTTTCTCATCTGAAAAATGAGTATAATGCTCGTAGTTGTTATTCAGTCAAGTCTGACTCTTTGTGGCCCTTTTTTTTGGTGGGGTTCTTGACAAAGATAATGGATTGATTTGCCATTTCCTTCTCCAGTGGATTAAGGCAAACAGAGGTTAAGTGACTTGCCTAGGATCACATTGCTAATAAGTGTCTGAGGTTGGATTTGAACTCAGGTCTTCTTGACTCCAATGCCACCTAGCTGCCTCCAATGGCTATCATATATAACTTAATAGTGATTGTGGGATCACCTGAGATAGGCTGTGAAGCACTTTGTCAATCTTAAAAAGTACTGCTTAGATGTTGGCTCTTATCTACTGGGTGAGGGTATGGGGGACATGGTTGGGGGAGGGGGGGCTTTTGGTTGTTTACATTCACACATAGCAGATTCCTCAGCTCAAGTCAGGGTTAGATTTCTTTAGATTGACTGGTTTATCTTACTGCCTTGTGATTGAATGAGACTTATTGGAAATACTGCCTATCCTTGGAATAGGAAATTGGAAGTTAGCAAGTGGCAGATTTCTCTTAGTGTGAGAAAGTGCCTCGTGCCTGTCTATCAGGAGTGAGTAATGAATAATATCCAAAGCTACAAAGACACCAGGAAGCATGGAGATGGAGAAGAAGCCATTGGATTTAGCAAGAGAGAGACCGCTGGCAATCTTGGGGATGCGGCGCCTGCAGGCTTTCTGCTGGTTCTTGCGCTTGCCATGTTTCTGGTGCACCGTCTTTTCTGGTTCTGTCTCTCTGACGATGTTCTTTACACTAGTCCTTTTGTACATTTCTTGGTTGGTAACGTGTTGCAGTCTGCTCATGCCAGTCATGAGGCTCACCAATAACGTTTTGGCAATTTGCCTTTAATTTTTCGGATACTTTTGTATTTCCATGACTTGCAGATATTCTGTCCCCAGGAGGATACTGGTGGTGAAAAGATGGGCATTT
The DNA here is from genome assembly GCA_028646595.1 of Phalanger gymnotis. Classification (NCBI taxonomy): domain Eukaryota; kingdom Metazoa; phylum Chordata; class Mammalia; order Diprotodontia; family Phalangeridae; genus Phalanger; species Phalanger gymnotis. The sequence goes on along the minus strand of CM053622.1, from coordinate 14,405,082 downwards.
GTTTTAGGGACAAGCTTGGGGTCATGAAAAGAATTTTTCATTTTTCCAAAGGCAATTCACTTCACTCTCTTCTTTCTGTTCAGTTGTGGGCCCAACTCGTTGGCCACCAGCTGGCAGTGTCTTTCCGAGATCTTTGTACTGATGGATGAGCTGTAAGGGTTATTTGCCCAACTGCGTATTATAGCCTAATAGTCTTCACCTACTTGGTTTTTTCCTGTGTGATTAGGGAGGTCAAACTCTTGAGTGGTTATGGATTTGATCTCAGAGACTCAACAGTATCCTGGGGCTTAATGCAGCCAGTAGAGTGCTGTGTGCTGACAGGAACATCTGTAGAAGCTCACTATCTAGGGCTGGGGCTTTTTGCCTGGGGGCCATGAACTTACTGTTTCAATATTTTGATAACAGTATCAATATCATTAGCTTCCTTTGTAATCTTAGGTATTTTATGCACCTCAAAACATTTTTCTGAGAAGGGGTCCCTAGGCTTTCCCAGCCTGCCCAAGGGGCCTTTCATGACACAAAAAAGGCTCCTAATCTCTAGGGAGTTCTTTTTAGATCGGGCCTCTGCTGGATGACTTTGGTGAGTGGGATTTCTGGGGTTTGGGCTTCACTTGGTATTTATAATCAGAGGATTTGGAACAAGGTTGCTGCTTTGCTGCTTTTTTCAAGCAATCTTGCATGGCTTTGGTAGGGTCATGGAAGAGGTTTTAAGCTAGCCTTTTCTCCGTGGAATCTTTTTTGTTTGTTTATAGTCAGCAGACAATAAACACAGTGGATTTTCTCTTTTCTACACCTGTCAGGCACTTGGGGGATTGTAAAGATCACCTCTGCCATGGAAGGTCAGTTTCTAGGTGTCCCCCCCGCCCCGTGTAGATTATCCTCATAAAAATGTTGTAGGGATGGTTTAGTAGTAATTAGTCATTCTTTTGGTCACTTCTCAATGGTCACCAGAAAGTCCAAGTTTTGTGGTGGTGGTGCCCAAATTTGAAGTTGATCTGATAAAAACGAGCCGAGAGGTGGCAGAGTAAGAGTCTCTGGGCCCTGTACTCAGGCCTTCAGTGACTCCCTCCTCAGAGCCTGGTTCAGTCCACAGTGATCACCCACAGGATCCAGATGCTAGTAGTTGTTGTCTGCTGACATCTAGGACACTTTCCTTTCTTCCTCCATGAGCCAGTGCCAGGCTCACAGTCTTTCTCTGCTCCCCAGATCCTGCTGTCATCCATACTGAGATTCGTACATATTGATACTCTCTCAAGTACCAGAACTTGTTGAATGACGTGACAAGACAGATGATCACTGGCAGACTGAATCTAGAACCCGGGGCCCTTGCGTCCCAGCTTTTTAGGTTTTTAAGTATGTTCATGCCTATTTTGCAACACATTGACTGTACACCAGCCATCTCTAGTGTGGGACAATTAGGACGTGAGGGATAAGAAGAAAGTGTGCCTACACCGGCATAGAGAAGAAGTGAGTGAGGAAACTCCCTTCCCTAGTGCAGTCCTGCCCCATCACTGCCAGTCTTAGAAAGCTGCCTAGGGCACCGAGAGAGTCCGAGACTGTCCAGGGTCCCACAGCCTGAGTGTCAGAGGAGGCATGGATTCAAGTCTTGCTGGAGTGGAGATTGGTTCTCTAGCCAGGCCACTTCTGCCATAAAGTGCTAGTATAACTTGGCCTTGTTTGGGGTCTTTTGAAACCAAATGGGGATCAAAACCTTTCTGTGACCTGGGGGCCTGGCCTTTGAGAGTTGTGGCACTGTGAAAAATTCATCAGCTTGTGGCTTAGCTGGTGATGCGTCTCAGAACTGGTTACACGATAGAAATATAATGTGACCCATTAGGCCCATCCTCTAAATGTAATTCTGAGACCTAGAAAAAGATACAGTTGATCATTCCAGAAGCAGGTACTTCCTTCAGTGACTTCAAGAATCTGCCTTCTGGGCACTGCCAAGAGCCGAATTACAGCAAAGAGATGAAGTCAGATGCTCTTGGCCTTGAGGTGGGCGGTTCAGGCTTAAGTGGCTGCTTGGCATGGCATTTAAGGTTTCTACTACTGCTGTCAGGCCAGGTAGTTCCGGAATGGCCTCTGTGCCTTGGCACTCCCCTCTTAGGAAAGGCCCCTACAGGACTTTCCCTGAAGCTTACTTAGGGAAACAGTGCTAAGGAAGGCTGTCTCTGAAGTGTCATTTCCAGTCAAAGGGCAGAGCAGGGCATTCGCTCCCTTTGCAGTAGTCATTTGCTCATTTCAGTTATTTTAGTAATCCAGTCATGTTGGTAATACAGCATATCTTGCATATTAAGATATACTGTATGTACATTATTATCTTTGCTTTTCTATGTCTCTCTCTGGATACTGGCAGCCAGGGGAATAGACATTATTAACTTGGCAACTCTTACTGTATCTGTTAACTCATTTGGGTATTAAATCCTTTGCATACTAGTGCAGCTGGGTGTCCCAGAGGTGAATTCTCCTCTGCATGCCTTACATCTGCCTTTTCTATTTTTAATACTGATTAGACGCTAGAAACCCTCTTGGGCCTCTTACTGATTGTTCTACCGCCCTATAATGAAGGAAGCAGGGCAAATTAGTAAGTTTTTTTCATTCCCGTTCTGTAAATGTTCCTTTCGTGATTGCTAGTCTCTTCACAGACGTCCTGTGTTGTTTCAGTGACATGTATGAACATTATCTCCTCTGATGTATTGGATGCTAATTAGAAAATGCTAATGGGAAACTGCTTCTGAAACTGTTGACACCATTGGTTTGTTTTCTGGTCGGATGGAGGCTTGGTGGGGATCAGCCAGGGACCCTGTTCCCAGAAATGCCAGGGACCCATTTCTGGCATTCTGCTTCTTTTTGTTATGACTGACATCTTTACAGGAAAAGGGCTAGTGATGTTGGGTGGGTCTACAGCTCACCCAGACTCATGCTCATTCCTGCCCTGGAATCTGATAGAGCATCAAGGTGTCTCTAGGGGATTTGAGGTCAGAGGACACGTGAAAATAGTGTAGCCTTGAGAATCAGGATCCTTGATTCTAGCCCTGGCCCACCACTGATTTGCTCGGTTCCAGCACTTAAACCTCTGTGTCACAATTTATCCACCTGTAAAATGGGAAGAATACTGTCTGCTTTGTACACTCCAAAGGGATATTGTGAGACTCAAATGAGCTAATGGATGTGAAAACACTTTGGAAAGTGAAAAGTATAAAGTGGTGGTCAAACTGAGGCATTTTTGTCTAAAGCCATAAGTCATTTTAATGTTGTTGTTTAGTCATTTAGTCATGTCTGACTCTTTTTGACTCCATTGGGGTTTTCTTGGCAGAGATACTGGAGTGTTTTGCCATTTCCTTCTCCACTTCATTTTACAGATAAGGAAACTGAGGCCAGCAGGGTTCAATGACTTGCCTAGGGTCACAAGCTGGTAAGTGTCTGAGGCTGGATTGAACTCACGTTTTCCTGACTCCAGGCTCAGCACTCTAGAGCCACTTATTTCTTTCTCTCACTTCTGTTTTCCTTTTCAAGAGGCCTGACAAGTGGAATGGGACTTGGTCTTTAAGAATGGGAGTAGTGTTGGCAGGGGAAGGTGGGGACTAGAGGCCTGGAGGGGGAGGCGTTGACCTCGGGCTGGAGAGTGGCTTCCCGAGGGCATTGAGATTCAGGGCACAGGAAGGTGATACTTTACCTGGAACAGTACGGAGGCTGTGTGCTGGGGAGGAGTGTGAGATAAGGTTGGAGGAAGCTGGAGGAAGGAGGCAGTGTTTATTGCCATCAGTTCCTTCACACATATTTGTCCTCTAAACCTTAATCTTCGTGGTCCACACTGGCCACTGTGTGCACATGCTTAGTACTCTTTGCAAAACTGCCATGTTGAAAAGTGGCCTGCTTGAACATTTCCTGACTTCAAAGGATATTTTGTGTTAGAAGGACCTCAGAGGCCATCTACTCCTACACATATCTAACTAAGGATCCCTTCTTTAAGAAGTAGCTGTAGAGCCAATTCTTGCATCCTCCCAGTGAGGGGGGAGCTCCCTTCCTCCTGAGGCCATGCATTATCCTTGGGCATCATTCTAATTGGTGGGAAGTTCTTCCTGTTATCCAGCCTAAATTAAGTTCTTTGCAACTTCCATGCATTTCTGTGTCACATTGATTCCTCTTCGTTCTGCCTCCTGGAGCCAAACAGAAGAAATCTTTAGCCCTTCAGATACTTGGGGCCAACTGTTCAAACAATTAGGAAGCTCTTATTAAGCACTTACTCTGTGCCAAGCTCTGAAGATACAAGAGAAAAGAGAAGAAAATTGCTGCCCTTAATGAGCTTATGTTCTAATGGGGGAGAAGAGATGTATATGTGTAGGTATAGAAAAGGTACCAAGTAGACCTGCAGTGATCCTGGAGGGGAAGGTGCCTAGGAAAGACTGGCAAGAACAGGGGCCAAAGAGAGTCTTGAAGGGCCTCATGAGATGCTTTGATAGGAATGGCCACAGGGCAGTTTGACTGGCCTGCTGAGAGTGTAGAGGGATATGCTGTGAAAGGAGTCTGGGAAGACAGGAAGGGACCACATTGGGAAGAGCTTTTAGTCACCCCAGGGTGCTTCCATGTCCTCTCCCCTCACTCTCTTCTAGCCTCTCTGCAGTCTGGCTTCTCACCTCATTGTGTACCTGAAACTTCTTTCTTCAAAGTTAGCAGTGATTTCCTAAATGCCAAATCTAGTCACCTTTTCTCAATGTGAATGTAGAAGGGACAAGATTAGCCAAATGGACTGAATGAGTGGGTGGGGTGAGTGAGGAGCTGAGGAGGACACTGAGGAACAGGGAGAGAAGGACTGATAAAATATTATTAGATAAAGGAATATTGGAGTTCATAAACATGGAAGTGGAATGCTTGTAGGTGCTGGTAAGATAGAAGGGATGACTGTCTCTCTGTGTAGCTGAGGTGGAATAGAAGAATGGGTCATGAGAGCTGAGGACATAGAGGAATTCAGAGATCAAGTCATCTGAGGAAGTATTGATATTGAATTCCCCTAGTCCTGGCAGGTAGGTGGTTACAGTGGATAAAGTGCTAGGCCCAGAGTCAGGAAGACTTGAATACAAATCCAGCCTCAGATACTTACCAACTGTGTGATCCTGTTTGCCTCAGTTTCCTCATCTGCAAAAGGAGCTGGAGAAGGAAATGGCAAACCACTTCAGTATCTTTGCCAAGAAAACTCCAGGTAGGATCAAGGAGAGTTGGATGTGACTCAAATGACTGAATAACAACAAAATCTGGAGGTTCAGAATCACTGAGATGGGAAGTCTCGGGGTGGGGATGTGCTAACCTATTAAAGAATAAGACAGTATAAGTGGTTAGAGAGATGTCTCTTGTTGGGAGGCTCAGATGAATGACTTATTCAGGAGGCATAGAGAGAAATGGAAAGTTAAGTTCTAGCCAGATAGAGGAATGACAGTTTTTGGTCAAGGAAGTAGAACACTTATGGCTAGGGGCAAGATCCGAGGTGTGACCATTCATTTGCATGGCTGAGGTGAACTAGGAAAACTAGGGTGTGGAAGTTACATAGATTGGGAGACTAGAAAGCTAGGGTGTTTGGGAGAACATCATCTGAACATCAGTGTTCATATCCCCTCACTTAATGGCAGGAGGGAGGGGGAGAAGATAACGAGCCATCTACTGGACTTTTTGCAACAGGAACATGAATGACCTGTAGGCTAGTAGACAACAGTCTCCATGATCTACGTGGAGGAGAAAATTTTAAGAGTAAACTTTGAAGGAGGACATGGTGCTGTGTGATGACAGCAAAGGGAAGGTCTGGGAGTGTTAATGTAAGGAGTATTCTGACCATTGTGTGTGTGTATATGTGTAAGAAATAGGTGAAGAATGTGTACAGTTAATGCTAGAGAGGAGGGCCAGGGATGCATTGTCGTCTGGGGGGAAACCTGGCCTCTTTGAGTACAAGTGGGTTGAAGATGTATGAGAAGAAGAGGAAGAGGAAGAGTGATGGGAAGTTTGTTCATTATAGAATGTGAATTCCAGAGAGCACACTGGAAATGGTGGGCTAAGATGAAATTAGAAATGAGGGGAATGCACTTGGAATTAGAAATGGGAGGAATTCATCTGGAGGAACAAAAGGTCAAGAATATCAAGGGAATTAATGAAAAATAATGTGGAGAAAAGTGGCCTGACTGTACCTAATGTCAAACTGCTTTACAGTGCAGTAATCATCGAACAATCTGGTACTGCCTAAGAAATAGAGTAGGTCATTGGAATAGATTATATGTACAATACATAGTAGTAAATGACTGTAGTAATCTAATGTTTGATAAACCCAAAGATCCAAGCTTTTGAGAGAAGAACTCACTATTTGACAAAAACTGCCATGGGAAAACTAGAAAACAATTTGGTAGAAATCTGGCATAGGCCAACAACTTACACAGTATACTAAAATAAGGTCAATATAGGTACATGGTTTAGACATAAGGGCGATACCATAAGCAAATTAGACTGTGGAATAGTTTACCTGTCAGATGTATGGATAAGGGAAGAATTTATGACCAAACAAGAGATGGAGAGCATGGGTTATAAATGGATAATTTCGATTACATTGAATTAAAAAGATTTTACACAAAATCAATGCAGCCAAGATTAGAAGGAAAGCAGGAAACTGGGGAAAATTTTTTACAGCAAATTTCCTCATTTCTCCAAATGGCCTCATTTCTCAAATATATAGAGAATTGAGTCAAATTTATAAGAATACAAGTTATTCCCCATTTGATAAATGGTTAAAGGATGTGAACAGGCAGTTTTCAGACAGAAATCAAAGCAATATATAGTCGTATAAAAAAACTTCCAAATGACTATCGATTAGAGAAATGCAAATTAAAACAACTCTGAGGTACCACTTCACACCTGTCAGATTGGCTAATATGACAGGAAAGGGAAATCACAAATGTTGAAGGGGATATGGGAAAATTGGGTCGCTTATGCACTGTTAGTAGAATTGTGAACTAATCCAACTATTTTGGAGAACAACTTGGAACTATGCACAAAGGTGCATCCCCTTTGAGCCAGTGATACCACTACTAGGTCTATATCTAAAGAGCTTAAAAAAAAGGAAAAGGACCTATGTGTACAAAAATGTCTTTAGTAGCTCTTTATGTGGTGGCAAATAATTAGAAATTGAAGGGATGCCCATCATTGGGGAATGGCTAAACAATTGTGATGGAATATTGTTGTGCTATAAGAAATGATGGGTAGGATGCTTTCAGAAAAACCTGGAAAGACTTAAATGAACTGATGCAAAGTGGAGTTAGCAGAACCAGGAGAACATTGTCCGCAGTAACAGCTCTATTGTCTAATGATTAACTGTGAATGACTTAGTTATTCTCAGCAATACAATGATCCAAGACAGTTCTGAAGGACTTAGGATGAAAAATGCTGTCCAACCCCAGACAAAGAACTGATGGAGTCTTTTTTTTAGCTTTAATTTTTTTGTCAGTGTTTTCTTTCACAACATGACTAATATGGAAATAGGTTTTGCATGACTGCACATGTATAACCTATATCAAATTGCTTGCCTTCTGGATGAGAGAAGAGAGGAGGAAAGAAGGGAGAGAATTTGGAACTCAAAATTTTAAAAAATGTTAAAAATTGTTTTTACATGTAATTGGAAAAATTAAAACATTAAAAAAAATAAATGGGCGAGTAGGTTGAGGACAGTTGGGGAGAATAGGAGATGGAAGTTGTGGGTAGTTAGTCACTCCTAGGTAACTGGTGATTGAATAACACAGGGAGAGGGAGATTAGTGAGAGGTTGCTAGGTACAGAGCATAGGGCAAGAGTGGTAGGGCAGTCAGACTTGCTGCCTTCTCCTCTGGGTTGGAGGGGCAGGGTGGGTGCTGGTGATTGACAGAGACTTGGAAGTAGGACCTAGTCTGGTGGAATCCTGGGCTTTGCCTACCTGTTTCTTCTAGGTTAGAGGTAGTCTTGCAAGGCTGAAGCAAGATAAAGTCTTGGGCTATGAGGATTGCCAGGGAATCTGATATGTTTCTTACTGACCTATTTGCTTTGCTTTTTTTTTTCTTAATGTGCACAAATGTATTTTCTCTCCCATTGGGAAAAACAAAACAGTAAAAGCAGTGCAATAAATATGCAAAACAAATTCCTTCATTGGCCACATCCAAAAATATGTGCTCATTTGGAGCCTTTAGTCCATCACTTCCCCATCAAAAGGTGGGCAGCCTGCTTCATTGTTGGTCATCTTGGTCATCTGTAATCATGGTTGGTCATTTCATTGATTAGAATTCTGAAGTTTTTCAAAGTTGTCTGTAGTACTGTTGTTACTGTATAAATTGTTTTCCTGGTTCTGTTTACATAATTTTGCATCATATCATGCAGGTCTTTCCAGGCGTGATAGTATCCCATTACATTCATTTGCCATATTTGCCATTTCCCAATTGATGGGCACTCCCTTAATTTCCAGTTCTTTGTCACCTCAAAAGGAGCTGCTATGAATATTTTTGTATATATGAGACTCTACTTTCTTTGATCTCTTTGGGGTGTAGTGATAATAGTGACATTGCCGGGCTAAAGGGTTGCACAATTTAGTTATTTTGGGGGCATAGTTTCAGACTGCTTTCCAGAATGGTTAGACCAGTTCAGAGTTCCACCAACAGAGCATTAATGTGCCTGTTTTGCCACAGCCACTCCAACATTTGTCATTTTCCTTCTTATTTTATTTTGGTCAGTTTTGCCAATCTATTCACTATGAAGTGGAACCTCAGAGTTTCTTTATTTGCATTTCTCTAAAAATTGGTGATTTTGGATATATTTTCATGTGACTATTGATAGCTTAGATTTAGTCTTGAGAAAATTGAATATTCTTTTGAACATTTATTAATTGGGGCTCTAATTTTTATACATTTGAATCAGTTCCTTATATATCTTAGAAATAACATATCATAGAAACTTGCTGCAAGGATTTTTTTCCTAGTTACCTGCTTCGCTTCTAATTTTAGGTTCTCTCTTTCTCTGTCTCTCTCTCTCTCTGTCTCTCTCTCTCTCTGTGAAAACTTTAATTTTATGTAATTAAAATTGTCCATTTTATCGTTTTCTTGTTTGGTCATGAACTCTTTTTATCTATAGATTTGCAAGGTAACTTCATTTTTGTTCCTGTAATTTGCTTCTGATGAGACCTTTTACATCTAAGTCTTGTACCCATTTGGCCCTTATCTGTGGTTTGAAGTGCTGTTTTATACCTAGTATCTGCCAGACTGCTTTGCAGCTTTTCTGGCAGTTTTTGTTGAATTTTAAGTCCTTCCCCTGGTAGCTGGGATCTTGAGGCTTATCAAACTTTAGGCCACGCTGTTTGTTTGCTTCTGTATGCCATTTACTTAAACTACTTCACCAACTGATCTCTGGTTTTTAACCATTTCCAAATCATTTTAATGATGATTGCCTTCAGGTATGGTTTGAGATCTGGGACTACTAGGCTGTCATCTTTTCCACCTTTTCAGTTCATTTATTCCTTCTTTAGATAAGTCACTGGGAATATGGATACAAAAGGAAAGATTGGTAATAAAAGTTGATAACTTTGGTTGTCCATCTTCAGGAGTGCAATGTAGAATAGGTTTGGAAATTAAAGAAAGCCCTGTAATTAGTCAAGATATTTCATAGTTTAAGCTCTAGGTTTTCATTGCTGGGGTGTAGACTTTAGGCCTTCAAGATTGTAGATTGCAACTGTCTTATTTTTTCTTTTAAAAATAGGTTTTTAATTGGTATCTTTTGTTGCTCTGTTGCCTAGATTTCATCATGTATCCCCCCACCCCGAGAGAGCCATCCTTTATAACAATTAACTTTAAATAAAAAAGAAAAAGAGGAAGAAAAAAATTCAGCAAAATGAATACATTAAAAAGTCTAACATATTTAATGTTCCACACCTGTGGACTCCTCACTCCCACAAAGGAATAGCGAGAGATGCCTCCTCCCGGCTCTTCTTTGGGGCCAAGCATGTCCTCCGTAATTTCGAAACATTCAGTTTTGATGGTTTTGTGATTATTCTTTCAGTTTCCATTGTTGTGGTTCTTGAATAGCTCTCAGCCTGCCTCACACAGTAGCAGCCATTTGTGACTTCCATCATCTCTCAGGTCATCACAGCCATACTCCATTACATGCATATATCTCATCTTGTGTAACCTTCTCCTAATTAATGGCCCTCAGAATCGTTTTCACTTCTTTAGTGCTGCCATCAGTGAAGAGAGCCACCCTAAATATTTTGATGCATATGAGCCTTTCTGTCAGTGACCTCCTTGGAGGATATACCTAGCAGTGGAATTTCTGGATCCATGGGTAAGCACATTTTAGCCTCTCTATTTGAGTAATGCCAGATTACTTTGTAAAATGACACAACCTTTTCATGCCTCACTAGAAGACAGTCTTTATGAGCTGTTGTATGTCCGTTAACCCTATGATGATGAGCTCATCCACATTTAGTTTGGCTGGTCCTGGGACTAACAATTATAGATCTTTGGTAGGCTGTATGCATGGCTTTTCCAGCTTAAGTAGGTTGTAGTGAATTTGTGTGTTTCTAGTATAGTCCTTGAAAATACTCAAATGAATATGGATGGAGCTGATTTCTTCTATTTGGGAGTCCCCTTCAGTAATGCAGATTGGAATTAATTCGTGCCTGTTCAGTGATACCGTGAAGTTCTTGCCTATGTCCTCCCACAAAGCTGCTCCAGGGCACTGACCCAGCATACTGATAGCCCCCCTTGTCTTTACCTTGTAACAGTAGCCAACTTCATCTGGCCCGTAGGATTTATAGGGCATTTTATGTGCACAATCTCATTTGATTTATACAATGATCCTGGGAAGTAGGTACTGCAGCCATTCTACCCACACCTTCAAAAGAGAGTACAGAGAATATAGAGGGACTGATGGAAACTGATCACTTGAGGCAACATTTGAACGTGGCTCATCTTGACGCCAATCCCAGTGCTCTCCACTGCACCACTGTGCTGGCAGCCAGCTCATGAGTCAGCACAATGATGTAGCATCCAGGAAAGCTAATGCCAGCTGGGACCATGTTAACAGACGCCGAGCTTCCCGAATCACCAAGGAGCTAATTTCACTGACTCTACGCTAGTCAGATCTCATTCAGAGCTGGGGTTCACTTCTGAGCACCACAAGATAAGAACTGCATTGATCAGCTGGGGAGTGTTGGAAGGAGGAGCTCTGGGATGGCCAAGGGCCTTGGCTCCATGTTCCACGAAGATCAGTCGAAGGAACTGGCCATGGTTAGCGTGGAGAAGAGAGCAAAAGAGCTGCGATGTGGCAAAGGGTTGGATTTCTTTTGTTTGGCCGAATGGGCAGGGGAGAGAGGGAACCTGTATGGGGTCCGGGCAGCAGATGAGGGCTGGATGTCAGTCAGAGCTGTCCTACAGTGGAAAGTGCTGCCTTGAAAGGCAGTGACTTCTCCCTCCTTGGAGGTCTTCGAACAGAGGCTAGCTGACCACTTGTCAGGTAGGTTGTTGTGTGACCAGATGGTCACTGAGGCCCCTTTCAGCTCTCCAGGCTTGTGATCCTAACTCCCTTTAGGCCAGAGGCTCTGCTCTGCCCCCTCTCCCTTTCCAGATTCCTTGTGAACTCCCTGCTCCATGCCTTTGCTCAGCCTAAGCCCTTATTTGAAATGGCTCATCTCTTCTTTTCTCCTCCTCCCTAAAGCCTCCCTGTCCTTCCGAGTCTACTTCAAGTCCCCTCTCCTCTTCTCCTTAGGAGCCTTTCCTGACTGTTTTGGCTTCCATTTTGAGCCCCACTTGTACAGCTGGACAGTAGATAGTGGTTGCCATCTGCTTGTCCTTTGGGTTCTTGGTTAATGTTACCTTTCATAGGAGAATGAGCTCCTGAAGGATGGGGCCATCTCTTCCATTTCTTTTGTGTCCTACACAGTGCAGAAACATAGGACTGCTAGCATACTGTGGATGCTCAATAAATCCTGGATTAAATAATTGAATTATTGTAAATGCATTGACCTCTAGTGTTCATTTTTTTCTTTAAATATAAAACAAATGATTCTTTGATGAAGGGCATAAATAATTATGGTTGTCCAGTGTTCTTGGCTTTGTCTTATTTTTGTAATTTTTTTGTTTGTAAAGCCTAGAACTTTATATATTCAGTCATCATCTATTTTATAAGTGACTCATTTTAATGTTTGGTAATAAGACTGGTGCTGTATTATCTACCTTTTCTCAATTCTCTCTGATGACATTGCCAGAAAGAGGTCAGGAGCTCTCAGCCACTCACATATTAGTATACATTTTTGTTAAATCAAATTGAATCCTAGAATGTTAAAGCTAAATGAGACCAATAGAACTTGGAAATTATGCCTAGCTGGTTAAGAGCCTGGAGGCAAAGCATTGCCAGTGTTGTGGTCAATTACCAGTGTTGGCATTGAGGGCGGTTCGTCCAGTCCCTTAGCCCGAGGCAGCCCTCCACAGGAAGATTCTAGGAGTGGAATGGGAGGTGAGTTTATTATATCTGTATCAAAAATATCTTTCAAAAGATAAAGAGCTTCAGATTGTTTTCAAAAAGGAATCTGTTACCTCACTCTCTGTTTTTTCTGTATCTCCCTGGGAGACTTGGAAACAAACAAAAAATACAATAATGACAGGAGATAAAAATATAGTCAGTCGTGTGTAGCTCTTTGTGACTGCATTTGGGGTTTTCTTGGCAAAGATACTAAAGTGTTTTGTCATTTCTTTCCCCAGCTCATTTTACAGGTGAGAAAACTGAGGCACACAGCGTTCAGTGACGTTCAGGGTCACATGGCTAGGAAGCATCCGAGGCTGGATTTGAACTCAGATCTTCCTGACTCCAAGATCAGCATTCCGTCCACATGGGGCTAAATCTTAATGCTGCAGTTAATTACAGGAGTCGTATTTCTTTACTATTTAATTGGGTTTGGGGCCGTCTGGAAGCTCCTTTCTGACTCTACACTTGAACCTGGCCTTTTCCCTTTAAGTCTGAACCTTCCTCTAACTTCTTTAGCAGTTATAGGATGTTTGAACTACTAATCTTGCCTTTATATCTTCTGTTCTTTTTAAAGCCTAGTACTTGATATTAATCATGTCATGTCAATAGTCAGCAACCTAAGTGTTCCTTTGGCTAGCTCTTAAGTTATAGTCTATTTACAGAGGAAAAGTTAAGATTTAATTAAGTGCTTTGGAGATCATAGTAAAGATAAACTGGGATTTCCCTTATTTGCTGGAATGCCCTGAGGCTGACATTTTTAAAATTGTCTTTCAGGTATTCATTCTCTTAGGCTCCCTTCCAGATTACTTCTGGGGACTGATAATTTTGTAATATAAGTACTTTCCTCACACATGACAACTGCTCTGTAACTTAGTAGTTTTCAAGAGTCAGTGGAGCCAACAATATGTATCACTTTGTGGCCAACCTGGTGAGCTTAGCCAGGCTGTTAGTTCTTTTAGACATCAGGCATGTGGTCTAGAACTGTGCCCACATTCATTTGCTTAAAGGGATTTTGTTCATTTTGTTTAATGTCTTGAATTGAAGTGGAAAGAACATTAGACTGAGACTCAATAGACCTTGGGAAGAATTGAACCAGTTCACAGAATCCCACGGTTGGAGAGTGTGAAGTAGCTTCAGTAGTCATCTGGTTCCACGCATTCATGGAGGGAATGCCTGCTAGAATATGCCTGACGCTGACCATTGAGGAGAGTCCCCCACCTACCCCGACCTGTTTAGGCAGCCTAAGCTGCTTTGGGACACCGGGGGTCACAAGGAGTTGTTCCTGACCTTGAGCCTGATTGGCCTCTTTGCAACTTTTGTTCCTTTTTCCTAGCGCGGTCATTTGGGACCGATCCCTTCTCTGCATCACAGCCCTTTAGATACTTGTGTTCAGCTATCCTGTCTCCCTTCTTCTCCAGGCTAAACATCCCCAGTTCCTTCAGTTGATTCTCATATGACATAGACTTAATGCCCATCCTGACTGCCGTCCTCTAGATCAGGGTTTCTTAACCTGGAATGATTTCAGTTCTTTTTTTCTTTCCCATGTCCCCTTTTCAGAATCAGGAAGTTTGTTTTATTCTCCATATTAGCCTCTCTCTTAACTACTCCTTCCTTATCCTCATTTATCTCTCCGTTGAATTTGTTGTATTTCTCTACTAAACTGGTGTGTATATCTGTGTGTGTATGTACGTTCAACCTTCCTTTGTCCATTTCAGAGAAGACTGAAATTTATCCAAAGACTGTTCCACCTACTACTGCTTCCTTGTTTGAATATTCTTTTCACATACTCTAATTATAAGAAATTGCAGGTTTTCCCCCTCATTCTTCCTTTCTAGACTAGTGTCTCTTTTCATTTATTCTTCATTTTCTTACTTGTCTTAAAACCCTCAAAACAGAACCAGTCTACCCACAGGACCTCTTTTTCTTATTTAATTTTCTTAGTACCTTAGGATTCTATAAGGATACTTTTCTCTTTATTAGAATGTTAGCCTCATGTTAGTTATGTTATCATACAGTGCCTTCAGTTGCTCAAATGCATTGACCTTTTTCTGGGCCTTTGTGTTTGTATTTCAGTTCATATGTAGCCCTAGGTTTTTCATCAGAGGGGCTTGAAAGTCTTCTATTCCATTAAAGTTCCATTTTTCCCCTTGTAGAAGTACACTTAGCTTTGTAGGATAAGTTATTCTTGGTGGTTTGCCTTTTTTGCCTTTTGGAATATTATTTTCCAAGATCTCTTCTGGTTTTTAGTAAAAGCTGTTAAGTCTTGTGTGAGCCTGACTATAGTTCCTTGGTACTTAACCTGCTTCTTTTTGGATGCTTGCAGTATTTTTCTCTGACCTGGGAGCTCTCGATTTTGGGTATGAAAATCCTGAGACTTTGGAATTTCTTTTAAGGAGGTGATTGGTAGATCTGGTCAGTTTTCATTTATGATTTCCTAAAATAGGGTGTATAAGATTTTATAAAAAATTATGGTTTTGGGGGAGTACAATGATTTTTAAATTCTATTTGACTTCTTTTCCTGGTCAATTTTTTTTTTAAAAAACGAGTTATTTTAAATTTTCTTCCATTTAGTCACTCTTTTGTTTTTGTCCCAATATTCTTGGTTGTCTCATGGAGTCATCAGTTTCTCTTTGGTCTGTTTTAATTTTCAAGGATTATATTTTGTAGGTGAGGTTTACCACTTTCTCCTCTAAGCTACTTATTCTTCTAACTATTCCACCAAGAGCTTTAATTTCATTTTTTAGCTCTTGCTTAATTTCTTTTAGTTATTCATGTAGTCTTTGCAGAAAATCCATTTTTTCCTTTCAGTTTCTGCTTGCTGTTATGGAATTACTAGCTTGGCAATAATTTTTGATGCTGGTTAATGTTTTCTTTGATTTGCTCACTTCTTTGCCCACCCCCCATCTTGAGGCTTTGTGTTAAGGCCAGGCTCTGCCCCTTGCTGTGTTTTTGGGTGGAGTGGTTGACACTGCTTGGTTTTGCTCTGGGTCCCCTAGCTTCTTGTGCTTACCTCCTCCTCTTGGATCTTTGGATCTGAGATGGCTGGATCTTCAAGGTCCTCTTTGATATCTCAGGACAGTGATGTAGACATCAGAGCCCCTGAGCCTGGTCTGTCCTTTGCCATCATTTTTGGGTGGCACAGTGCAGGGTGGTGCTATGCTAATTAATGCCGTCATTTCCCGGGGCTTCCTGGGGCCCCCAAAGCTTTTCAAGCGGAGCCCTCTTCTTCTTGCTGTTATAGGCTCTGGGAGGCATCCTTGCACTGATGCTGCGTTTGTTCATAGACAGCCCTGTGTGCCATTTTGTGCAACGTTAGTGTAGAAGTGACTTAATGTAGTTTCTTGTTAGATCTCTTGATCATTATTCTGTATAGTGGCAACTTCAGTATTTTACTGGAGTGATACGTGAAAGCTAGGAGGTCTGCCTCCTCTTGAGGCATCCATCTAGGCAATAAGTCAAGGCATGGCTCAATATGTTATTCATCTTTATGACTGCTCCATCACCCTGCTGACTCATGGGCTTTCAGTCCTCCAGATTGCCATCTTGTACTGGTAAATGAGGATTTTTTGTGCCCAAGGGCAAGACTGTCCATTTATTCCTACTGAATTTCATCTTTTTAGATTCACCCCAGTGTTCTAGATTGTCAGGAGATCCTTTTGGATCCAGATGCTGTCTCCCCCTGGCTTAGCTCTCTTTCCTAGATTTGTCTTATCTATAGATTTGATTCATGCCTCTACCTGAATCCTTGCTAAAATGGTAAAAGAGCATGGGGCCAACTACAGATCCCTGGGACATTTCCCTGGAGACATACTGTTCAATTAACAGTCAACGTGTAAAACATCCATGGAGTTTGGCCCCGCAGTTCGGAATCCATCTGATGGTGTTCCTGCGAATTGCTTCACCTTCTTCTCAAAAAGGTGTCTGAAGTCCTTTGTCAGAATCTTTGCTAACATTGATTTCCATAGCATTCTCCTCCTTGACCAGGCTAGTCATCCCATCAAAAGTGGCAGTGCACATGGTCTGGTGAGACCTCTTCTGGATGGTGCTTTACAATGAACATACTCTGTGACCTAGAGCTAGTTTTAGAATGAGAAGGTACCTGTAGATCATTCCTAGCTCTGTTCTCTGTGTTCAGTTGTTTGGCTCCTAATTAGGGCTTCTGTTTACAAGTCAGTCATACTCATCGGTGTCTATTTACATAGCCTCTAGAAATTTTCATGGGCTTTCTTATCTGGCCTACTTAACTGTGAGAAGGGAACTCTTATTAGGTACGCAAATTCAATTCTGTTGACCTTTAAAAATGGAAAAATAAGAATTCTCCTGGTCGAACTGATAAGTTTTAGACAAACCTGTAGAAAACAAAATTGTAATGTATCCTCATGACCAAAGTCTAGAAAGTTTAACTGAATGAATAGGTTTGTTGTTTTTCTTGGTGTTAAATTACTTGATAACTCCTAACATTTTACTTTTTTTTCTTCTCTAGACTTTAAATTTGGGTTAAGGAATTTAACTGTTTTTAGCCATTGACAAGAGTTCCATTAGCCAGGGAGTTCCTCCATGCACTGGTCCTTGTCACATATTGACTTGGAGAGAGTATCCTCAGAAGAAAATTCAGTGGTGGCTGTTAGGACATTGTCTAGGGGATGGGATTTATGGGCGAGAGGAAGTTTGTGTTTGGGTGGGGAGGAAATGAGGCAGTTTTTATCAAACTATTCAGCATTTTGCCTGTTTAAAAAAAACAAAAATTCATCTGTCAGTTTTGTTACTGAAAACAAAAGGGAGGTTATACTCTGGAAATCATCAAAACTGAAATTGTTGTTTGAACGTAAGCTTAGTTGCATGTTGGTGTTGCATACTTGTAATGGAATAAGAGGATGTGAGAGAAGTCTCAATCATGAGCCATCCTCGAGATAAGGGGGATGCATACAAACTAATAAGGTCCCTTCTCTACTTGTCTTGGAGGCTTTGGGGTTGGCCATCTTTAATAGACTTCTTTAACATCTGTGAGGCATCATAACCTAGTGCAGGGGTGGGGAACCTGCAGTGTTGAGGCCACTGTGGTCCTCTGGGTCCTCAATTGCAGCCCTTTGATTGCACTTGAGACCTAGAGGGCCACATGTGGCTTCGAGACTGTAGGTTCCCCACTCCTGGAAGCATGCCTGGTTTGGTCTCACAGGGCCTGAGTTGGAATCTGACCTCAGCTGCTTAATAACTATGCGGTCTTGGGCAAATCCTATGATCTCTCGACCCCACTTTCTTCCTCCTTAAAATGAGGAGCTCAGACTACCAGAGGGTCTGTCACTAAGGATCCTTCCTCTCTTAAGAGGCAGTGGTTTTATTGTTTTGGCAAAAGAGAATCCCCAGCATTAGTACTGTTTGCAAATGTGGATCATTCGTTATTGTGTAACAAACGTTCAGCTGGATTCCCTATTTATCATGGGGAAAGCTGAAAGCAAATTTTGATTGTTTTGACAGAAGTCCTTTGTGATATGGTTACTGTTTCTAGCCCAAGTCATGGATAGATTTCTAAAGTTCATTAAGCTTCTAGTTTTTAACAGTTTCAACATTTTGTTCATATAAACATCAAGAAACACAGTTTTCTTTTTTGGTCATAAATTTTATTTTGATACATTGTACATCACATGGGGCAGCTAGGTGGTGCTGTGGTTAGAGCACTGGGCCAGGAGACAAGAAGGTCCGAATTCAAATGTGACCTCAGACACTAGCTGTGTGAACTGGACAAATCATTTAATCTCTGCCTGCCTGAGTTCCATCACATTTAAGATGAGGATGATATCAGCACCTAGTCTCAGGGTTCTCGGGAGAATCCAGTGAGCTAATATGTGTGAAGCACTCAGCACAGTGCCTGGCGCAGAGTAAGTACTATGTAGGTGTTAGTTATCATTAGTGTTAATTATTATTATTTTTCAACCAACCTCCCTGCCCCCTCCCCCAATACAGGCAGAAGAGATCAGGGCTGCCGGGAGCTGACAGCTCACACCATGTGGTAAAAAGTGGAAGGAAGGGACTTCTGGGAAAACATGTATTATTTGTTTGACAATTTCACAGGGAAGAATGATCCGCACGTGTGCATTGCTGATAACTGTCAGTGGCCACACCCTTCCTAACCAGCCAGGGGGGTAAGCCCAGCAGCACTGGAGAGGGGGCAGCTCCTGGCAGCCCTGAGGCTTCTCTTTGTGCTGGGCCTTCACTAAGTCTGTGGGTTTAGAAGCAGAGGAAGAGGAGAAAGCAGTGACCCAAGAGTCAAGAGATCCAGACTCACCAGACTTTTGCCCCAGGCATCTGCCTGCTCTGAGCCTCAGTTTACTCATCTTTAATACGAAGACATTGGACAAGCTGGTTTTTAAGTTCCCTTCTGGCTCTAGAATGCTATAGTTTTAAGAAGAGGAAGTTAGGTAAAAAAGCAGAAATAGCTTAGGAAGGGAGCTGAGCCATGGGCCAACCCCTGGACTGTTCTGGCTCTTTCCTCTATACAAAACCACCTTCCCCCAGTTACTCATTTTATATTTTATTTTTTACTTCTTCTTTTGCATGCTGCCTCATATTCCACTAATTCACTTGGACTTAAAAAAAAACTTTCAAAAGGATTAAGCTTCCTCTAGGAAGATCCACAGGCTGTAACTCTGACATTAGGATAAAATCATTCTAACAGAGTGACTCATCTCATGCAGAAATTCAAGATGGAGGGGCCACGGCTAGGTTGTGGCTCATCTGCAGACATATTTGGGGATTTCAGTGGACTGCAAGTTCACTGTTCGTCTGCAGCAGGATCTAGAAGTCACCTCGAGATAGGCCTAGGCCTGGGGGGTGCGGGACGATGGTCCCACTCTACCCTGCTGTACTCAGGGCTGGTTCAGTTCTACATGGCACGCTTTTGGAAGTTTATTGTGGAGCTTCAGAATATTCACGGGATGGTGAAATCCTTTATAATTAGGCCTTGTGAGGATTAGTTCAAGCATGAGTTTAACCCAGAGAAGTTATAACCCAGGGGATATAATAGGGATCTATTTGAAAGTTCCTTTTAAGGAGGAACTTGTTAACCTCATTTTCCTGGGTCCTAGAGATTAGAACCAGGAGCAAAGGATGGAGCCTACAGAGGGGCACATGGAAGCTCAAGGTATAGAAACATTTCCTGGCAATTGGTTGTCCCAAAGCGGAACAAAGGATCTGGTCTAGGAGGGCGGTGCATTCCCTCTTCATTGGCCTGAATCTTGGCTCTGGCTTTAATGGTCCCTTTATCTGGACTGTGTGACTAGATTATTTCCCAAGTCCTGTCCATTGTGATGGAATGGGAGATTATAGGCTCATGGACCTAAGTTGGGAGAGACCTCAGAGGCTGTGGGGTCAAATCCCTTCATTTCAGAGAAGAAGCTAGTGAGTCCTTGGCAAGGGAAAGTGATTGGTCCAAGGTCATGCAGGTGGGAGGCCTCCTGAGGAGGATTGGCAGCTGCTTTGCTTCCTTCCATGTAATTATTCCCTTAGACTCTGTCAGTACAGTCTCTCTGCACACCTGTTTTGGGGGGGACATTATCTGATGCACAATATCTGAGTAAAAGACGAGCTTTGTAAAAGATGTAGTTTTTAAAAGCTTAAAAGGTTTTTAAAGCTGTGGATTTAAAAAAATCTGAGGGGAGTTTGACAGAAGAGACCTCTTTAAATTATACTAGGAAAACAAAGATATTAGGGCTCCGACTTGTTTATCGCTTTGAAGTGGGACGCATAGTGAGATGAAGAGGGGAACATTAAGGAAAATAAACCCTTCATGCATAAACCTGGATCTCTGTCTTCATAAAGAGCTGCTACACCTTCAAATCCTGTCCACCCCACATCCTGACCTAGTGATTCTAGGGCTTGGGCCCTAAGCAGTTCTCTGATGGGCTCACCTGCGTTGGCAGGGGGAGTTTGCTCACCTCAAGGTCTCTGAGTCAGTGGAATCACCAATCTGGAATACCTTTGCCCTTTAAATAAGGAACGTCTGTCAGTGGTGGTGGAAGCAGATAGAAACTACTGCTTAATGACTAATCAGAAATGCAAATAACAAATTGGGGAACCCAGGCTGTGGGCTGGGGGGAGGAGAAAGCAAAACCTGCCAGATCTTTAGGAAAAGGTGAGAATGAAAGAAGGCCTGGAGGAGCCTATTTTCTCTAAAGTTGAAGATTGATAAATCTAAAATACTTAATTTTTGTCAAATGTGCTTTTGGAAATTGGCTTATGTGGGTAAATTTTGGACTAGGTTTAAAATCCAGGTCTTGCTGAATTGATTAGAAATCTTTCTTCTTGGGTCAAGGTGACCTCTCATGTTTAGCCAAATGGAAACTTTCCTGCCAGAAGCATCTCGTTCACTTTTCAATAGCCTACTGCTAACTGAGGCAGAAGAGTGTAAGGTAAATATCAATAGTCAGTAAGCATTGATTAAGTGCCTACTCTTGTACCAGGCACTGTGCTAAGCACCAGGGATACAAATATAAAAAAGAAAGGCAGTCCCTGCTCTCAAGGAACTTACAGTCTAGTGGAGGAAGACAGCACACAAAAGTGGCAGGAAGGTGCCCATTGCTGGGGCATCCCAGAGGAGAACAGTCAGGTGAGAAATGAGGAGATGCTGGAGCCAAGCCCCCCCTCTGTAAAAGGAAGTTTTGGAAGTCATGGCATGACCTTCTAATCCGAGGGAGAGAGGGTGATGATGAAGTGAAGTACCAAGGCTGATGGGATATTTTTTTTTTTTTGCCAATTTTAAAATTATTTATTGGAAATGCTAGGAAGATTTACCAAAATAAAAACAAAACCAAAAAACTACACACCTCAGTTCTCTTTTGCAGTACCAGAGAAAAGATAAATATTTAACATTTTTGTATAAAAACAGCAATAAGGACAAAGACTCAAAAACAACCAGAGGTCCAAAACAATTTCAGCAAATTTCATCTTGAGCGTCCTGGGGCGTGGGAGTGAAGTCAGAGGGTGAAGCCCCAGAGGAGGGTGGCCAGGTGAGAGATGAGGAGGGATGGGAAGAGCACTGGGCTGCATGTAAGGAGACCTGGCATCCAGCTGTGGGTCCGTTAGTGATCGTTGTGGCCTTTGGACACACCTGGGATTTTCTTGCGTTTCCGCTTTCTCATCTATTCGAATGAAGACATTGGACTAGGAGAGCTCAGGCGCCCTTCAGCTTTAAATTCTGTGAAAGAATTATTTTTGTAAAGCATTATTAATTAATAAGAGTTGCAATTAAGAGTGTTATTAGTTGCAAATTACCAATACTAACCTAAGTGATTATTGATAAAACTTTACGGTGGCTTTTTTTCTTTGGAAGAACTGGAAACAAAGTTGTGCTTGAATCTTGCATTTTTTTTACTTGGCATTGAATTTAACATAGCTGAAACTCTTCTAAATCAAATGAAATAGTGTTTATAAAAAGTGCTTAGCATAGTGCCTGGCACACAGTAGGCCCTACATAAATACTTCTTCCCTTCTCCCTTCTGTTGTATGTGTACTCAACTAGATAAATGTTCAAGGACTAAAAACTTACTGTTTCCCCTTTCCTGAACCTTCCATTCTGCTATAGTCCCATATCCCTTCTCCCCTTTGTAGCTCAGCTCCTCAAAAAGTCTACGTAAGGTGCCTCTTCTTTGTCTCTTTTCACTCCCTTCTCTTCGCCTTCTAATCTGGCTTCTGATTTTATCATTCCACCCAAACCACTCTCTCCAAAGTCACTGGTGATCTCTTAGCTGCCAAATCCGCAGTGCTCTTTTCTCCATCATCCTTTTTCTTGGCCTCTCTGCAGTCTTCGACCCTACCCATCCCTTCCTCCTCCTGAATACTCTTTTCTCTCCAGATTTCTGGGATGCCCTGTTCTTTCTCCCAGGTTCTCATATTTCCTCCAGAAATTGTATTTGAATTTGTTTTTCTTTGCTTTTGGTTGTTTTAGATTCGTTCTTTTTTCTGGGTTTGTGTCTTGGGCATCCTTGTACCATTAATAAATAGCTTTTTCAAACTCATTCTTTCGGTATTCCGTCACCAGTTGGAACATTTTGATAGGGTCCATCCCTGCCTCTTTTTGCACCTGGTTCAGACCCTTGTCACCTCCCGGTAGCCTGCTGGTTAAGCTCCCTGACTCACATGTATCCCCACTCCAGGCTCTGTCCCACATATTCTCCAGTTCAGTGACATCTGCCTCTTTGATGTGCCTCACATACAACACTCCATCTCTGGATTCTTCCTAGTTATCAGCTGGCTTCAAGGTTTAGAATGCCCTTCCTCCTCCCCTCAGCTGGCTTCCTGGCTCCCTCTGGACCCCTTTCCTGCTTCCTCCCAGTGCCTTCCCTCTGAAACCATCTTGCATTTACACAGAATAATTCTTGTGTGTATGTGGTTTACTTGCATGTCCTCTCCCCAGCAGAGTGTGAGTTCCTTGAGGGCAGGACCTTTCCTTTGGCTTTCTTCTATCCTGAGTCCATAGCATAGTGCCTGGTCAATAGTAAGCGCTTAAAAATACCGTTGACTGATGGATAGACTTTTGTTCTGCTTTACCCCATAAGCTGTCATGTTGCAGAACTTTGAAATGGAGAAGAAAATAAAATTAAATTACTGTTCTGCGTAAATAAACCTGGTTGACATTGAAACTGTGCGTTTTCTATGCATTATCTTATATAGGTCTCATGATAATCCTGCAAGGTAGGCTTTACAGCTGTATATTATTATTTTCATTTTAGAGATAAAGAAAATGAAACTGAGAGATGTTAAATGATTTTGCCGTGGTTACTCAGCTCCCAGGAACCTTGGTGCAGGATCCCAGGTTGGGAGTAGAATCTGAGAACAGGCCACTTTTGCCTCCAGGCCAACACATACCATCCACTTTATCCCCACCCCCACCGCAGTACTGCTGTTCAAGGTGATTAGTTCTAAAGAAGCTTTGGGTTTTAAAACATAGTTTAGCCATTGCACATTATTAATGCTATTCAGAGAGAGACAGATAATAGGGTCATAGATTGAGGGTTGAAAGAAAACTTGGAAGTCATCGATGCCAGTTGTCTCATTTTGCAAATGTGGAACTCAGTTCCCAGAAACCTTATATGACTTGCTCATTGTCACACAATGTAAGTGAAAGAGCTAGGATTTGATGGAGGCCTCCAGTCTCTTAACCCAGCCCTCTTTCCATGCTGCCTACCCACTGTTAACCGAATGACTTATACCATATGGAAAGATCCTTGCTATTAGTAACATTCCTTCCTATTCCATTTGTAAGATGTTTTTAATTGTATGTAGGTAAATAGTAGTAGGTGAGGTCATCCTAATTGTTTAAGGTCTCTAAAAAGAATCCTCAGAATTCTGCCTATTTGCTCAAAGATTTTTGCCAATCTGTCTGGTCACTTCTTCTTTGTTAATCGGTTTCTCTCCTCAGCATTTCCTCTCCATTAGGGTTGTGTTTTGAACATCATGTGCCTACATAGATGAAACAAGGAAGTCTATAACACTGAATGAAACAAAACATTCATTCTCTTGAGTCCCATCTCTATATTGCCTAGCTAGCATTCTTTTTTTTTGTAATTTAAATTGTTTTTATTTATTTTATTTTCAACTTAAGAAATAAAATAAGCATCTTCGTAACAAAGTGGAATAGAAAAACAGGATTATACCTGAAATTGCAAATCCATTATGTGCAATTTGCTATCCTTTCAAAAATACAGTAAAATTATCATGTAACTTTTTTTTCCTACCCTCCCCCCATCCCCACTTGCAACTTCGAGCTGGCTACCATTAGACACAAATCTCTGTGTGTGTGTGTGTGTGTGTGTGTGGTGTGTATGTATTCTTTTTCTGGATACGAACAACATCTTCCTTCATAGGATCTTTGTAGTTAATTTGGGTATTTGTAAAAGTCAGAATGATTTGGTTGCTCAAAGTTGTTCTTAAAACAGTACTGCTGTTACCATATACAGTGTTATCTTGGTTCTGCTCCTTTTGCTCTTCATTAATTCATGGAGGTCTCTCCACACTTTTCTAAAATCATTGAGTTCGTTTCTTATAGCAGAGTAACATTCCATCATGAACATATACCACAATTTGTTTAGCCATTCCCCAATTGACAGGCATCCCTGAAATTTCCAGTTTTTTTGCCACCACAAAGAGAGTTGCTATAAATATTTTAGAACAGGTGGGTTCTTTTCTCTTTTCCCAAATCTTCTTGGGAAACAGACCTAATAGTGGTATTGCCGAGTCAAAGGGTATTCCAGATCTCTCTCCAAAATTGTTGGATCAGCTCACAGATCCACCAGCAATGAATTAGTGTCCCAATTTTTCCACATCCCTTCCAACATTTATCCCTTTCCTCATATCATTTTAGCCAATCTGATAGGTATAATAAAGTGACATCTCAAGGTTGTTTTAATTTGCATTTCTCTAATCAATAATGGTTTAGACCATTTTTTCATATGATTATAAATTATTTTGATTTCTTTATTGGAAAACTGCTTGTTCATGTCCTTTGACCATTTATCAGTTGAAGAGTGACTTGCATTCTTATAGTTTTGACAAAGTTCTTTATGTATTTGAGATATGAGACCTATGTCTGAGGAACTGTCTAATTTCTTCCCCCAGTTTTCTGCTTTCCTTCTGATCTTGGTTACATTTGGTTTTTTTGTACAAAACCTTTTTAATTTAATATAATCAAAATTATCTATTATGCACCTCACAATGCACTCTATCTCTTGTTTGTTCATAAATTGTTCACCTATCCATATGTCTGATAGGTAATATGTTCCATATTCTTCAAATTTTCTTACAGTGTCTTGATCATGTATACATTTTGACCTTATCTTGGTAAATGGTGTATATTTTTGTTCTATTCCCAATTTCTGCCAGACTGCTTTCCAGCTTGCCCAACAATTTTTACCAAATAATGAATTCTTATTCCCAAAACTTAAGTCTTTACACAAACACTAGGTTACTATATTAATTTGCTGCTGTAGATTATGTCTACTCTGTTCCATTGATCCGCCTTTCAATGTCTTAGGCAGTACCAGATAGTTTTGATAATTACTGCCTTATAATATGGTTTAAGACCTAGTACTGCTAAACCTGCTTCCTTTACTTTTTTCCCATTAGTTTCTTTTATATTCTTTACCTTTTGTTTTTCCAAATGAGTTTCGTTATTCTTTTCAGTAAAATATTTTTTTTTGTAATTTAATTGGGATGGCATTGAATATATAGATTAATTTTGGGAAAACTGTCATTTTTATTATGTTAGCCTTTCCTACCCATGACTAATGAATGTTTCTCCATTTATTTAAATCTGATTTAATTTGTGTACCAAGTTTTTTATGGTTCTGTTCATATGGATCTTGGGTTTGTTTTGGTAGATGTATTCCCAGGTATTTTATGTTGTCTAGAGTTGTTTTAAATGGCGTATTTCTAGATATCTCTTTCTGTAGGATCCTCTTAGTGATATATAGGAATGCTGATGATTTATGTGTGTTTACTTTCTAGGATTTTCCAAGTATATCATTATATTACCTGCAAAAAGAGATTAGTTTTATTATCTCATTCCCTAGTCTGATTCCTTCTATTTCCTTTTCTTCCCTTATTGCTATTGCTAGGATTTCCAACACAATATTGAGTAATATTGTTGACCGGAAGCATCCTTGTTCCACACCTGATCTTACTTGAGAAAGGCTTCTAGCTTATCCCCATTACAAATAATGCTTTCTGACAGTTTTAGGTAAATGCTTCTTATCAATTTAAGGAAAAGTCCATTTATGCCTATATTTTCAAGTGTTTTTAATAGAAATGAGAGTTGTATTTTGTCAAATGCTTTTTCTGCATTTATTGATATTATCATAATGATTTTTGTTCTTTCGTTATTGATATAATTAATTATGTTAATAGTTTTCCTTCTTTTAAACCATCCCTGCACTCCTGTTTTGAATCCTGCTTGTTCATAAGTTACCATTCTTAATAACAGGATCTCTAGCTTACTTTATTTTGTTGTGGGCATGCAACACTACAGTTTCTTTTTTTTGAATCCTAAAACTTAAAAATACAATAAGAAAAGAAAAAGAAACATTATGAACTTAAATATTGAAACTTAAATGCAAAATACCACTACATTTTAAACCCTTAGAATATCTTCTTCTCTCTTGCCTGGCACTTGTACCTACCAATTCCCCCTACCTTGGGAAATAAGAATATTTGTATGTGATTTTTGAGATGCTTATTCCTAATTTATGGCCTCCTAATGTGATCTAGTGAAAAGGGGAACCCGGTGTCAAAGTCAACTCCCCCTTCCATAGTGTGGTTTTGATCAGGTGTTTAAGCCTCTTCCTTCCTTCCTTCCTTCCTTCCTTCCTTCCTTCCTTCCTTCCTTCCTTCCTTCCTCTCTCTCTCTCTCTCTCTTTCTTCATTTTTCCATTTGAAAATTGATGGCAATATTTTTTTTCAAATATCTTTGTAGGCAATTTGTGAATACATTACACATTGGGGAGAAAGATATAGGTTTAGGGTTTAGAAATTACTTGTCAATATCGTGGCTATTTGAATAAGGCTTATAGGAATACAAAAGCAGCAGCACTTTAAGAAAACCCTGAGATGAATATTTCAGAATTCATAAAGCAGACATATTGGGGGTGATTAATTACTGGATTCACTTTTAGATATCAAGGTATCAATTACATTAAATTTTGACTTGTAATCCAGTTCAGCAAATAGTTATTAAACTGTTAGATGCTTACTTGTAGATTATTAACTTTTTTTGCATTTAATAGAATTTTTTTCCAATTACATGTAAAGAGAGTTTTCAATATTCATTTTTATGAAACATTGAGTTCCAAATTTTTCTCCCCTTCTCTCCCCCCTCCCCAAGACAGAGAGCAATCTGATATAGGTTATACATGTACAATCATGTTAAATACATTTCCACATTAATCATGTTGCAGAAGAGGAATCAGAACAAAGGTGGAAAACCAGGAGAAAGAAAAAACAAACAAAAAACCCCAAAGTGAAAGTTGTATGCTTTGGTCAGCATTCAGACTCCATAGTTCTTTCTCTGGATATGGATAGCCTTTTCCATCATGATTCTCTTGGAATTGTCTTGGATTATTGTATTGCTGAGAAGAGCTAAGTCCATCAGAGTTGATCATCGCCAGTGTTGCCATTTTTGTGTACAGTGTTCTCCTGGTTCTGCTCACTTGGCTCAGCATCAGTTCATTTCCATCAGCATCAGTCTTTCCAGGTTTTTCTGAAATCTGCCCCCTCATTATTTCTTATAGAACAATAGTATTCCATTACATTCATGTAACACAACTTATTTGGCCATTCCTCTCA
>CM053622.1:14353667-14376743 GCA_028646595.1 Phalanger gymnotis | reverse complement strand
TATTGATAGCTTTAATTTCTTTGTCTGAAAACTGCCTGTTCATATCCTTTGACCATTTATCAGTTGGGGAATGGCTTGTATTCTTATAACTTTGACTCAGTTCTCTATATATTTGAGAAATGAGGCCTTTATCAGAAACACTGATTGTAAAAATTGCTTTCCAGCTTTCTACTTTCTTTCTAATCTTGGTTGCATTGGTTTTGTTTGTGCAAAAACTTTTTTAATTTAATGTAATCAAATTATCTATTTTACATTTCATAATGTTCTCTATCTTTTGTTTGGTCATAAATTCTTCCCTTCTCCATAGATCTGACAAGTAAATTATTACTTGCTTTCCTGATTTGCTTGTGATATCTCCCTTTATGTCTAAATCATGTACCCATTTTGACCTTATCTTGGTATAGGGTATGAGATGTTGGACTATGTTTGATTATTAACTTCTTAACTGAGTTGTTAACTACTCTGAAGGCAGAGATCGCAAACCCTAGTTAGGAATCACTGCCAATTCAGCAGCAGCTAATTGAGCATCGATCAGAAACAAAGATAAATCAGCTCTGTAACTGTGAATTGCAACTAATGGAAAACATGTGGATTACAAGGTTTTGGCAGCATATATACTGCACAAGATACCTTGGAATAGTATGTATATGTGCTTAGAACTGTAGAGTGTTAGAGTTAGGAACACAAAAGAACATGGACTACCACAACTATGGAATAGAATGTTTGAGTTAGAAGGTACCTTAAGTATAATCTGGTCCAGTGGATCTCATTTTACTGGTGAGAAACTGGGAATCTGAGAGGTTGTGCAATTAGCCATAAAGTTGAAGCTAGAGCTTGAGTATCTCAAGTATCTCAACTACTTCCAACTCTAATAACAAGCTGATAATGCTAGAAAAAAATCAGGAATCATCGAATTGGATTAGCGCAGCGAACTATATTAGAAACCTAATGGAGCTCATGTTTGTAAAGACTTTTACTGGTAAAATTTAGGCCAGCATATTTAGTACCATTCTAAATGGGAGGTGGATTGTGACCGTGTTACAGGAAAATGACAGTAATTCAAATCCAATTTAGTTTTATTGGTCTGTTGTCTGTCCTTTGAATGTGGATTGTTTCATACTGAGCTGTTAATAGAATGCAAATCACATACAAGATTTGCCTAGAACAGACTGGGACCAACAAAGAGGCCTTGGAAAGAATTGCCTCTGAACTGTGTGAATTCATTTCAGAAAAGCCTGCGAATCTGTCTGGTTTACTGTGGCAGTTTGTAATCTGGCTTGGAAGTTCTCATTGAGATTGGGATCTACACTATTGGGTAGTGAAATATGTGGAGAATAGTCAGTTACTGTACAGATTTCAGAGTAGATGATGGAAATGTGCCATGAGAGACCTGATTTCCAGTCCTGCCTCAGGCAGTTATTAGGCGCTTGATCCCAGGCAAGTCACTTCATGTCTGTTTGCCTCAGTTTACTCATCTGTAAAATACGAATAGCCCCCGCTTCCCAGAGTGGTTGTAATAAGAAGCTATTTGTAAAGTGATGTGCAAACCTTGAGTATCTATGTATGTCCTTACTGCTATTGTCACTATTGCTGCTGTCGTCGCTAGCATTTCCATAAGGCTTCCTATGTGCCAGGCGCTGTGCCAAGTACTGTACAAATACTATCTCTTGTGATCCTCCCAGCGGCCCTGGAGGTAGGGGCTGTTATGATCCCCAGTTTGCAGTTGAGGAAATTTGGGCAGACAGAGGTGAAGTCACTTGTCAAGGGTCAAACAGGCAGGATTTGAACTCAGGTCTTCCTGACACCAGGCCTAGCTCTCTCTTTCCCTTGCGCCATCCAGTGGCCATTATATATGTTTGGGATTTTTCTTTAGTTATTTTGGAATTACAACAGGGTGGGAAGAGATTTTCTTAGCACTTGCTTATTCTTAATCGTATTTACTGTACATTGAATTTTCGTGTGAATTTTGGATTTTATGTTTGCTCTCTGGTTCAAAGTTCTGGATTAAAGCCCATGTTTCAAGTCTGTTGTGATGACTCTTATTAATAACTCTTATTGGTACTCCAGTCACCTATGTTTCTGTGATTCTTTAGCGTTTACAAAGTGCTTTTCCTTGCGAGATGGTGGGAGAAGATAATATATGTGTTATCATCTTATTTTACAGAGTAGGAAATGGAAGCTTGGAGAGATAGAGATTGGCTTAGAGTCCAGAGCAGGGGGTGCAATCCTCTATTTGTACTTTACTACTACGTGGCCATGGGCAAGTGACCTAATCTGTATGACCTCGTCAGGAAGTGGGCTTAGCTGCGGCCCAGTGGCGAGCGTGCTGAACTGAGTTCAAATCCTGTCTCAGGTACTTTATAGCTCTGTGACTCTGGGCAAGACACTGAAATCTGTTTGCCTCAGTTTCCTCATCTGTAAAATGGGAATAATAATAGGACCTCCCCCACAGGCTTGTTATGAGGATCAAATGAGATAATATTAGTAAAAGACTTTGTAAACTTTAAAATACTACATAAATGTCAGTTGTTGTTATAATAATAGCATTTATATAGCATTTGATTTATGTAGATTATTATTACTGTTAATTACTAATAATTACAATATTAATTACTGATAATTACAATTATTGCTAATT
Organism: Phalanger gymnotis; assembly: GCA_028646595.1. NCBI lineage: Eukaryota > Metazoa > Chordata > Mammalia > Diprotodontia > Phalangeridae > Phalanger > Phalanger gymnotis. The sequence continues at coordinate 14,374,105 of CM053622.1, read as the reverse complement.
ATTATTACTGTATGTCTTTCCAGCTAGCTAGGACAAAGCCAAGTAGCAAGGGGCAGGGCCATTCTAGGTAGGCCTTCTGAGGACTTCTGACTTCTTCTGGGCGTCCTTCCTCTTTTCTACCGTTTGCCACCAGAGAGAATAGTTGGGACGGTTGTCTGCCCACGGCAGGGCGCAGCATTCTGCATCTCACCCTGGGCACCTGAGTAGGTAGCTATCCGCAGAGGGCGGTTTGCTCTTCGAGTTCTTCTCGATGCCCCTGTGTTCCTCTCAGCGCCTGTTTTCCTTCAGGGCTGTTTCTCCTGCAGGGCTTTGCAGGCGGGACTGTGGTCATATGTGCAGTGGGTAGCAATGGCGTCAGCCTGGTGGTGTTTTAATAAAACAAGGCTTTGGTACCACTGATGTGCTGCCTCCCATCTGGTCCAAGCAAACCCAAGTTAAGAGAATTCTGCCCTCTTGACCTTCTCAGCTAAAATTCTTTATAACACTTTGAAATTTTTAGATGCACCACTGGCTCTTTTTGGAAAGAATGATCAACAGAAACATTCTGAATGGCTCTGCTTCCCATATGGAAACTTTTCAAGAGCAAAAGAAGGCCTTCATTCACACAGCCATGACAGCTTTTTAAAAAAAAAAGACACACTAGCCATTTAGATCATACCCCCAGACCCTTCTAAATTCTAAGAATTCAGTTCAATTTAATAAGCGTTTCCCATATACCTAACGTGCCAGACCCTGAGCTAGGTGCTGGAGATACAAAGACACAAGCTGTATAAAGGCATTGACGTGGAGACCTGTGTGGTGAGTAGCAAGCAGGCCAGTCTGACTGGATCACCAGCTTCCTCTTGGGTGGGATGCGACATCAGAGCCAGACTGATAAGGACTTGAAATGCAAAATAGAAGAGATGGCACTTTATCCTCAAAGCGCTAGGGAGCCATTGAAGCTTCCTGGGCATGGGAGAGAATGTTATAGTCTCAGACTTAGGCCTTAAGGGCATCAGTTTGGCAGCCCTGTGGAGGATGGATGGGAGAGGTGAGAGACTGGAGGTGGGGGGCCCAGTAGGAGGCTTTTGTCGTGTTCCAGGTGGGGTAGAGAGGAGGGCTGAATGAACATGAGGAGATGGAGTAGGGATGGAATTGACAAGATGTGACATCTGATTGTATGTGGAAATTGCGAATAAGTAATAGGGTTAATTTAATATTTAAGTTTTTCTTGTTTTAGCACATTTGTTTTATATGGTTTAGTATAGTAGCATCCTAGGTTTTATGTGTTAGATTTCTGTTTAGGTCCCTGGCATAATCAGTGGCCAATAGATTTTTCCCCAGTGGTACACTACTGGAGACAGTAGACAATGGGGATGTATTGGAGTGCCGTGTGTGACACTGGGCACTTGGAGCACTCTGGGCCTCAGCTTTCCAGCGTCTGTCACAGAAGGTGGCTGTGCCCCATGGTGTCTGAGGACCCTCCAAACTGAAGCATCATTTTATTAGGTATTAATTACATTTAACACCTGCTTTATCTTTGCTTTTATGAGATATCATTGGCTCCACTGATTATCTGTTAGTTGCTAGATCCTTGTTCCAGACACAGCCTTCAGTTAAGAAATTGGTCCAATGGCCAACAACCCTGTGTTGATCCATTTGAGACCTTGTTTCAAGCTCACATCTGATGAAAACTGGGAGATTACATGAATTGCAACGGTGTAATGTCATATGTGGTCATAATTGTAGTTTCATACAATTGGTGGGAGATGAGTAGAAAAACCTAAGAAAATGGCTGGCAAGTAATTTTATAGATTTCTATTTTGAGCTTGGTTAATTTTCACAAGAAAAGCCCTAGTGATGGTATGTATGTGTATATACATATGTGTGTGCGCGTGTGCATGTGTGCATCCACACATCCAGACGTGCCTCTCCTTGGATCCCCACAGGTGCCAAGTGACCTCAGTATTTAAGTTTCTCAGATGTGTCTATATGAGGGATGACACAAAATTGCAATGTTTAAGATATTTTGTAGCCCAGCTTTAGTAAGTTGTCATGCTGGGTCACAGAAGAAAGTTTGATGATGTTGTGATAGTGAGAGCCTTGGCCAGGTTCCCGTCTTGCCTCTGCGGCTCACTATCTACGGAGGAGTCCCGTATTTAGCCACTCACCAAAGACGTGTTAGCACCTACAGCGTGTGGAGCAGTCTAGGAAGTGCTGGGCAAAAAGCTGACTTTCCATTGGGGGAAGGACAACAGAAGTCAAAGCCAAGGTGAGGAGGGCGTTGAGCAGGGTCTTGGGGTGAGACTGGCTTGGGGTGGGGAGCATGTGAGCTGAGTCTTGGCTAAAGTGAGGGTTCTGTGAGGCAGTGATGAGGATGAGCCAGGCATGAGGGACAGATGCCTTGGGAAGAACGCCGGGAGAGGGCATATCCTGCTGGGGAATGGCGGGTAGACGCCTTTGGCTGGAGCTTCCTAAGTGGGGATCCTCGTGGTGAGGCCTGTACTAGAGGAGGATCACTTTGGCAGCTGTGGAGAGGGTGCTTTGGAGAGGGGAAAGACTGGAAACAGGGGGAGCCTACTGATATTGCTCAGGCAGGTGATGAGGCCCTGAACCATGGTGGGGGCTGGTCATGGGAGAGGAAGTGAAGTTGGAAGCCTCGCTGGCTAGGAGGGTGGCAGTGCCCTCTGTAGGAAGAGGGAAAACTTTAAGGGGAAAGATTTTGGTTTTCCATATGTTGGGTTTGAGATGTCAGCCAGGTGGCACAGTGGATAGAGGGCTGGGCCTCGTGTCAGGAAGCCCTGAGTTCCAATCCAGCCTCACATGGATTGGAACTAACTAACTACTTCTGATCCAGTCACATCTGTAAAATGAGGATGATGATAACAGCATCTACCTCACATGATTATTGGGAGGGTCAAATGAGGTTATGTTCGTTAAAAGAAAGTGTACCTGACACACAATGAGCTCCAGAGAAATGTCAGCTATGTCCTTATTATTATTGTTATCATTAATGACTGTAGAACATCCATTTGGAAATGTTTAACTCACTGTTTGTGATGTGGAATTGGAGCTCAAGAAAAAGACTGAGGCAGCACATCTGGATTGGGAGCTGGACCCATGGAGATGGCGGCTGGACCCATGAGAAGAGCATGCTTGCTGTGCAGTCAGGGGGTCTGAGTGGAATCCTGGCTCTCACTTTTTCTCTCTCTGTGGCATTGGGCAGATTACACTGCTTTTCTAATCCACACTTTGCTCATCTGTAAAATGAGGGGTTTGAGTGAGATGACTTTTAGCATCTCTCTCAGCTTCAGATTAATGATCCTAAATTTAGGGAGGAAGAGGAGTGGGAGAGAGTGAGAGAGAGAGAGAGAGAGAGAGAGAGAGAGAGAGAGAAGAATAAGGAGGAGGAGGAGGAAGAGAAGAGAAAAGAAGAGAAGAAAAGAGAAGGAGAAAGAGAAGAGGGCCCAGGATTGAACCTTGGAACCATACATGGGTGGGCAGGATATAGATGATGACGCAGCAGAGGACACTGAGGAATGGCCAGATGAGTGGCAGGCAAGAAGAAAGTGTCCCAGAGGAGGGCTTAGTCAATGGTGTCAGATAGTGTACAGAGAAGAACCCCATGGATTTGTTAATGATGACATCACTAGTAACCTCAGACTGAATAGTTTCCATTTGATGAGGTCAGACTCTAAAGAGAGGAGGAGAAGTGAGAGAAGCAAATGTCGACAGATTTTTTTCCTGGGGTTTTGTTGTGAGGAGGGAAATCAGCTGTTAATTTGAGGGCAGGAGAAGCTCTGGCAAAGGGCCGGCTTGGGTTGGTTGCTTGGTTAGTTGTTCGTTTTTAAAGTAGGGCAGTGGCTTGGGTGGTTTGTAGGCAGCAGTGGAGACTAATAGGAAACAGTGGAGCATTGGAAGGAGCGCTCAGGCCAGCCGAGGTTATTCCCAGCTGGGTCACTGAATTCATTTACTGACTGTCCCTCCCGACTTGGGACTGCACATCTTTCTGCACTTCAGTTTCTGTCTTTGTAGAAAAGGGAATTGGGCCAAATGATCTCTGATGTCCTCTCGAGTGCTAACATTCTGTTTAATCTCACAGGACCTCAGTTTCCTCTTCTGTAGAATGCAGAAGATAAACCTTTTTCTTTCTCTCTGTCAAGGTTCTTGCGAAAGATAAAGGATGTGAGATAGTCTAGTACTTTAGAAAGTCTTTGTGCTGGCCCCAGTGCTGATTGTAGCCCCTGATGGTCGTAGCAGATTGGCTTTGCCAAGTGCTATGGGGAAATGATTTGTATGTAGAGAGCCCTGGGTCTGATGTCAGGCCCCACATACTGCCAGCTGTGTGACCTCGAGCAAGCCATTGCACTTCTGCCTCAGGTTCCCATCTGTGAAATGGGGCTAATGACAGCACCTTCCTCCCAGGGTGTGCTGAGGATCCAACATGGTGATGGTTGTGAAGGGCTCAGCACAGGGCCTGGCCGGAAGCAGGCGCCACATAAATGTTAGTTATTGTCTTCTACAGTATTATAAGAACACATTGTTTTCAATCCAGGAACCAGGTGAAAGGTCATGGGGAATATTTAACAAAATAAATAAAAATACAATAAAACACAGTGTTCATGTATGGCTTTCTAAGTCGGTGTGTCGCCCGGAGGCATCCTTTATGTGGGGTTTAGTGGCATGACTTCTGTCTGAGTTTGACACCACGGCTTTCAGCTACTGTCTCCAGAAGGTGACCTGCAAAGAAGGGGCCACTTTGATTGACAGCGGAGGGAGGGCTGGGCACTGGAGAGCTCTGCCCAGGTCTCTGTCAGGAGGAGGCACCAAGGCCTCCTCATTCCCAGCAGGCTGCAAGATGGCACCAGGCCCCTTGCCTGCTCACATTCTTCCCCATCTCCACTTCCAGATTCTCCACCATTGTTCAGTAATCTCTCCTCATTTAAGATTCATTCAATCCAAATTGATCATCCAGTCCAGATTCTGGTAGCTTTTCTTTCCCAACCTCCAGGACACTCTCCTCTGTCCCTCCCTTCTCCCTCCCTCCCTTCTTCCTTCCCTCCCTTCCTTCCTTCCTCCCTCCCTCCCTTCCTCCCTTTCTCCCTCCCTCCTTTCCTTCCTTCCTTCCTTCCTTCCTTCCTTCCTTCCTTCCTTCCTTCCTTCCTTCCTTCCTTCCTTCCTTCCTTCCTTCCTTCCTTCCTTCCTTCCTTCCTCAGTGAGTTTAGGCTTTCTTCCCCAACTTCTAACCTTCTGCTAGGAGACTTCTGCTTTTATGGTGACAATAACCCCTAACACCCCAAGTGCACGGTTGCTCGGCTTCCTCCTTTCCCATGATGTTCCCTGTCAGCTGACCTCCACTTCACACACAGACTCGTATCATCAATCAGTGTTCTCCTTCCATGTCCATCACCTCCAAAATTCCGTTATGTAATCACAGTCTTGGCATTCCACCATTCTTTCCGCCATACCATCTCTAGCTCCGTCCTTTGTCCTCTCCCTGACCTCCAGTCCCTCTGCCCCTCAGTTCTTTCCCATGCCACCCCCCCACTCTGGTGCCTCTGCTCATCCCTAGCTTGACTCCTTGGTGAACCAGTTCACCTTGGCACTGTTCTAGTCTTTCAAGTCATTTGCCCACATGTTTGATTGCCAGTCTTGTGTTGCTGAGCCTCAGCCTCGAATGACTCCCACTGTCTGTTGTCTTTGCTCCTAGTATGCGCTGCTGAAAGAAGCTGGAGAAAATGAGGAACCTGTGCTGACTGGGTTCCCTGCCAATTTCGTTCACATCTTCTCAGCTGGGCTCTCATCTTGGCAAGGCTTGTATGTGTCCTGATGGAGTCACTGTCTCACTCACTACAAACCTTGGCATCCCACCTTATGCCTCTTGCTTTATACTTTGTTTTAAAAATGGAGACAATTCCCTCTTCTCTCCTCTTTGTTCCCCCCCACCCCACTTAGCTGCCTCTCCCCAATCTTTCCTCCACCCCATCTTTAATGGAGAAGTGGGTTTTCTCCTTGCCGAACAGATCCCTCAGCAGTCCACATTCCTCTGGCTTCTGACCCCATCCTTCCACCGAAATGCCTTCTCTTACATTGGCAGTGATCTCTTACTTGCCAAATCTCATGGCCTTTTCTCCGTCTTCATCCTTCTAGACTACAGTCTCTGACCCTGTCAGTCACCCTCTTCTGTTCGTTCTTCTCTCTAGGTTTTCATAATGTAGATCTCTCCCGGTTCTTCTCGCCTGCCTGTTTGACTGGCCCTTCTCACTCTCCTCAGCTGGATCTTCATTCAGGTCATGCCCACTAACCGAGGGAGGCCCCCAAGGTTCTGTCCTGGCCTCTGTTCCCTCTTCCCTTTGCTGTTTTTCACTTGGTGATCTCAGTTCCCATGGATTCGACGATGCTCTCTGTGCCGATCGTTCTCAGCAATTTGCCTGTCCCTTACTTCCCCACGTGTCAGTTGCTCACCTGCCATGTGTCCGTAGGGAAGTCCTTCGGCCTCTCACAGTCTTGATTTCTTATTTGTAAAATAAGCATTGGTTTGTGATGATAAGGTGGAACAGTGATCTCCCGGGGTCGGTGTTTTACAAGCACTTTGCAAAGCTGACGGCACTCCAGGAATGCAGATAGCGATTCTTAAGTGGCAGTGATTTCATGTTTCAGGACTATCAATATCAATGTGATTCTAAGATGTTTTGCCATGATTTTACTGATTATTCTTTGCAATAATTCTTTTGAGATAGATCAGTATGCATTGTACCTCCATCTGTCTTCCAGCCATGTATCACGAAGCATAAAGAGACAGATGATTTATTAGCTTTATGTACTACTAGGAAAGCAGGAGGTTGAGCCTGAGGCAAACTCATCACCTGTCTGTGATGCCCTTGTGTGTCCCTTCCCGTAGCCTTCTTTCTAAGCCTTCCATTTCCTGTTCCCTGCCCACAGGTGCCTAATACTTCAGGGATCCCATGTTGCACAAGGGCCCCCTCGGACAAAGTGGCCCATCTCTCAAAATAATATTTCTTCCTTCTTTTCCCTCCCTTTTCTTCTTCCCCTCCCATCAAAGCCCTCCACCCTTCAGTGTGGAAGATCTCAGGCAGGCCGTAAGAGAAAAGCAATCATAGAGAGCTTTCACTGATGAATGACCTTCCAAGCTTCTAATTCTCCCTGTTTTCAAGTTAAAGGATAAAGTTGAGCCACTCAGATTTCTTTTTTTTCCCTAAATTAGGATGAAATTTTCTTTAGTTCCCATTTCATGGTCTCTATATACATCTTACTGAGAAAAAAACCTAAAAGCCAGGACTGCATCTCTTAGCTTGTGTTCGAAGCAGCTAATTTATATTATTTCACTTATTTAGAGGTATTTTACAGGTCCAGGACTTCACTTATATGATAAATTAAAGAATAGTAAATCTAGAAAGACATCTGGGTCAGCCTTCTCATTTTTGAGGTGGGGAAACAGGCCCAAGTGGAGTTATTGAGGGTAGAGCTGGCATTAGGCTCCCAGCTTCCTTGCTTCCTATTCTTATGCCAGAGTTCTATACTTGAATTCCGGGAGTTGTATTTACTTTTGATGCTAGCGTTTTTTTTTCCCTCAAAATTCAGTTTATTTTCCTAAGCATATACTTCCCTATTGTTTTTCAGTATCCGGAATTTAATGCAGAAGTATCTTAATGAGAGAGGTGAATTAACATTTGACAAGATTTTCAATCAGAAAATCGGTGAGTTCTACACTGCATGCTTTCCTTTCAGTAGTGATGGTTATTATGATAGCAAAGTCATTATGAATGTACCATTTAATATTTTACATTTGATATTGAAAAGAAGAGAGATGTTTCTGGTAAGAAAAATATGTACTTTGTCAAGCTTTATTTGCTTTTCATTACAATAAGGGGGTCCACCCAGCAGAGAATAGTGGAAAGGCCACAAGACTCTGAGTCTGTCTGGTTTGAGGCCTGTCTTTGTCATTGATGAGTTGTGGGCCCTTGGGCCACTCACTCACTTTCTCTAAGCCCTAGCTTCATCTTTAAAATGGGAATAGTAATGCCTGCTTGAATGACCTCATTGAATGATTGGGAGGATTGGATGAGAATATGTATGAAATCACTTTGTTAGACAGATGTATCTGACTGAGTGATGGCAGCAGCAGCAGCAGCAGCCAATAGCTACTTAGAGTAGCCTCTGAGAAAACACAGATTCACTCCCAGGGGTCTTATTTGGAGCAGTCTCCACAAGTTTCCCTGGAGTGCCCTTTGGCCAGTACAAAAGGGGACAATAGGTGAATTCTTTGGAGTATGGGAGCAGCTGCTTAGCAGCCAAAAAGGAGGTTCTTTCTCTCTTTAAAAATTGGTTGTATTTGCCAGTGAGGACTCAGCTGCCCTAAGAACTCCATCCCTTGATGGAATTTTCAATTTTCCTTCTTCCTTGTGCCCCCACCCCTCTTAGGGAGCTAGAGTCTCTTCTTGGGAGCAAGACCTTTGTCTTGGAGCTCTGTAGGCGAGGGCGAGGTAGAAGGAGCCCCAGGTTTGAAGTCAGAGGACAGGGGTTCATATTCTAGCTCCCCCTTTGTATGAATTTGAGTAAGGCATATTTCCTCCTTAGGCCTCAGCTTCCTCATCTGTAATATTGTTCTTGATAAAAATAAAGAGCCCTTTTGGGCGCAATGGAGAAGAAATTGCCCAGTCCCTTTTTTTAATCAAGAAAAATTTGGCTCTAATTGGATTCACCCAACTTATATGGATAGCATACAAGTTTTTGTTAAATATACGAAATAAAAATAAAATCCTTGGTGCATGTCTATGCCACTGATGATACGGACTCTTACCCTGTAACATGGGTAATTCTGATATGTTAGCCGATGTGTGCAGCATGTTTGCCTGTTGGCATGGCAGGTGTCAATCTTGGCCAGGGATGATACATCATTATTGGTTCCCGGTTGTCTAGCAGTTAATTCATGGCAAACTTATGAGAAGGGAGTGTGAGCGGCATCAGGCACGTACAAAAACAAGATGGAGAAATGAGGAATCCTGGACTCATTTGTCTCAGAAGGTGACAATGGACATGGGAGGTAAACATCAGTAGGACTGACTGGACAAGTTGCCTCCTGGTTACTATTTTTTTGTCCCATTCCCAGAAAACAAATGGTGCTTTTCAGAAATTTTCTGATTCCCTGAACAGTATTTTATTCTCAGTCAGGACAGGGTTCATTTGTCCTCTGTTTCTTTTACTTAGCATGACAGTCAACAGAAGTGTCAAGCTACCTTCCTTGATATGATGAATATGCTGATACTAGGGCTCTTGGTGTGTTGACCTTTACTGATCTTAGGAGAACTCTCCAGGCTGAGCTGACAGTTCAGCTTCCTGAAATGCCGCCTTTGCCTTTCTTGAATCATGACTTGCCACCAGGGCTTACTTAACGTGGATTGCTGCAGACTTTGGCTTTCGTGGAGATCTCTACAAATAAAGATTCTTCCCACAAAATAAGGAGGCTCGGCATAGCTTCCGTAATGCTCTTCCCCATCCTGGGCCTCCTCCTCCATTTTTATTACTGAGTTGAATTGTCTTCCATATTAATTCAGTCCTCTTCACTAGTTGGAAGACTGACTAATGGAGAATATTATATGAGTAACCATTTAGTAAGAATATGGATAAAGAGAGTGGAGAGCTTTGGGGTCTTTGAGATCCAACATGAAGACCTAGGTCAGGTGCTAAAGAGAGAAGACTTGGAGATTTGTCTACTAGTTGGCAAAAATAATTTAGCCATCATCTGTTGCAACTTAGGTCATGAAATGTGTCAGTGTGGGAAGGTTAGTACTATTGGGGGAGGAGGGTGAATAGAGGAAGGGTAAGCCCATCTGGACTGCTGGGAGGCTTTTTATCCTTAGCTGCCCACAGAAGACATACTTGATTTCTTTAAAAAAGACAAAGGTTCGATTTTTGTCACACTTGTTATGCTTCTATTTCATTCTGTGAATTTCAATGCTCAAAGTTCATTCAACATTCAGCAAGCATTGAATGCCAACAACATGCCCCACATGTGCTTGGCTCTGAGTACAGAGAAAGGCAACAATGTAGTGCCTGTCCTCAAGAGGCCACCATTCTGCTGGGGAGCAATGTGTGGGCACCTGTGTATGTATGTACTACATATACATGCACACACACACACACACACACACACACACAGTGTGAATGGGAAGAAATCCTAGAGGGAAGGCACAGGGGTGGCAGGAGGGTGGCACCAGATGGATACAGGTGGAATGGGAGCTGATGAGATGAGGAGGGAGAGCATTCTGAGCCGTGTTGGAAGATGTAACCACAGCAGGGAGGAGCATGCTGGCCACTGATGCAGGGTCCTAGCCAATATGATGTACGTTCTCCCACTTTCTATTAGTGTACTGTATTTTTTATTCTGGGTGCAGCCCTTGAATAATTATTTTATTTTAATGCAGCCCTAAGATAACCCAAGGTTGTACAGCCCTGGTTTAGAGGAAGCTAATCTTAGGATCTGAAGCTGGATTCCATTTTTGCGGATGAGAAAAGAAGGCGAGTAGACTCTAAGGGGAGGAGGAATACAGGGTACATATGCCATATTGAGAGGCCCTGTTCCATTGGAATATGTGAAGAGCTCCTGGCTTCCTTGGCTGCTTATACCCTCTGTAGATTAAGGGACAAGAAAGAATGTGAGTGAAAGCAGGAGAGGTAGAAATGGGTTGGATTTGGGGATGAAGTCAGAGATTCAGGAAGTGTCCTCTGGGCTGCGGTGGCCTGGCCACTGCTTCTGAGGAAGCTGAAAACCCAGAAGAGGTGCTTTAGGCCAGAGTCCTTGGCACTGTCATAGGGTTCAGCATCAGAAGCTGATGTTAACAGTTGAAATGACTTTAAAGAAGTTACATTACTATACATTTTGATATGGCAGAAGCACTCTGAATATGTTTCTTGTAAAGGCATAGTTGAATATAACCTAAATCCAAAATTGCACATGTCTTTGATGAAAAAATTGATGGTATCATCTGTGACTGTCATCCCGACTTTACCCTTAATTATTTTATTTTTCACTCCTTTTCCAGTGTTTCCCTCGTCCCACTTTCTTTGCCTTTCTGCCTCATCCTCCCCTTCCTCTTATTCCTTTCTTTCTGTAATACACTCTCTTTTCTGTTTCTCCTTGGTACCTTTTTTGAATCATCCTCTTTTCTCTTCCTCCCTTTCATGTTGCTCCTTTCCATCATAGTCCAACATATTTACATTCCCCTCTACTGATCCCAGTTCTGCTTTTGAGTCAAGATATGATAATTAGGGTTGGGGTAGTAGTCTTCTTAGGTGTGCTATGGCAAAGGTCCCTTCTGGAGCTGACTCTCTAGGATTTGGCCCATTGACATGGAAAGTTGTTGTAGGCATACGTGAATATAAACCTAAAGACAGTAACGGTAGAAACTAGTTGTCCCAAAGTTCTTCTTCTTTCAAATATTTTGTGGCGTTAAAATGCAGGGAAGCAGTCAGTCGTTACTCAGGTCTTGATATAATTGAATGTATAGCATTAAGAAGCTTTCCTCAAAGAAATACATTAATTTATCCAGATCTTTTTAAGCGACATATATGGTCAAAAGAGCCAGTTATATACGTATTTTATATAGAAGATAAAAATGAAGAAATAAGGTACCTTACTTTGGAATTGCCTATAGCATGGAAACTCCCAATAGGCTAAAGACATTAGCTTGTATATATTTATATAGAACCTAGGCCATTAAGTCACTAACTTTCCAATATGTAATCATAGGAACACAAAAGCTGGAAAGGACCTCATAAGTCATTATGTAAATTTCTTCTAATGGAAAATTAGTGATACTTATAATAGGTATTTGTTTCTCAGTGATGAAAGAAAGTCTACATTCTGTTTTAATTTGTTACGCATGTTCTTGGACTGTTAAAAATAAAGCTTTGCCGCATGTAATGTTATTAAGACGATTTCATGACAAAACGGTAGGCTGACCATATTGCAGCAGACAGTCCCATAGGAAAAGCAAATGAGGAGCTCCTGTCCTTGGGAGTTGAATGCATTGGCTCCTGATTCTTGTCCTAGGCAACCGATCACCCTAGATCACAAGATAATTTCATAGCATAGAATTTGCTTATAATGACTTAGTGGGAAATGACATTGTTCAGGGGCCACTGCCACATGGAGAATGCTGATCCATGAGGTCCATTAGAGAATTATTTTTACATTCATACCTCAAAAGAGAGTTATGGTATAGTACAGGGCTTCTTAAAGTTTTTTCACTGGAGACCCTTTTCACGTTTAGTCAGCATTAGTTGGCATGTGTGGCCTAAGGGTATGCATACTGCAAAGTGCATATGCTTTGTGTTCAGAACCAAGGCTGCAGTGAAGTTGTGTGATGCAATATGGGCAAGAGCTGCCAGAAACACCTCAGATTCATTATATGTTTGATTTTTAATTAATTTTTGGTCATTGCATGTTCAGAAATCTTTTACTGTTGTTAAATTTTTTTCAAGCACTGGGTTCAAGTTCTACCTCTGACCCATACTGGCCATGTGACTCTAGCCTAGACAGTCACCTCCAAGGCTTTAGATAAGAGGTGTCAAAAATGCAGCTAAACCAGGCTAAAATGTAATTGGGAAGTGTTTAGTAAAATAAAAATACAACATAACATAGACAGTGTTAATCTGTAGTTTTCTAAGGCAGCATGAGGAATCAGGTATCTATTTCTATTGGATTTTGGCACCACTGCTCTAGACTTTCTAAGACCCAAGTTGCACAGAAGATGAAGTGGTGCATTGGTCAGGGCATTTCTTATGCCAGCGAAGTTGCAGGACAACCCTAGATCCCAGTCCTGAACTCACCCTTGCTGGGCCTTGTGATACCACTGGCTCTTAGCAAAGATATAATTAGAATTGGAAAGGGATCCTCAGAGGATGTACAGAATTTCTTGTGTGTCTCTTATCTGTAGAAGTTGGTCCACTAATGTTTCTGGAAGGAAACTGGGGAGGGACCAACATCACAGGTTCACAGAAGCTGGTACGGACATGCCTGGAACTCTACCAGTGTTTCACAAATGGGTTGGGATATGAGACTCTTTGAGGTTTGTGTGAGAGGTATGGACGCAGCCACCTTGGGATTCGGGGACACTGGGGAGCAAACTGCAGGAAATGAAGACTATTTCATAGGGAGAATTGAGGCATCTTTCCTGCAATGTGTGTGATGGCTATCTACCCATCTATATTGATATTTCATTGGGTGCTAGGTGGCGCGATAGTGCTCAGAGCATCAGGCCTAGAGTCAGGAAGATATGAGTTCAAACGTGACCTCAGATACTTATTAACAGTGTGACCCTGGGCAAGTCAGTTAACTCCGTTTGCCTCAGTTTCCTCATCTGTAAAATGAACTGGAGAAGGAAATGGCAAACCACTCCAATATTTTTGCCAGGAAAACCCCAAATGGAGTCATGAAGAGTTGGATATGACTGAAAAACGGCCGAATAGCAACTAATATCTGTGGTTCACATTTTATCGTTCAGAAGGAAAAAGGATATTAGCATTAACATTTTCTTATAAAATCTTTATTTTCCTTACACGCCATGCTGTGGAGCACTGTGTGGGAAAACCTGAGCTAGAGAGAATGATCTGGTCTCCTGGAAAGGTTCAGTCCTCTAGGATCCTAAGAGGCCACTGGTAGACCCATGGGCAGTGAGCAGGGAGCCTGAGCTCAGTCATTCCTCACATGCTCATTCCTGTGGAAGCCTAAGTCACTTAGTCCCTACTTGCCTCAGTTTCCTCTTTCATAAAAAGGGGGTAATAATACACATGAATTCTGTCCTAACAATTGAGATAAGAAATCCAAAATTCCACATTCCTGTGATGGAAAAGCTGATAGCATAACCTGTGACTGTTAGCTTGCCTTCATCCAAAATAGAGCAAGAGTTAAAAAATGAGAGGATTCTTTTTCATAAAACCAAAAACCTTTATTTAAAAAATGTAGTAAATATTGTACAGACTTTTGATTATTCATATTCTTTGTTTTATAAGTAAAATCTTATTTTACTTTTATCATGTCAAAATTTTCTGTCATTTTTCTTTTGTAAAAAATGACAAATTTAACCATAATAAAGATTGTAAATATGCAGGAAGGAAGAAAGTTGTACATAAAAACCTCTAGTGTTAAACACAAGAGAACCAAGTGAATTAATAGATAGTAACCAATCAGAAGAAGAATGTATTCTGGCTGTCTTTGGCCTTTTTATTTTCTTTGCATGCACAGAATTATATGTGCGTATATGTCTACATCTATATATGCACATATATAAGTGTGTGTGTGTGTGTGTGTTTATATTTTTGGACAATAGACTGTAGTTCCAGTACTGCAGATTTTGCTTTGTGTCACATTGTATTCATGCTTTCATATTTTCTTGTGTTCTTCATCCTTAGCTTATAAGACCTTAGTATGTTCCCCTCCATTATCATTTGGATATGCCCTGGTGTTTTGGTTGGTTGGTTTTTTGCTTTTCACTTTCATGGTTTATGGTCCGGTGCAGGTTGGTCTGGCTTTTTGCATCTCAAGGCAGCCTGTGGCCCTTTCTTTCATTTTGAATCCATTCCATTTTCTAGATTGATGTGTTTTTTTGTAAAGTCTGTGTTGCTTTGTTTATTCATATTATCATTTATTTTATTGGAAATTTAAATGATTTACATTTAGTGTCTAATTCACTGGGTTTCTCTTTTCACTCAGTCTCTTAGGAGGGGATCTGTACTTTGTTATTGTTAGGGTTTTGTGAGGCTCCCCCTTCTCAGTAGCAAGGAGATTTGCTTTGGGATGATCATTCTGCCAGTTCCTGCTCCTTCTCCTCTCATCCCAAATCACTCCCCTTCTTCTGCTTTTTAAACAATTTCTTTCTCTGAAATATCCTTTGGGGCAGCTAGGTGGTGTAGTGAGCAGAGCACAGGCCCTGGAGTTAGGAGGACCTGAGTTCAAATGCGGCTTCAGATGCTTGACGCTTACCAGCTGTGTGACCTTGGGCAAGTCACTTAACCCCAATTGCCCTGCCTTCCCCCCTCAAAAAAAGAAAAAGAAATATCCTTTGAAATATCTCTCAGAGTTGTTCCTGCCTATGGACAAGACAAGCCATCTTACCTGGAGCAGCCTGGTGCCCTGAGAGTGTGATAAGATGGGGCATGATACTGGAGCTCAAGCCACCAGTACTAGCTTTACCACCCCCTCCCTGCAAACCCCAGTGGAGACTGCCCAGGACCCTGTACCCAAGTGCTGCCCAGACCGCCATGCCTGTTTTCAGCTCGTGTCCTGTAGCCATCTTGGAGGGGAGAGATCACTGTAGAGAAAGGGCACACCTGACTTACCACCAACTGCTGATCACCTGCCACTGACAGGCAGGTAATCCAAGAGCCCTAGCAGTGGCAGCACCCCTTAGACCTCTAGTCCTGCTTGCACCCCAGCTCCTGAAGCTTCATCCCAGGAAGCAACTCTGTGAAGAAGCTGGAGCTCCTGAAAGCCCAGAAGAGAAGGTTCTTGTAGCCAGAGTTTTTGGCACTGTCAGAGGGTTCAACACCAGAAGCTGCTAAGATTTTATTGGGTGGAATGACTTCAGGGAAGTTACCCTCTTCTCCACTTTGCTACAGTCTGTGGACCATGAGGGCTTTCTGTCTTATTGGCCACTTAAACCTTCCGACACCTGCCATGGGCTCCATCTCACGATGGGGGAACTAGGTGACTTTGTTCTTTCATTTCCCCAGGGCTTAGCACAGTGTTTTACATAGAAGTCCTTAATAAATACTTTTTCATTCATTCAAATACATAGATCTCTTTGTGAATTTTTCAGTCTAAGTACTTCTCAGATGCCTATCTCTTATCTTTACTGAGTTTTTCTTGCTAGATAATTCTGAGTTCAGTTTTTCCAGTAATCTTGCTTCATCCTGGAAAAGTCCTCTCTGATCTCGATACTGTTTCTTGGTAAGCGTTTTGTATATTTCTGCTGTAAGCTTGAAGGATTTTTCCACTTAGCATTGTGTTACTGGAATTCAGTATTATATGTCTAGGCAGGATAAATCTTAGATTCTTCTTTCTCAGGAGACTGGGAATTTTTTATTTGTGTCCTGATTTGTTTTTCCCTAATTCTGGGAGACTTTTCTTTGGGTATTTTCTAGAATATAGTGTTCTGATTCATTTGTTTTTCTCAGTTATTTGGGATATCAGTAATCTTGAGAATAGGACCTGTGTTCTAGGTTGGTCATGTGAATCCAGTAATTTGTATAATTTTAATGACATTTTAACTGCCTTTTATTGTTTGTTGCTTATATGAATTTTTGGAGTTTTCTATTCCCTACAATCCTTTATTATTTTCACCCAGTCTTCTTGAATTTTTACCAAATTAAAATTTTTTCAAACTTTTGTTTGGTTTTGTGATTTTCTTGGTTTAGTTGATTTCTTTGTGCCATTTATGTCTTTGAGAACAACTTCTGGGATATCTTGGATTTCCTTTTCCTATCTGCATTTTTTTCTGGAACTCTTAATAGTTTCAGTACTCCGTATTTTAAATTTTGATCGATTCATATTTTCTGTGTTTGTATTTTCTCTCTGTCTTTTCCCTTCCTTCCTTTCTTCCTTCTCTCTTTTTCTTTTTCTTTCTTTCTTTCTTTCTTTCTTTCTTTCTTTCTTTCTTTCTTTCTTTCTTTCTTTCTTTCTTTCTTTCTTTCTTTCTTTCTTTCTTTCCTTCCTTCCTTCCTTCCTTCCTTCCTTCCTTCCTTCCTTCCTTCCTTCCTTCCTTCTTTCTTTCCTTCTTTCTTTCTCTTTTTCTCTTCCTTCCTCTCTTCCTCTCTCCTTTCCTCTCTTCCTTCTGGCCTTCCTTTCTTTCCTCTCTGAACTTTTCACTCTGCCATTTTGCCTGGGAGTCCTGTTATGTGTTTCCGAAAGGACTTCTGTGTGTATCAGTGGCTGGCAACCACACATATGTATGGTACCTTAATGGTTTTCACAGGGCTTCCCATTTAATGACTTTAATGACTAGTATTGTGCTTATTTTGCTGGCAAGAAGTCACCTAATAAGCTTTTATTAAGGGCCTGCTATGGGCCAGGCATGAGGCTCCAAAGACAAAGAGGCTGCCCTCAAGGAACCTGTTGTCTATTGTGTTGCGCATCAGGGCCTAAATAGGCATGTATCAGGCATGTACCAAGCATGTACAATGACACCAGTGTGGGTCAGGAAGAAAAAGTGGCTTGTTTTCTGTTTTCTGAACTCCTCCTGGGGCTCTGTAAGCTGTGAACTGTGGTTATTTGGGGACCACAAATTTTTCATCTGGCAGTCAGACCTGGATCGGAGTGTTAGCTCTGGCACTGGTTATTTACCTGTGGGCTGATGATCGTATTTAAACATTTGAGACTTGCTCTCGTTTTTGTCAGATGTAGACAATCATTCTTTCACGATGCACTTCCCAGTGTTATTGTGAGGGAACTGATTTGCGACCTGCCAAGGACCATGTAAACAAGAGGCATCATTAGATATTCAGCATGCCTGGTTCAAAATCTGATGCCTCGCCATTAGACACAGGTGCTAGGTGCTTATACCGAATTCAGAAAGCAATAGGAACAAAGAAAATGGCTGCCTGCTGCCCAGAAAAGAGACTGTGCTTCCCTCATACTTGGGATAGATTTGCGCTCTCATGGGTATGGGTATTTTTTCCCTTTGGTACAGATTGTGGCCTTTACTTTGTAATTCTTCTTTTAAGAACTGTTGGTTTATATGTTATATCTTAGATACTAAGTCCTCATCAGAAACCTTTGATCCACAGATTTCCCCCCCCCCCGCCCCCATTTGACCACTTCTCTTCTTATCTAGATCAGAGGTGGGGAACCTTTGGCCATGTGTGGCCTTGAGGCTGCAGGTTCCCTACCCTGTCCTATATGTGTTAATGTTGCCTGGGTAGAAGCTTTTCAGTTTCAAGTTCCCTCTTTTGCTGCAGACATAGCATTATGTTTCTTTAGTTACTTTAATGTTTTTAAGGTGGCCCTGTTTCCCTCGGCTCTCTTGCCCTCACCCCTGATCCCCTCTTCTTGTTCCATTGTCCTCTTTCTGCTCCTCCCCTTCAGCTAGTCCTGTTCTTTAGTTTTTAAGTTTTGCTTTTCTGAACCCTTTTCCAAAAAAAACTTCTGTCACTTTTTGGTATCTAGCTTTTCTTTGTGTTGACTCTAGACCCTCGTTCTCTGATTCATGATCCCTGTATTTTTCTGCCTTTTCTCTTTTTTCTGTATTCTTCATGTACTCAAAGCTTCTAAGACGTCCATTCCGGGCTCTCCTCACTAGGTGCTTTCTGTTTTTGCTTGTGGGGTTTACTCCATGGATTCCCCTTTTCCTTTGGGTTTCACTTCCAGAACAGTGCCATTCAGACAAATGATTATTTCTCTCTTGTATTAATAACTGATTGCATCAAGACCAAGGTTTTCCCCCTTTTCTACTTCCTCACCCAGAAATCAACAAGTGTTTGAGAAAGCCTATTCCTGATTACTCAGACAGGGCTGAGAAGCTGTGGATTCTCCCTTTTGTTAGTCCAGTGATAGGGAAATTGATAAGTCTCTTTGACCAAGACTTGGCTTTTCCAAGTCACGTGCCCTCAAGACCCTCATTAGAATTAGCCCACATCTCATTATGATATTCATTCTCTCATTGATTGTTAACCAGAGTTGATTGCCACCCTCAGGAACACCTGTTCTTCCAAAGGCATATAAATTGTGAGCCCATTGCCATGAAGGGTCTTTGGCATGTGAGAGTACCCCTGACCTCTTTTTATTAATAAATATGCTAGCCTTTAACGATTAAATTACCTGGAAACTATGTCTCTCGAAATTTTAAAGTATCACACCAATTATTGCAGGTGTCAGAGAGGACACTGCCCCATTGCAAGACTTCTTCCCCATCATGTTTCTAATTATGTAGCCCACCACTGATCTATAACCTCTCTTTTGAACCCTTTTTTCATCTACATTTGCCTGTACATTTTCCTGTGTCCTTGCTCTCCCACATTTCCAGGCACAGTTGCTCCCGCCCCAGGCCCCATCCACTATAAGGTCCTCATTTCCTTCCACTGGTCACCTCTCTTCACCCATAGAAGTATTCATCAAGGGGCAGCTAGGTGGCTCAGTGAGTAGAGCACCGGCCCTGGAGTCAGGAAGACCTGAGTTGAAATCCAGCCTCAGACACTTGACACACTTGCTAGCTGTGTGACCCTGGGCAAGTCACTTAACCCCAATTGCCTTGCCTTCCACCCTCAAAAAAAAAAGAAATATTTATCATTAAAACCCCCTGTCACTTTCTTTCCCACTCTCTTTTTCATTCTCTTGCCCTCCCATTTACTTCCCTGTAGGCCCTTGATCTGACCCTGGTACATCACTCACTCTTCTGCCTCTCCCCTTTTATGTAGCTTACCATGTTGTAATGTAGTCCCACAGAAGTACCTGTGGGCCAGGGTCACCAGGTTCTCTCCATAATGCCCCTTGTCCACCTTATCACTACTACCTGCCTTTGACTTCTGCCTTCACAGTTAGTAGGTCTTGTTCACACAGTTCACACCTAATTGATTTTTATTGTTCTCATTTGACAAAGCTAACAGGCTATATAGCATCTAGGGAGGAATGCTTTCAGTGATTAAATGGACCCCCCAAGCTTTACACTTGTAATAATTGAACTTGGGTGGAAAAATATTAAAAACAAGGAGAGGGTTGTGTTTAATTTGGAATGTATTGGTAACAAATCTCATTAGCAATTTTTTTTTAAAGTAAGTCTCCTTGATGCTTTTTGTTGTCATAGACACTTTCTGATATGTCTGTTCTCCTTTGTAGCAAAAGAAAATCTGTTAAGCAAGACTGACCAAAAGACAACTATCCCTGACAAAGGGATACACTGTTCTCCAAGTCCCTGACTTCCCTGCCCACTGAGAGGAAAAGTGTATCACACCATCTGTTCTTCAGAACCAAGATTGGGCAAATAATTTCCTTTCCCAGAACATAGATTCATTTTAGATTCAAATTGAAATGCCAGTTTGCTTGGTTTAGGATTGCAGTAAATTGTTAAGAAATGAAAAACAGGTGGAAAAAATAGACAAAGGGTGGTAAACAAGGAAATAAAATCTATTCTTCCAAAAACATCATTTCACTTTTTCAGTGTAATTTTCCCCAGTAATTTATAGAATCACAAGTAATGTCGCCTTCAGTTCTGTCTCACTCCAAGCTGGCTGAATTGTGATTAAGTTGTTTGGTGGGCGGCACTCGTAGGCCAGGCAGAGGATCTCAGACAACATTTATCTTGCACTTGCCACCACCAGAATCCTTAAAATACAGAGAAAAAACATTATTTCTTTGGATGAGACCCCATTACAGTGGGACCATCTCCTTCTAAAGATGAAATATAAATAATTAATGCTTTGTGAAAGTTGAGTAGTCTCTCACATAA
>CM053622.1:14336058-14353167 GCA_028646595.1 Phalanger gymnotis | reverse complement strand
GTGGAAGCTGCTGCCTTTTCACAAGCTAACCCTTCCACTTTCACCTTTGCTTCCGTTCTCTCCCATCTTCTCCTGCACGTACCACCACGTCAACCCAACTTTCTGGGGTATTTGATTTCTCTCTACGTACAGACTCCTTCCCTGCTGCCTCTAAATTTGCCCACGTCTCTTCCTTTCCCCTCATCCTTCCTTAAAACGTCATCATTTGATCTGACATGTCCATTAGTTCTCATTCTCCATCTTTCTCCTTCCTTCTCCAGTGAGCTCCTAGCTGCTGCTGCTGTGAGCTCGCCTTAATGTAGTACCTGAGGGCTTCAGAAGCACACTTGTATATATCTTACCTCATTTTATACTCTCCACAATCCTGTGAGGCAGGTGCTAATGTGATATTCATTTTGTAGGTGAGAGACTCAGTCAGACAGAGGTTGGGGCTTGCCCAGAGTCACATAGCAAGTAAGCGTCTAAGGCTGCATTTGAACTCAGGTCTTCCTGCCTGGTCTAGTGCTCCGTCCACTGGGCTGCCTCAGCAGCCTGAAGATGGGATAGCCATTTTCATAATCGCTCACTTGCACTCTTGTTTCCTACCTTCTTATTCTTCCTTCTACCAAGTTGCCAATGATGTCTTAATTGCCAGATCTAAGGGCACTTTGTCAGGCCTTTCTGATCACCATCTCCTGGATACTCTTTCCTCTCGAGGGTTTTTGTGGCACCCTTCTCTCCTGGTTCTTCTCCTACCTCCACAGTCTCCTTTGCTGGATTTCCATCTCTCTCCTCTGTGTGGCCTTTCAGTGAAGTCTTTGTAAACTGCCCCTTCCTACCTGTAGAGTCTTCTTATGTGGTTCTCCTTTCTATGTATTCAACCATCTGGCCACACAGATCTGCTTGTAGTTTCTCAAGTGTAATTCTCCATCTTCCAGCTCTAGGCCTTTGCACTGGCCATCTGGAATGTTCTCCCTTCCACTTCCACTGTCTTGTTTTCTTTGCTTCCTTCAAGACTCAGCACAAATCCCACTTTCTGAAGAACACCTTCTCCTGGCTCCCTTTACCTCCCACCCTGTTGCCCAGCTCCTAGTGATATACCCTTGGATATCATCTTCCACCTAAATTGTGTGGACTTGATAATTTATTAGCTTTTTGAGGAAAGAGACTGTTTTTTGCCATTTTGATATCTGGCCCAGTTCTGGGCACATTGTACATGCCTAATAAAAGCCTGTTAATGGGGCAGCTAGATGGTGCAGTGAGTAAAGCACCAGCCCTGGAGTCAGGAGGACCTGAGTTCAAATTCAGCCTCAGACACTTGATACACTTACTAGCCGTGTGACCTTGGGTAAGTCACTTAACCCCAATTGCCTTGCCTTCCCCCCTCCAAACAAAACAAAACAAATTAAAGCCTGTTAACTAATTGACTCCATATATATTCAAAATATGAAAATAATTATTTCTCAAAGAAAGGCAAGTGTTATGGTAATTAAGGTAGGACTTTTTTTTTTTTACTGTTTTCTCTTTTGGAGCACTTAGGTAATCAAGTGCCTTTGATGAGTCTGGCCTTTGTTTCTTTGATTAAATTGGGAGTCTTTGCTGACCTGCTTAAGTCAAGGGAAAGCCTAGTTCACATAGATTTGAGTCACATGGCTGTGACCCCTGAAGAAGTGTCACATGGTTTCGAGTAGCATGATTGCGATGCCCTTTGACCGTCGCATTTTTCACGGATTTACAAAGGCAAAGATGAAAAAACAGAAAGTCACAGTTATTGGAGGACAGATACACTAGTGGGTAGAATTGTGAATATTTCACCTTTTTTTTAGAATTTTAATTTTTTAAAATTCTGTATTTTCATATACAGTATAGAACAGAAGAGGAATGTATATGAGAATTTGCATCTCTATTATGTGCAGCTTACTTTTCTTTGAAAATAAGTTCTACGTGTCTGAAAATAGATATTCTGCGTCTTGAGTACCTCACTTCTCTGGGAGAATAATGCTTGGTTATTGCAAGGGTCAGTCAGTGTTTTAGTGACTTGCACAGGGTTACCTAGCTAATAAATGATAGTATTCGAACACAAGTCTAATAAAAGTCCAGTCTTATCCTCCCACTAGCCTGACAGTCTTTTGAAATAAGTATTGATACTTTAATATTAATTCAAAATTACTTCTAGTATTACTTAATTACTTCTTGTTTTTCCTGCCTGTATGACTTGACTCCTAACAGATGCATATAGAAATGGAATAAATGAAAATCTGCCAAGAATCTGGCAAGCTCTGATAGGCACAGAGAGCAAACATTGTTGTAGTGCTGCCAGAAGCCTTTACTTTGTTGAGGTAATTCAATCAAGTGCTTGGAAAGGGCTGAAAGGAGCCTCCTGGTATTTGGCTGAGTTTTGATAGAATTTTTATGCCCTTATATTCTTACCCTCATCTCCTCCTCTTAGTGTCCCCTTTGGTTCTGTCCCAGGGTGAGGCAGGGCAGGATTTTCCCTTGGCTTCCATCACCGTTTTTATTTTGTACCATTGCTTAGGCTTCTGACGCATCCTAAGTGGAATTTCACAGAGTTCATCATCCACAGGAAAAGTTAATTAATTCCCAATCGCTAAGATGGTTTTGTTAACATTTTAATATATCTTCTTGTTGATGTTCATTTGTGCAGTCATGTCTGACTTTTCATGACCCCATGCGCCATAGCATGTCCCCATCCGTCTCCCAGAGTCTGTCCAACCTCATGCTCTTTGCTTTCATGACACTGTCTTCATCTCTTCCTCTGCTGTCCCCGTCTCCTTTTGTCTTCAGTCTTTCCCAGCATCAGGATCTTGTCTAGTGAGTCCTGTTTTCTCACTATGTGTTCAAAGCATTTAGGCTTCAGCTTCAGTATTTGTCCTTTCAGTGAATAGTCTGAATTAATTTCTTTAAGTATTAACTTATTTGATCTCCTTGCTCTCTGATATATCTTGTACATTTTGAATTTAAGTAGAATGGAGAGACTCTGATTCTAGCAAATGACTTGCCATAGATAGAATTTCATTTATAGTGTTTTTTTCTTTCAAATTGTAACTAAAATGGGGAAATCCTATTTATGATAAAGTAAAATTAAAACAACTTTATTTTAATTGTTGCATTCTATATCAAGCATATGCTTTACAAAATAATGTAAATTTGTAAGTATTATCTTTTTGCCCATTTCAAATATGGCTAAAAATTTAGTTCTTGCCCAGTAACAAACTGGTGTAGTAGAAAGAATCCTGGGTTCTGGGAATCAGGAGACCTGGGGTCTAGTTTTTTTCTCTGTTGCCAATTGGCATTGTCATCTTGGGCTAGTCATCTTCCTTTTTTGTAGCCTCCCTTTCCTTAGCTGTAGAAAGAGGGGCGGGAGGAGCTGTTCTTTAAGGCCGCTTCTGTGGTTCTGCACATTTCAAAGGTGAGCCAGTGGGTGAACTTCCAAACTCCATCTGGTCTCCAGACCCTTCTTCACCAAGTGATGTTGGTGGCCCTTGCCTTTCCTCCCAGTCCCACTTAAACAGCGTATTGTTGTTTGTCCTTCATGCTAGAAGAGGATGGATCTCTTGAGGAAGGTGATGTCTTGACTTGCAAGTGAATTGGATTTAAGTGAGGCAGGGCTGTGCAAGGTCATCGGCCTCACTCTCTCTCTTCCAGCATCAAATGTGTCCAGTGGCAAGACATAGGTCAGAGCAACTGGATACAGTGGGAGACCTTGGCCTTTTTAAGCTAAGCTCCTTCCCACATCTCTGTCTGCCTGTTTGTCTGAGAAAACACTCATTCTGTGATTAAAGCTAGGTAAGAAATGAGGCAAAAGATGGTACCTGGTTTGCCTACTCAAAAAACAAAAGAAAAAATCAAACTGGGAGGAGAAGACTCTCAGGGTTTCTGGCCAGAACCAAAGCAATTGCTATTTACACTCACTCTGAGCCATCAAAACCCAAACAATGACCAAATGAGGTTTGGGCGGGCACCTATAGTTGGCCAGTCATTGAGAGCCAGTGTGATTTGGGTTTGAGGCCTAGTCAGATAGCTCCATTCTAATCCCAGTCACTTTATCAAAGCCTGGTTTTCCAGAGCTCTGTTTCAAGAAATCAACAATGAAACTACATGGGACAAAAGAGTTAATTATCCTAGTTGGAGGAAAGCAGTAGAGTGAGAGCTTCATGAGGACAAGAATTATCTTTTGCCTCTTTTTGTATCTGGGTGTATCACTTCCTCCCACCATAGTAGGTAGGCTTCAGCAATATTTATTGACTGACCAACTGAGGCAGATATTTGAGGTGAAATAATGTAGCCCAGTGGTGTCAGGTTCTAGTAGAAAAGATTCTTGCTGCCACATATTGACTTAGAACACCAGAAATTAACATCTGTTTTGTCTTTGTATTTCTTTTATGAAGGATTATTCAATTCCTTTTTATTCTAGTTTATCCATACTGGAGTTTTACTGGCTGAGAGTTTTAACCCTTCAATATAACATACAGTGAAGAGACTTTGTCTACATTTTAGGTGTGCTTGCCTTCTTTTTGGATTTGATTTTGATATAGTTTAAGAACTAAATATTAAAAACTATACTAACTAGGCTGACTTGAGGCTAATTATCTTTAGATAAATTATGCCCAAAACACATTTTCTTTTGAAATCCCTGTATATGAAAGCAAAATATATTTGATGGTTTTCATTATTAAAATTGCCCAGATATCTTTTTGTGTTACAGTAAGGAATGGATCTGACCCAGTAAATGTTTAGTAAATGCCTACAGTATACAGAGAGAGGGAACTGTGCAAAGATTTAAATTTAGGCAAGGCATGTGCTCTGCCCTTAAAGACTGTAATAATCTTATAGGGGTAGATGACTCCAGCACAAGTTAACTATGACTGCATACATTAAATTCAGTATTAGATGATGAAAATATTAGAAAATTGCAAAATAAAGTGCTGAGTGAGGTCTGAGAATAAAGACTTGTCCCTACCTCAGGAAATTAGTGAAAGTTTTATAGAGGAGATCACATTTGAGTTGGATGTTTAAGGAAAGACAGAAATATAGTGGTTAAAGAGAGAAAACTTCTGATACAATGGGTTACTCACATCTGGAGGGTTTCAACAGACAATCCTTCACCTAAAATCATATTCCAGCACCCTTGTGAAATTTTCAAGGCAGCCTGAAACAGGATAGAGGAGAACCGTAACCTGCTTGTCTGCAGTGGTGCCAGGGGGCATTGTGTAATTGGGAGGCAGTGGGGTGGTAACTCCTACCTCTCCAGTTCCTGGCCCACAACAGCACTACAGCTCACCTGTGCTTCTGATGTTCACAACTGGAATTCTCTCTGGACCCTTCCCCTCCCCTCTGCTATCTGAGCATCTGCCTGCTCTCAACAATTCCACCATCTCTTTTGCACTTTCTTCTTTCTACTCCCACGGCCCTGGTCAGTCCAGGTACCTATTATGTCCTGTGTGGATGTCCTATGCTATAACCTCTTACCAGGTACACCTTTTCCTCTTTCCTTCCTTCAGCAGCACGGTTTGCTTGCTGGATAGAGAGCTGGCCACAGAGCCACACCCTGGCCAGGCCACAACCTCTTAATGCTAGAGGCCTGTGATGTCCAACTCCAATACCAAGGGGCCACTAAACCTAACATCAGAATCCCTGCAGGTGCATAATGTCTTAGAAAACCACACACCATCGTTTTTGGCACTCTATTGTGCCTCTGTTTCTTTCGTTACCTATTCCCCAATCACATTTTAACCTGGTTCTGGTCATGCTGGAGTATTGAGGCAGCAACATGGCCCTTTGTCCCCACTGCAGCTGGACAGGCTGGCTTTTCTAGCCTTCTCTCTATTGGTCCCCTGTAGCCCCACAAGACAGTCCCCAGGGCAAATGGGTGGGCTCCCTTACTCTTGTATTCAGTAATGGGTGGGCATGATAAAAGGCATCATTAACCAAGCAGTGGAGGAGAGGAGAGATTTGTGTCTTTAGCTCCATGTTTTCCTTGGCACCATCACAAATAATAATGATCTTAGAACTGTGTTCCAAGCTTCTCTATCCCTTACCATGTCCTAGTTAACAGCTGAAGCTCTCTGATTATATAAATGGAACACAAGGGACTATAGACCCCACTCCTCTCCCCTCCCCCAGCTAAAGCCATCCCAGGAAGGTTCTTCAATGGTGGCTGGCTTCCATCATGCAGAGGCATGAGCCTAAGAAGGGAGCAGATCTGCTGGAGAAGGCAGAGCTTTCAGACCTTTGCCTTTGGCCCTAGCCTTGGCCCTGGCCGTGCCCTGGCTGTGTGGCTGCTCTCTTGCCCTCCAGCGGAGAAGGAAGCAGGAATCTGGCAGCTTGGCTCCTACTTTTCTTCTCTTTACTTCGTGTGGCCCCAGATAACTCTGGGCCTCAATTCCTCCTGGCCTGGCTTCAGCTCCAAGCTAAGAGAGAAGGAAAAGCCTGACTGAACAACCTTCTTCTCTCCCTTTCTCTTCTAGAAATGTTCGCATGGACACAATCTAGATGTGTCCAAGCAACTGTAGGAGAGATAACCCAACACCACCCTATTCATAGGAATGATTGTAGGTGTTATAGGTTTAGGGCATAGGGTTATTAAAGATTTTATTTCTATTATATAGAAATCATTGTTAGTTTATTTCATAGACTCAGAAGCCATCCATCTAGTCCAGGGCCCTCAGTTTACAGGTGAGGGAACATACACTTAAAGAAGTTAAGCAACTCACTCAAGGTCACACAGGATCTATATGGGAGTGTCAGAATTTGAACTCAGATCTTCTCACTTCAGACTCAGTCCTTCCCCCCCCTCCACCCATCCCCACTTTCCGCCTCCCTACTTGCCTGGTGTTAAATGAATGATTCACCTGTTGGCTCATATATGCAAGCAAATGAGTATTTATTAAGCACCTACTTTATTCTAGACCCTGTCAAAGCACTGGGGGTACAAAGAAAGAACAAAATGGCTCCTGGCCTTAAGGAGTTTACACTCTACTAGGGAACACAACACCTTCATAGATGAGCAAATCTAAGAGAAATGCAGATAAACATGGACCTGAAATTTCACTGGCTCTAAGAATATCAATGTGGAGGAAGGTCTGGTGAAGGGAGAGACAATGCAGGAGAACAGTTATATTAGTCAAAGAGAGTCTGGTCTGATGAGGAGAGCACCAGCATAAAGCTAATTATAGCACCTTTCTTCCAGGGTTATTGTGATAGAACATCAAATGAGAGAACCTCATTAAATGCTTTGCAAATCTTCAAACACTCTATCATTACCAGCTGCTGTTGTTGTCACTCTTAATGCTCAAGCTGCCCATCTCTCCCTTTTGTCTCTCCCAGTTCAGGTCCTGACTCATCTCTCTTTTGATTTGCAGGCAATCTGGGAGAGAGTGCAAGGTGAGAAACCAGTTGAGTTCATTTAGCCAGAGGGGAAGAGAGGAATGGGTGTTAATCGCAGGATAGATGAAAATAGTGAAGACAAAGGCTTTTTCCTGATTGGAGAGACTTGAACTTTAATGGGGAGCATTCCCATTGAGAAACTAGAAGCAGGTAAGGAGACTGCCAAGGAGGTAGACTAATTGGGTGGGTGGGCAGGTGAGAACAAGCTACTGTACGGGAGAGATTTTAAGTGATGACTACAACATGACATCAAATGGGATGAAGAGATTACCTAGAGGGATTCATTTTAGAGAGTAATAAGGATATTTTTTTCTTCTGTGACTAGAGGAAAAGAAAGAGAGGTTGATAATACTGAGAAACTTTGAAAAATGGAGAATGAAAAAAGAGGAAGCTTAACTTTCAATGGCCTCCATTTTCTTAGTAAAGTTTGGAGATAAATGTGAATTCCTACACTGTGGTTCAAAACCTCAATGTCCCCAGTCCAACATGGCCAAGGCAGAGTTCTTTGATAGTTCATCTGAAAAGGATCTGGTGGTCTTAGTGTACTGTGGGCCCAATCTAAGTTAGTAATGTGATAAATTGGTCAAAAATGTTTATGTGACCTTATGCTAGATTAAGAGAAGCCTCATGTCTAAGACTGGACGTGGAATGATCTCTGCCCTGTTCCATTCACAGCTGGAGTATTGTGTTGAGTTCTGGGCGCCATATTTCAGGAAGGATGTTAACCAACTGGAATACATATGACCAAAGCAGGGGAGACCAGAAGGGTGAAGGAACTGAAAACTGCCAGGACATAGGGAAGGGAACCGAAGATTATTCTCCTGGAGGAGAGAAGACTTAAAAGACATCCTGAGTTATGTGGAAGAGAGATTCCCCTCTGTCTGCTTGACCTG
Organism: Phalanger gymnotis; assembly: GCA_028646595.1. Taxonomy (NCBI): domain Eukaryota; kingdom Metazoa; phylum Chordata; class Mammalia; order Diprotodontia; family Phalangeridae; genus Phalanger; species Phalanger gymnotis. Next base: position 14,344,888 of record CM053622.1, on the reverse strand, counting down.
AGAGGGCAGAACTAGGAGCAGGGAGTGGAAATAAAGAAAAAAAAGTGGTTTAATACAGTTTCTACCAGGGATGGGGAACCTGTGGCCTCGAGACCACATGTTGCCCTCTAGGTCCTCAAGTGCAGCCCTTTGACTGAATCCAGATTTCACAGAACAAAATTGTGGGATTTGTTCTGTGAAGTTTGGATTCAGTCAAAGGCTATACTTAAAGACCTAGAGGGCCACATGTGTCCTCGAGTACAAAGGTTCCCCTTCCTGGTCTTTACCATGAAGACAAGCTATTTAACACCAAGAATCAAGTCAGCAAGCACAGTGCTAACCAAGTGCAAGCAGAAATAAAGACAGGCCCTACTTTCAAGGAACCTACATTCTAATAGGGTAAGATGACATAGTAAAGGAGGCAGAAGACTGAGATGGTGGGAGTCTTGGATGCCAGGGGGAGGGAATGGTGGAGAAAATTTGTAAAATCTGGAGTACCAGGAGGGGAAGGAAGACCTAATTGTCTAGGCTGCTGGGATGCCCTCCTTAAAATGGAACACTCGGAGGAGCCAGTGATCAAAAGAAGAGGCTGCTTTTCCAGTATAAGTAGCAGGGGTGGGGTGAACTTCCAGGGTCCCCAGAATGAGGAAAGGGTGTGGCCTGAAAGGGAAGAGCAGCCCTGGAGCAGAAAGGGCCACCTTGCCTTGGCAGCTGGTGGGCTTGTCCTAAAATGGTGGCTGGAGGGATGCATTGTTTGGTGCATGGTGGAAGGGAGGCTTGTGCAGAGACTGCTTGGACAAAGTGGCTGCTGAGGTCCCTTCCACCCTGGTATGTTGTGATTCAAAATGTCCAAGAATTAGTCTTTCGGTCTTCAGTCAGCATTCTCCTTGTTCTTTCTTATCAAATGACATTCTGAATCACAGAGTTTTTCAAACCTTGGAATTTGGAAGCATCCTAGAGATATCCTAGTCAAATCCCCCAATTTTATTGTTAAAGGTGCTGCTCGAGATCGAATTTGAAGACAACCCAGGATCTATTTAATTTTTTTTTTTGGCAAATCAGAAACCTTGGAGTAGAGGTTTAACAATATAATGTCATTGAATAGTAGTTTGGTAACAGAAGAGAGAGGTGGGGAATAGAGGCGTGTCTTTGTACCCATAATAATGGTATTGTAGGACAGGAAATTAAAGGGGGAATTTTTTTTATGTGATTGTTAGTGATGGAAGGGAAATTCAGATAACTCTCAGAGAATTGTGTGATTGCTAGTTTATTAATAAACCCAAAGGCTTTCTGCATTGAAACATGTTAAGTGAAAGAGTTCATATGTATTTTATATAAATTGTTAGGAAATATTTTTTAAGGCTGTTGGAAGAGACTACTTTAATTTGCTACATAAAGCTGCCTTTTTTTCTCTTTTTGTTTTAGAATTAGGCTTAATTATAGTGGTGCCTGGTAACATTTGCTTCAGTTAAATTGCATTAGCATTTCCATTATGCTGTATTTTTTCAGGAATTGAGAATTCCACCTTTAAGGTTTGCTTTAAGTAGCTTTTTTCCTCAGGGGGAAAAAAAAACCATAATGATTTTAAAAGCACTGTGCATTTTAGATGAAATCAGTAGCCCTGGCATCCATTAGGGCTTTTCTGATAATCTATTAAAACGGTGATGTAAATTTTATAGGTAGCATCATAATAAATAACTAATAATTAGATTGTAAGCTCCTTGAGGGCAGGGTCTGTCTTTTGTTTGTTTTTGTATCCTCCACACTTAGCTTAGTGCCTTGCCCATAGAAGGTACTTAATACGTTTTTATTTATTGAACAATTATATTAACTTTGCTAAGTCAAATTGAGAGCACATTTTAAGATTGACAAAGTACTTTTCTCTCAAAAACATTGTGGGGGCAGTGTTGCAAATACTGTATTCACCTTGTTTAGTGTTTTGTTCATAATAGCTATAACAACTCCCATTTATATAGCACTCTGAGCTCTCTGGTTTCCTCTTGTCTCTAGGCTTATCTAGAAGCCTGTTCCATCCTGGCCCCCACATCACTTCTACCTCATTTTGCATCCCCCGCTTCCTGCACTCCTGGATCCAGCGAAGCTGGCTTCTCATAATGTCTCTGGTACACTACTCTCTCTTCCACCTTTGTGCCAAGCCTTTGGAAGAGCTGTCCCCTCACACCTGGAGTAGTCTCCTTTTCACTTCTGCTTCTTAGAATCCTGCTTGCTTTGAGAATCCTTACTCACTTGAACTTCCCAGTCCCACGTCTTACTCTTTTCCAGCACTTCTTCCCCCCTCTCTAGAACTACACGAAGATATGGCCATATCTGAAATCCTTTCTCTCATTTGTTGGCTTTCTACCTCTCTGTGTTTCCACATCAGTCTCTGCTCTTCATCTTTATCATGACCTTCGGTTCCTTGACCCCTCAGTTCTATCCCAGGTCTTCATCCCTGCACTGGCCACATCTGGATTCCTTAGTGAACCAATTCAATTCTACACCGACCTCTTCTCTTGAGCCCCTTGTCCCCTTATCAAGTTACCAATTGTTCCTTGCCAAACCTTGGCCTTGGATCATTCCCACCCTCTGCTGCTATTGTTTCTTCACGTACACTGCTGAACAATGTGGAAAAAAGATCCCAGAACCATTCTGACTGGGTCCACCACAAATTTGTTACATAACATGAACAAGCTCCCATTTGTGCTAGGCAGTCCTTTTACATCATCTCCCTTATCAACTCCCACTCTCCTCAGGTTCTCCTCCATGCCATTTCATCCTTTCTTAAACTTCCCATGGCTCCCCGCTCCTCCCACCCTTTTGACTGAAAATGTTTCTTCCTATTTTGTTGAAAAAATCAAGGCCATTCTCTGAGATCTCCCACTTGTCCCCTTCTCATCTCATATCACTAAGATACCTTCTGACACCATCATCTCCTTCACCTCTGTCTCACATGAAGAGGGGGCCCTTGTTGCCAAAGGAGCCCATACCTCCACAAGTGGTCCCATTCCATTCTCTTGTATCTACCATGTTGCCCCCTCTCTCACCTTCCCTCTCACTTATCTTGTTCTCCACAGATGTGCCTTCATCTCCCCCATCCTCAATCGAGCCATCCATCCCTAATAACTCTAGTCTCATGTTTACTGCCTTCAGTGGCTAAATTCCTTGGGAGGGTCATCAACAGTCAGTGTTACCGCTTTCTCTCCTCTCACTCTCTTCTTAACTCTATACAGTCTGACTCCCAAACTCATCCTTCCACTGAAACTGCTTTCTCTAAAGCTACCAATGATCTCTTAGTTGCCAAACCCACTGGCCTTTTCTCAGTCTTCATCCCTCTAGAATTCTCTGCAGCCTTTGACACTGTTAATCACCTTCTTTTTCTTGATACTCTCTTATCTCTAAGTTTTGGGGACACTATTCATGGTTCTCCTACTTATCTGAGACCATGCCTCAGTGTTCTCTGCTGGATCTTTTTTTTTTTTTGAGGGGGGAAGGCAGGGCAATTGGAGTTAAGTGACCTGCCCACGGTCACACAGCTAGTAAGTCTGAGGCCGATGCTCTACTCACTGTGCCACCTAGCCACAACATGCCCCTAAGCAGGACGTCCCACAGGGCTCTGCCCTGGGCTACCTTCTCTTCTCTCTGTATAATGTTCCCTTTGGTGATCTCCTCAGCTCCCATGGATTCAGTTACCATCTCTGTGCTGATGATTCTCCAATCTATTCAACCCATAACTCTCTATTAACATCTAGTCTCACATCTGAGCATTAGGGCAGTTAGGCTGTGCAGCGGGCCTTAAGTCAGGAAGACCTGAGTTCAAATCTAGCCCCAGTCATTCCCTGTGTGACCCCGCATGAGCTATGTAACTTTTATCTGCCTCATTTTCCCCAGCTATAAAATGGGAATAATAACAGCACCTGCCTCACGGGGTTGTGAGAATCAAATGAGATAATATTTGTAAAAAGCACTCAGTACAGTGGCTGCCGTGTAGTAGGTGCTGCGTCGATGTTTATTCTCTTTCCTGGCATTGTCATCGTCATCATCGTCATCATCATCATCATCATCATCATCGTCATCATTTCCAACTTAACGTCTCGTAGATATCTTAAACTCGCCTTGTCCAAAAGTGCGCTCACTGTCTTTCTTCCCTCTGTCTTCTCGCTTTCCAGACTTCCCCTGTTGCTCTTCAGGGCGCCGTGATCCTCCCAGTCCCCCAGGCTTGCCGCCTACGTGTCACACTTGACTCTTCACACTCTCTCACCACCCACATCCAATCTACTGCCAAGGCCTGTCAGTTTTACATTTGTCACATCTTCCCTCCTCCTCGTCTCTTCTGGTATTGCCACCATCATAGTGCATGCTCTCATCTCCTTGTGCCTGAACTGTTACACTCCTCTGCCGTGGGTCTGTCTCCCCACTCTCATCCATCCTCCAGCCTCTAAAGTGATTTACCTGAAGTTCAGGTCCAATCATATCACCCCAGTCCACCCCTGCTCATTAAACTCCAGTAGCTCCTAGTCATTTCCAGGATCAAATCTAGAACCCATTGCTTGGCCTTCAAAGCCCACCATCACCTAGCTCTTCCTACCTTTCCAATCATCATACCGCCCCTACCCCTCACCAGTACTCTTCTGGCCAATGACACTGGCTTCCTTGCTGTTCTGGAGCAATATTAATTTAATTCTAGCACCATATCTTTTAATTCTATCAACTTCTCTCTGTTGATGATTCTTGGTTATCTTGTATGTTCGTACATAGCTGTTTGTATATTGTCTTTCCCACTAGATTATGAGTTCCTTGAGGGCAGAACCATCCTTTGCCTATCTTTGTATCCTCAGAGTTTAGCACAGTGCCTAGTATAAAGTAAGTACTTAGTGAGTGCTTATTGGATGACTGACTATAAATATTTTTTGCACATACTACCTTTTCCTTTATGTGTGATCTCTTTATGGGTATAGGTCTAGCCCCAGTTTAGCTGGCTTCAGTGGGCATGTACTGTTCAGTAACTTTTCGTGCATCATTCCAAATTGTTCCAGAATGGCTTTACCCAAAAATTCACGGCTCTACCAAAAGTGCATCAGTGTGCCTGTTTTCCTGTAGTCTATCTAACATTTGTCATTTTTCCAATCTGATAGGTATGCAGTGGAATCTCAGAATTGCTTTAATTTGTATTTCTCTATTAGCAATTTGGAGCAATTTTTTAAAAATATAATTATAGATAGGGTTTCTTACCTTGAGAAATGCCTGTCCATATCCTTAGACTTTTTTATTAATTGGGGAATGGCTCTTGTTCTTATAAATTTGGATTTGTTCCTTTATATATCTTAGAAATGAGATCTCCATTTCTCATTGTATCCCATCTTTATGTCTTCCCAGAGCACCATTCCTTATAATAAAGAATAAAAAAAGAGAAATAACAAAAAAAAATTCTACAAAACAAACATGTGAAAGAAATCTCACTTTATGTACAGTATTTCATACCCCGGGCTCTTGCTTCTGTAGAGTTGCTGTGGGGGAAGATTTCTTCTTTGACTTGTATCTTAAAGGAATTCAGAAGTGGAGGTGAAAAGGGAGTAGATTCTGTGCTTGGCCAGTGTTGCCCCAAAGCAGGGAGACGAGAGTCTCCAAATAATGTAAAATGAGCATCACACAGAAGCCAATGGAGAGCCTCCTGGTGAGTGTGAGCAGATTGCAACATGTAACCTGCTACGAAACTTCAAAGATGGAAAAAGAAGCTGATGTGGAGATGTTTGATGGAAAAAGAAGCTGGGATCGTTCTGTGATGAGGGGGAGGGGTGACAGGTGGCTAGCGCAGGAACTTCACTGGTATCTTGGAGATAGCAGGACAAATGGAGGAAGACCCTACCTTGGGTGGGTGGGGAGGGGAGCAGCCCCTCTGTGGAGAATTTTGGATGGACACGAGTCACCTTCAAGGGGCAGGTATGGAGAGATTGTGATCGACATCTTTCCAAGGAAACCTCTGAATTAAAGAGGCTAGAGACCATAAGGTCACAGAGTTAGGTCTGGAAAGGTATGATGACTCCAGCCCCTTCTTTTTAGAATGAAGGAACTGAGGCAGGCAATGATGCAGTGAGTTGGCCAGGGTCACATAACTAGGAAGGATCCGAGGTGGGATTTGAACTGAGGTCCTCTCGACTCTGGGTCATGTCTCTTTCCACTATTCTCTGCTTTCTCTTATGGCACACGAGGGGCCCTTGAATCTCTGCAGTTCCCTTTCCTCGCCTTAAACTCCCCATTGGCACCTGCTCCAGTGTCAAATATTGGAGATTGAGGGTCAACAATGACTTATTTTCTTAAGAACTTCGATGAACAAATTTTATATCAGGACCTTTAGTCTGGTCTGCAAAATGTGCTTTGGATTGTTCGTAGTTTCATTTTTTAACTTGTGTTTTTCTTAGCACCTCATAGTACAGATAAAAGTTCTGGTTACTACATTTGTTTAAGTATGGAAAAAGTGGCTGACAGTTTGAGCCTCTGGGCCTTGGTCGGGTGTCTGAGTGCCCCGCGTGCTTCACTGGGCCTCGTGTTACAGTGGTACGTTAGACAATGAGAGGATCTGAAGTCTGGAACTGGTCAGCTGGCCCTGCCCCCTTGTTCACACATGAGGAAACCGAGGACTTACCCAAGTGACAGAGTCTCTGACTCCAAAACAATTGGAGCTTATCCACTGTACTGCCACGCAGTGTAAGCTGAAAGTACTGATGTGATGATTAAAATTATGTGCAGCAAGCCCAAAATGAAAACTGGGAAGGGAATTGATGTCCACTGTTGGCCTTGACTCTCTGCCTCAGTGTATTGGCTCCTCTCTGTCCTGGGCTCCTGGGCTGCTCTGGCTGCTATGGACCCCCAATCCTCCCATCACCCTGTGCACACACAGCCTGTCCTTGGCTGAGCCTAGCCATGCTTAGTTTTCAAATTAAGGGAAAAAACAACACATACAAGGAATGAGGCCTCAGAGCATAACTTAGGTGAAGCCTGGGCAAAGTCTAGCTTGGCTGGCTGAGACTCTCTGGTGGGACTGAGCACTTCAGAGGTCACTCCCCCCCACCCCAACCCCATCCTGCTTTCCCCAGGCTCCAGCCCCAGGCCGCTTGTGTGGTCCCCTCTTCTTTCAAGTTCTAGGCTGTTTGCCCCCATTTCTCAGGGCCCTCTTGGTCAGATTCTCGATGTTTGGAAGTGCTGTGGTTGCCCCTGCCTTTGTTGTCTTTATCCTCTGGGAAGGACAGTGGCTTTCGTTCTATTTGTCATTTACTCTGTTGCCTTTGGCCTTGGCTTCGGCTGGCCTGACTTCCCATTTGGAAAGGCAAGGGAACCTGTCCAGAGAGTCCAGCAGAGCTGGGGAGCAAATTGATTCCTTCCCAACTGGGGCCATTTCAGTGTTGAGTTATTCTGTTACTTTGTTCTTCTGCAGAAATCATCATATTTTCAGGCACAATCTGAAAAATGTTTTTGTTTGCTTTTAGGTTTTTTGCTTTTTAAAGATTTTTGTTTAAATGAAATTGATGAAGCTGTCCCTCAGGTGAAGTTTTATGAAGAGGTAAGAAGCAATCCTTTTCCTAAAAAGCTTTCTGTTTCAAGAGGTCTTTCAAAGTAAATCTTTGTTGTTTTTTTTTAATTACAAGTACAAGCCTATTCAAATATTTTTAGAAATGTTTACCTGTCTACAAGGAATTATAAAAGATCTAGTGGGCAGCACATCACCCACACGCTCTCCTAAATTCCAATTTGTTTGTGTAAGTTGATGAGGGGGGAGAGAGTTGGGTCCTGTGGGCAGGCTTGGCACTGCTTATGCTGAGGAAGAGGAGGAAGGGATTTTGATTGACATGTATTAGCAAAGAAAGCCAGGAATCTTTGACATCAAAGAGATTCTCTTTATTTTTTATGACAACCAAAGTTGGCATTTGTTCATTATATTTAATACCATTAAACACTGGAGGAAAAAACAAACAGAGGAAATATTTCATGACCTTCATTAAAATAGAACAGAGTTTCCTTTCCGCATTGTCATATTTTCAGCTGCAGAGATTTCTTGTGCCCAAAGGGTAGTTACAATATATGGATATAAACATTAGGGATATGATATTGTGTGTTAAAACAGAAAGTAAATACGTTTTATCAGCAGAGATCTGGAGTAGTGGTATTCTCTCTAAATTTGTTAAATAACTAATTAAACTAATAATGACGGAGCCCTCCCCGCTCCCCCCAGCCTCTTTAAATGCCTGGCTTATTTTCACCAACATTTAAAAACTGTCTTTGTTGTTAGAACAGTTGGAATGTTTAGAGGAAATAATAAATGAGATTGTCTTTGCTAGAAAGCTAATACAACTATTAGAGTTAGCTCTAAAAGCCCACATTCTCTTGAACACATTTCCTTCAGATGAAGCCAGCAAGGCTCTCACTGTTAGCGTCTGATTTGTCTACATGTGCCCCTTTAAATATTGCAGAACTCTGACTGAAGGTAAGTGTGACTATGAATTGGACATGCACTAGGAGCTTTTTTTTTTTAACTTTTGAACATCTATTTTTTTAAAACCTTGAGTTCCAAATTCTCTCCCTCTTCCCTTCCCATCCACCTCCTTAAGAAGTCAAGCAATTCAACATGGGCCACATGCGTATCATTATGTATAACCCTTCCACAATACTCATGTTATGAAAGAGTAACTATATTTTGCTTCTGCCTTACCTATCCCCCTTTATTGAATTTTCTCCCTTGACCCTGTCTCTTTTCGAAAGTGTTTGTTTTTGATTATCTTCATCCCCATCTGCCCTCTCTTCCATCATCCCCCCTTTTTTTTTATCTTCTTCCTCCTTCTTTCCTGTGGGGTAAGATACA
>CM053622.1:14299644-14335558 GCA_028646595.1 Phalanger gymnotis | reverse complement strand
ATAGGTTTTTGGAGGGACTTGGTGGGGAGCTCACGCCAGTCACTGCTTCCCAGCTGCCATCTTGGCTCCGCCACTGGAGCTTTTTTTTTTAAACTAGATTTTTAGTAACAAATTGTTTAGCAAGTAAAGAGTCTCTGACAGAGGTCAGTCAGCCAGTAACCATTTAGTAATTAACTACTGTGTACCAGGCGCTAGGCCAAGCTCCCAGGATACAAAGAAAGACAAAAGACAGTCCCTGCCCTCAAGGAGCTCACAGTCTAATGGAGGAAACAATATACAATCAAAAATATGTAAAAACACAATGTATACAGGATAAATTAGAAATGGTCAAGAGAAGGAAAATCTAGCATGAAGGGGTTTGGGATGTAGAAAGTGAGATCTTACCTAGGGCTTGGATGAAGCCAAGGAAGCCAGAAACGGGAGGAGGGGATTAGGAGGGAGAGTATTCTAGGCATGGTGGACAGCTGGTGAAGATGCCTGGACCAGTGTCTCTGAACAGCAGGGTATATGGAAGTAAAGTGCGAGAAGGCTGGAAAGATGGGAAGAGGCTTTGAACTCTCCTGGAGGTGATAGGGAGGTGAATTAAGTGGGGAGGGAAAGAATCAGACCTGTGCTTTAGGAAGATCACTTGGACAGCTGAACAGATGTTGGGCTGAGTGGAGAGAGACTTGTGGCAGGAAGACCAAGCAGCAGGCTGCTACAGTAGAACAGGCCATTGTTGGAATGATTTTGTTAAAGAATTTCCCAAATGGGATGTGAGGAATCACCAGTACAAAGACCAGCAGCACCGCCTTGGACTTCAGGCTTCCCGTCTCCTGCTGCCCTCATTCTTTGAGGGTACTGAAGTGGTGTTTTCCACTCAGCGAGGAACAGGCTCAACTTGCAAATATCCTTTACATCCCCGGGACTCTGAACTCCTGTAGATGATCTTCCAAAACCATTTCACACCCCCTATCATCTGATTCCTAATTCCCATCCCCTTCAACCTTCCCACCCCAAAGCTTAATCCAGGGGTGGGGAACCCGTAGCCCTCAAGGCCACATGTGGCCCTCTGGGTAATCAAGTGAGGCCCTTTGACTGAATCCAAATTTAACATGAACAAATCCCCCTAATAAAAGGATTTGTTCTGTAAAACTTGGACTCAATCAAAAGGCCACACCCTAGAAGACCACATGTGGCCTGGAGAAAAGAAGAGGTACCAGGACAGAACTCTGAAGGACATCTACAGTTAGAGGACATGATCTGGAAAAGGATCCAGCCAAGGAGAAAGAGGAGTGGTCAGAGAGGTAGGAGGAGAACCAGGAGCAAGGGCTGTCCTGAAAACCTAGAGTGAGGAGAGTATCAAGGAGAGAGTGATCAACCATGTATAAAACTACTTCACTTGATGATCTCATCTGCTCCCATGGATTTAATTACTATCTCTATGCTGATGAGTCTCAGATCTACCTATTTTGCCCAACCTCTCTGCTGACCTCCAGTCTTGCATCTCCAACTACCTGTCAGACATCTCAAACTGGATGTCTGGAAGACATCTTCAACTCAATATATCCAAAACAGAGCTTTGTTCCCCAAAGCTGCCCCCTCCCCCACTTTCTGCCTCCCCTGTGATTATTGAGGGTACTACCATCCCCCCAGTCCCTCAGGCTCCGTTATCCTGGACTCTTCACTATCTCTAACCCCTGATATCCAGTCTGTTGCCAAGGCCTGTCCATTTCGTCTTTGTACCATCTCTCAAATATGCCCCTTCTCTCCTCTGACGCTGTGCCTACCCAGGTGCAGACCTTCATCGCCTCATGCCCGGACTTTTAGCTGCTGGTGAGTCTTCCTGCCTCAGGTCTCTCCCTACTGCACTTTTATCTTCTGATTAGCTACTAAAATTATTTTCCTAAAACACAAGTCAGCAAACTCCAGTGGCTCCTTTAAGTCCTAACTAAAATCTCTCTTTCTTACAGGAAGCCTTCCCCAACCCATTTTAATTCCACTGTCTTCCCTCTGTTAATTATTTCCTCTTTATCCTGTTTATATTGGTGTGCATGTTTTCTCCCCCATTAGATTATAAGCTCCTTGAGGACAAGGACTGCCTTTTGCCCCTTTTGTATCCCCAGTGCTTAGCACAGTGCCTGGCCTAGTAGGCACTTAATAAATGGTGATTGTTGGGGGGTGGGTTACCAGTACTTAGCATAGTACTTCAGGCATAGTAACTACCTAATAAATGCTTGTTGACTAATTAATGCACTTCAAATTTTAGAATCATAGAAAATGAATGCTAGAGCCAGAATGGACCTGAGAGTTGGAAAGGACCTTAGAATTACAGAATACTAGAGTCTTAGAGATGGATGGGACCATTGAACCGTAGGATGTTAGAGCTCTAAGAGACTTTAAAAATCATGGAGTCATTTAACCAATCAAGCATTTATTAAGCACCAACACTGTGCCCAGCTCTGTGCTGTACATCGGGGACACAAAAGCAAAAGTGAAAATGTACTTGCTCTCAGGGGGCTTGCAGTCTGTTGGGAGAGATAACACATTCATGTGTAGTTATAGGCAAACTAAATCCAAAGTGATTTTGAGAGAGAAGCCACTCAAAATAGCGAGGATCACAAACAGTGACAGCCAGTGCAGAGGGGCAGAGATGGGAGGTGGAAGGTTGTGTGAGGAAGAGCAAGAAGGGCTGGTTGGGCTGGTCTTGATCTGTCTAAAAGGGATTAATATAGAGTGAGGATGGAAGGGTAAGTTGGGGCCAGTTGCATACTGAAGATCCTTGGTCCTAGAAGTGATAGAGCCCTTGCCGTTTATTGCTGAGGGGAAGGACGGGAGCAGAGTCATGCTATGTGATAATCACTTTGTCAGCTGTGGAGGCAGGGAGACCAACCAGGAGGTCCTGGCAGGAGGCTCTGAAGACCTGGCCCTTTGTACAGAAAGGAGGAGGTAGATGTGTGAGATGTCATGGAAATGAAAATGAGATCTGGTGACTGATAAGCTGTTTGTGGAATGAGGGAGGGTAAGGAGCTGAGGATGATTTGGACTGAGGGGGCTGGAAGGACGGGGAACCCTCGGGAATAGGAGTGATTTGGTGGGAAAGAGAAAGAATTCTGTTTGGGGCCTGCCCAAGTGTGAAATATCTATCAGACATGTGCCTAGAGATGGTAGTGAAGCCTTTGGAATCTAAGCAGTCCTTCTAGGTCATCTGTTGTAAGCTCTCCTTTGAAGGATGAATTGACTAAATTCTGAAGATGGAAAGTGGATTAGTGGCCCAGGTCAAGTTAACAGCAAGATTAGTGTGATTAATGAAGGATCAAATTTACCAATGAATTGAAGAATTGAGACCCAAGATTTTGATAAGAATTGAGAAGTTGCTATGTCCTAGATGGTTCTGTAAGAGGTAGAAGGAGACTTAAGACTTCCTGCATACCCCTATGGCTTGAAGACAGGGCCGGGCAGAGTTTTCTCTGGCCACAGGTGCATGGTGGCCAGGGGAAAAAGGATTCAGCTGGATAGCCATTGCACCAAGAGGCCTTGGCCTGTGTGGCTGGCAGAGCTGCCTCCAGAGCTCAGGGCCTCCCTCTAGGGATTATCTCCGATTTATCCCATCTGGGTCTTGTTTGCATGTACTTCTTTCCGAGTTGTCTCCCTCAGTAGACTGAGCTCTGTGTGAGCAGGGACTATTTGGTGATTTTCTTTGTATCCTCAGGCCTTAGCCGAGCATCCAGCACACAGGAGGTGCTTAATTCATGCTTGGTGACTGACAAATTCAGCATTTTTGCCCCTTGCTTCCTTTTCTTGAGGCATGGCAGCATGAGAGAATTAGATTAGATGACCCCAATGTATCTCCCAGCTCTGGAATGCTGATCCCTCTAGGAAATCCTGGCTTGGTATAGTTTTAATGTGGCTTTATGTCATTTGTCAAACCATATGCTTAATTTCTGGTCTGGAAAATACTGCCCCTGTAATGGCTAAATATGTTAGCAGCATGGTGTCTGTTAAAGGAGTGTCTAGCAGGAACTTTAAGTGGGGCAGATGATTTGATTGACTCACTTAACTCCCCACCTTCCAGGTGCTTTCCCCAACTTTTGATTTACATCATCTTGGTGGTTCTGAATCATAGAGTGAATCTCTTATCACATGAGCTCCCAACTATTTATGACCAAATTTCCAGAGTTTAGCTTCCTTTCTTGTCTGCTGGGGTTAGTCAGTTCCACTTGATCTTTTAATTACTTTTTGGGGTAATTAAAATTTGTAATTGAACCATTGTAATTGTAATGCTATACTCAATTATTTGGCATCTCCCATCTTTCCAGGGCAAATTTCCACTTCCTCCATGAAACCTTCTCTGATTGCCTCAAGTCAGAAATGACTTATTCTTTCTCTTGTCTCCTAGAGTTTTTGATTTGTGCTTACCTTTCTGAGGATCTTCACTTCAGTTTTTTACTGAAGTTAATTTGTGTGTGTGGTGTTCTACTGGATTATAAACTCAGGGCAGGGATTGTGCCTTATTTAATATTTCTGTCTTTGACAGGGTCTACCAAAGTGCTTTAAATCTACTTGTTCTAGTAAATGTGTCAAATTGAATTAATGAGCAGATGCTACCTTCTATCACATGATGTCACACAGCTGAAATTCCCTGTTTGAGGTTTCCACATCATGGTGAAGACGCTTAGCTCTCCATTCCACCAACTCTTAAAAAATAAAAAAAAAGTTTTTATATTTTTTAAACTTGACTGTGGCTCTTCCATCTGTTCCACTTGCCTCCTGTTCTCCAAACAAGGGTTGCCAATGTTGGAAAGGAAGGGAAAACTTGATTTTTGGTGCCAGGCACCAGATAATCAATCCCAGTTCTACTAAAAATAGAAATGTACTGTTGAAGAAGAATAGTTGACGCAACCGTTACAGTGGTTATAGTCATGGTCTCATTTTACAGATTAAAATCCTAAGTAAAAGATGTCTTGAGGTAGTTTCACTTGTGTAGACAATTTAGTTAGTTTCAGTGTGTTAGACAATGTAGTTAGTTTCCAGTGCACTTGGGCACAGAAAACACATTTACTGAAGAAAATACAGAACCCACTGATGATCATGTCTGGTGACAATGTCAGCTCTCTTAGAATGGACATGGAGTATCAAGTGTTCCAACTGGAGTCAGGAGGGATGATGAAATTAAGCTTTTTTCGTGTTATTGCTGAATCGGATACTTTAAAATGGAAGATGAAGTGTTGCACAGGATGATAGAATCAGAATAAATAAGACTGATGACTTGATTCACCCCAGCATTCATTGTAGGTCTGCAAAGTGCAAAAAGCATTATGCCTAGATACTGGCTGAGGTAGATATGCCAATAAATGAAATCTCTTCTGCTTAATAGATCCAACAGTCTGTCAACCAACCAATCAATCGGGAAACATTTATTAAACACTTAATATATTCCAGGTGTTATTCTAAGCACTGAAAATACAAAAAAGAAGCAAAAGACAGTCCCTGCCCTCAAGGAGGTAACAATCTAATGGAAGAGACAATATGCATACACACACATGCACACACACATATACATACACACACACATATATATATATGTATACACAACTTATATACAAGATAAATGGGGGAAAACGAACAAAAGAAAGGCACTAGAATTTAGGAGAGTTGGTAAAGTCTTCCTGTAAAAATGAGATTTTTGTTTGGAAGAGAAATATGGGATGAGAACAGGGATGGATAGATCAAGTGAGGGGTTTTTGAGGATGGGGAAGACATGGACATGTTTATGGGCAGACAGAGAAACAGTAGACAGAGATTGAAGGTAAGTGAGAAAGTGGGGATGATAGAGGGGGCAGTTTGCTGGAGAAGACAGGATGGAATGGGATCACTTGTGGGTATAGAGGGATTAGCTTTGATAAGGAAAAGGGATATGTGTTTATGTGAGGCAAAGGTGAGACCGGAGAGAGGCCTAGAAAGCATCTGTAGGGTGTGAGGTGACAAGAAGGGGGATGGTGATTTGCCATGGTGATACCAGTACTGGCCTTGGAGTCAGTTAAAATCCTATCTTCAGATGCTTTTGAGCAGATCATGGAATTGCCAGGGATGAGTTGGAAAGTTTCTCAGTGGTCGTTTAGCCTAGCCCACACTGGAGAGGAATCCTTGCTCTTAGGGAGCCAGTGAGTGTCCATTGAACCTTTGCTAGAAGGAACAATAGACCACCTCTTGGGGAAGTCCATTGCACTTTAAGAAAGCTTTAATTGTTAGAATGTTTTCTTTATATCTAACCAAAATTTGCCTCATGTAATCTCAGTATCAGTTTTCATATCTAAGAAGTGAGAGGAATAATTTTATAGGATGTTGTAAGGATTGAATGAGATCATGCTATTTGCAAATCTAAAGTGCTATGTGTAAGTCCCATGCAGTCATCATCCCCAGACTGTCCTCTGGCCCTTCTCCTATCTCTTCTCTCATTTAGTGCCTTCATCAGCTTCCATCTGGCTAATGATCGTATCTAAATAGGTGACTCAGCCAAACCCAGCCTGTGTCACATGTCACCAGCTCCCTATTGGACTTTTCTAATTGAATGTTTTGTTAACATCTCAAACCAACAGATCAAGATCAGAACTCATTATCTTTCTCCCAGGACCCATCCTTCTCCCACTTAGCAATTTTTGTTCCAAATGCCACCATTCTCCTAATTTCAAAGATTCGCAGCCTTGATGTTATTCTCAATTCCTCACTTGCCCTACCTCCAGTATCTATTCAGCTGCCTAAGTTTGCCATTTTTAACTTCCAGACATCTTTCCCATTCATTATCTTAATCACTACTTACAGAAGCATCACTTTAGTTCAGGCCCTCATTGCCTCTCATTTGCACCTTTGAAGAGGCTTCCTGATTGGCCTTTCTACCTCAAGGAAGGGAGCTACCAATCTATCCTCCCCAGTCAGTAGTTTTCAAACTTTGGGGTTTGAAGACTCCTTTATACTCTTAAAAATTATTGAAGACTTCAAAGAAGTTTTATTTATATGGTTTATATTTGTTAAAGTTTGCTGTTTGAGAAATTAAAACATCCGAGCAAAACAATTTTGACCTTATAGACCCTCTGAAAGGGTCTCAGGGACTCCTGGGGGGGCCACACTTTGAGAATTGCTGCTGTCAGTAGATGCCAAAGTGATATTTCAAAGATTCCTATCATTTTTCCAGACTAGTAGGTAATCTTGACATATTCTGGACTCTTAACTTTTCCACACCCACATATCTATCCAATCAGTAGCCAAAATTGCCATTCCCAACATTCCCAGTAGCTGTTCCATATAATGCCTTTTTCTCCATTCCACCTGGCCCTCATCACCTCTCTCAAAGACTTTTGCAGTAACTTCTTAATTGATAGTCCCGTCTCAGATCTCTCCCTACACTAGTCCATCCTACATACTGCTGCCAAAATAATTTTCCTTAAGTGCATATCTGACTGTGTGCCTCCTACTCAGTTAACTTCCATAGTTTACTATTTTCTGTAGGATCAAATATAAACTCCTCTGTTAAGCTTTTAAATCCCCATATAGCTTGCTTCCAACCTATCTTTCTAGCCCCTTTGAACATTACTTTCCCTCCCACACACTGCAATCTAGCCAAATGGGCCTTTGCTGTGTTCCTCACACAGAATTCTCTTTGCCTCTGCACTGGCTGTCTCCCATGACTGGAATTATCTGAAGTCTTTCTTCCTCTTTAAGATGTAGCTTGGGTGGTATCTTGTACATAAAGCCTTTTCCTGATTCTCCCAGGTGCTTGTGGCCTCCCTCCCAAACCACTCTGTATTGATTTGTACTTATTAACTTGAAATTTATGCTGGACCTGTTTTTATATGGACTTGTTGACTCTCTTGAGACAACAAAAGCTTCTTGGGACTTGAGGTTTTTAATTCTTTGTACTTGTAACCACAGGGCCCAGCATAGGGGCCTTGACTCCTTAAGAACAGGTCTGACCATATCACCACCCTTTGCTCCTCCACTGGCATTTTAGATCTTTACTTGGTCCCACCCTACCTTTCTATCCTATAAAACTTGGTCTTACCCTACCTTGCTTGCCCTATAAAAATCTTTTTTAGATTACTTTGCTTCTTGCATGCTTAGGTTCATTCAAGCTGGCCTCCTCTTTACCCCTCACCCACAGCTCTCCACCTCTCTCCCATGCTTTTGCACTGGTCCCCTATGCCTGGAATGGATTCTGTCTCCCTTGTAGAATCATTTATTTCAAGATTCAGCTCAAGCAGGGTCTTCAACATGAAGCCTTTTTTGATTAGTCCGACTTCTAATGCCCTCCCTAAATTATCTTGTGTCTTTTGAATCAATTCTGTAGTCTTTAAATGAGTGCCTGTCATTATCTCAAAGGTAAGATCCTTGAAACAAGGACTGACCTTTTTGTCCTTGTCAGCTCAGCACCCTGGACAGTGCCTGGGGGCATGCTAGAGGTGTAGCGAATGCCTGGCTGCTCATTGATTATCATCATCACTATTGTCTCTGAAACAACTGTTGAACGGATTACTTAAGGGATAGTGTGTGGGCGCGCAGAAAGGGAAGCCATGATCTCTGCAAGCTGGCATAGATTTACCCTCATTTAGATAAAGACTGGGTAGATCAGGGAAATTCTGGAGGCGTGATCTGTCTGAATGTCAGCAAGGCACCTGACAGTCTCTTTGATATCCTTGTGGGTAAGTTGGCAAAATGTGGGTTACATGATAATATAGTTAAATAGATTATTAGCTGATGAATGACTGTACCTGAAAGAATGCTGGATTAATGGCCCCTGGAGGGAGTTCTTAGAAAGGCTGATAGATAAAGAAGCTTGGCTTATTGAACACTTTTACAAAGATTTGGATGGCGATATAGAAGGCATGCTTGTAAAAGCTGTGCATTGCATAAGCCTCGGGTGGCTCCCAAATGGTAGCACAAGGAATCAAAAAAGTCTTGACAGGTATGTGTGAAAGTCTGAATCAGACACATTTACAGGGCATTGAGGAATGTCCTAGAGCTGTGTTCAAAGACTCAACTGCACAAGTACAGCACAAATGAGACCTTATTTAACAGTAGTTGATGCTAAACAGGAGGATTTTGGGTAGGGTCAGCAGGGTCATGTGGCTACCCACAAAAAGAATGCTATGTAGGCCCCCAAACTAGGAATCACAGGGTATTGAGCCCTGGTCAGACTTCCCTGCTATATTAGGTACTTTAACAGTGATGTGGACCAGTTTAAGTATGGACAAGAAGGGTAACCAGGATGGTGCCAGGACTCACAAGCATGTTAATATGAGAAGACTAAAGAATCTGGGAATGTGTAGTCTTAGGAAGACACTTAAGGGGAAATAGGATGGTCATCTTCAGATATTTGAAAGAGAGACAGTGGCTGGGAGTTAAAAAGAGAGAGTTCAGCTCTGTAGTAAAAGGAAGAACTTCCTGATAGTTATATGAATTTTCAATGGAATGAGCTGCCTCACAAGGAACTAGAGGCTTTCAAGCTTGTCTGTGGCATTCATCTAACCCTACTATATTTGTACATTTGATCCCTGTTCTCTGTAATACTGTAGTCTCCTAACCGTCTTTCATTTTGGCAGCTAGGTTTAATTTCATTACTGAGGTAGCACAGGGAATAGAGCATTGATCTGCAGGGAGACCTGGGCTCAAATCCAGCCTTAGGTACTGACTAACTGTGCAAGTCACTTCATCTCTGTCTCAGTTTCCTGAGATAATAAGAGGACACAGGAGACAATACTGGTTACATGCTTACACTGTGCTTGGTGCTTTGTAGGCGCTGTAGAAATGTTGGTTATTGTTAGGAGTTTGCTTTAGTTAGCTGTTTTGGTTTTCCTGAAATAAATTTGTGCAGCTGGCTGTGTGCTTTAGCTATATATTGATTCTGGGTTGCTTGCCCTATAAAAAGGCAAACTTTCCTAGTTGAAAAGATAATGGTATACTACTTCACAGATGTTAAGCTTATTTTCTCTTTTATGATTGCTGATGATTTACAAAATGTGGCCAGAAATAAACCTCGAGTGATTATCAGATTTGTCCTTTTCCCACTTTATAGGATATCATTATGTAGACAGTCTTGGCTTTACATGACAGTTTTGTTCTTGATAGGTTTCCACATTGATACATTTTCGCTTAAAGGTGCTAGGGAGTTTTGTCATTTAATGTAACCCTCAGAGCCTTTCTGCCATGCTAATAAGCATACTCTACCTTATTTGTTAAATAAACTCCAAAGCAGAAATAACCTACAGCATGATTTTCTTTCCAGCTGTTCCACTCATTTAATAGTTTGTGATTGAATGTTTTATACTACTTCATGATTATTAGTCATTCATTGTTGTGGTCTTCCTATTAGCCATGTATTTTCTTTGGTTGTTTCCTTCTGTTTCTATGTCACGTAATTTTAAGATGCCTTTGATATTTTGAATACTGTTAAACTCACTTATTCTTTCTCATCTGGTATGATTATTGCCATGCCATGATTACCTTCCATGAATTCCCTAAAGGGGGTTGATCCAAAATGTTGAAAGCTTTCCTTGAAGTTTTTGAATATGTTGTGCCACTGGTGCAGGGGTCACCATGCTGTGCCTCTGGGGGTCCTGGTTTGTCCTGCAGCTTTTACACTTCCCCTCCCTGCCCATCTGCTCATACACTCATCCTTGTCCATCACTGGCAGCAGTGGTGCATACTTCTTATTACATTCTCCTGCCACCACGTGGCTTTCTATTTATTATTCTTTGATTAGCCTGCAGTTCTTGCTCTTCACGTGAGTCAATGTGGACAGTTCCCCAGATCCATATTCACCTGCTCTTGGCTTGTCCAACAGGGGGAAGGGATAGAGATCATTTTTGTATGAGCCACATATTTCCCAACTGTACTTAATCATTTATTAGTCGTGAGACTCTTATCTAGAAATCTCTTTTCCGTGTAGAATGATCCACCTTTGGAGAGGCCGCATTTTTGGTAGAGACCAGTGCCCTCTGACTTTGGGAGGCTGCCAGTAGGGTGAATCAGTGGCTTGCCATTGTGTCACCAGGGCTCTATAGAAACGCACATCGGCTCTTACAGTTTAGTTATTCTTTTTTTCCCCTTCATTGGATTTGCTTTTGTAGCATCATAACTGAATAACGGCATCATTTATACAACACATAGTTTTGGAAAGTGCTTTACAAATATGATCTTGTTTGATCCTCACAACAACCCTGGGAAGTCGGTGCTATTATTATGCTCATTTTTCAGATGAGGAAACTGAGGCAGAGATGAAGTGACTTGCCTGAAGTCACATGGCTAGTAAGGGTCTGAGACAAGATTTGAACCCAGGGCTCTCTGACTCCAGGCCCAGTAATCTATCCATATTTAATTACAGTTCACTTTCAAATTTCAACTAATGAGATAGAGGAATTGGTAGGGATGAATGCTAGGCACAGGTATTGATGCTGCAAAGTCATTCTGCCAGTGAGACTCTTTAATGCCCGGCCTTGTCTTTATCCATTTAATGGATAGTGATCATTACAGAAAATACAAATCTACCTTTCAGATGAATTCACGTTGTAGAACAGCAGTGTTGTATGGTTAGCGGTGACAGTGTTCTGTGGAAGGCGCTATTTTACCTGCTGCAGAAGTGGCTCTCACCATGGTGACTGATGAGCCGCTTCAGCTAAGTAGTATAATGATATAGCAACAGCCTGACTGAGCCTGACCGTTGTTTAACATACAGATCAAAGAATACGAAAAGCTCGATTCTGAAGAAGAGCGTCTCCGGAGGAGTCGGCAAATTTATGACACGTTCATAATGAAGGAGCTTCTGTCTTCTTCCCATGTGAGTATTTCCTTTTTCTAATGTGGCTGCTGAGCAATCTTAGTTCTAATGAATGTTTTCCTTTGGAACAAGATTCTTTAAAAAGTTTCCATATTGTATGTAAGTGCAGTGGTAAACGGAGGATTAAGGAGAGATGCCCTCTACCATTCCTTGTTTCCTGTTGCAATTTCTGTTTCTTAGCATGAGTGCTATTTTCAGAAATTAATCATTTCCTCTGGAAAAAAAATTATCAAAAGAAACCCTTATTAGTTTGAATTAACTGGAGACAAGACTCATCTGAATCAATGAAACTGAAATTTTAGACTCATTTGAAGAAATGTGACTTTATTATTTGAAAGTGGATTTTGAGGGCAAGGCCAGTCAGCCGGTCTTTGAAGAATTGGTAATGACAGTTATAACCAATTGTGTATTTAAAGTGGTTAATCCAAGGAAATAGTCTTATTGTCCTCAGGAAGGTAAGCATCATTACTTTGCCTAATAAAGCCACTTTCAGTAGCTAATAGGAATCAGTCATATTTCTTTATTACTTTAAAACTTCCAAAACACTTTCCCCACAATGACCTTATGAAGGCAGATAGTTTAGTTCTCGGTATTTCTGTTTTCCAGAGGACACAGCTGGTGCTTGGAGGTAGTGTGGTGTGGTAGGAAGAACCTGGTGCCTAGCATTAGAAGATTGAATTGGCATCTGGGCCTTGCCATTTACTACTTGGATGACTTAAGAAAAGTCTCCTTTGGGCCTCAGTTTTTTCCCTAGGTAAAATGAGGAGGTCCAGACATGGTCATCTCTAAAGTCCCTGCTAGTTCTGATTCTGACAAATCCAACGAGATCTCCTTGTTCCTTGACTAAAGTTGAACAGCTACTAAATTTTGGAGCTGTGAGTGAAACCAGGGATTTCTGACCCTTCATCCATTGATCTTAATTTTGTACCTACGGAAACCAAGTCTGGCATAGCTGCTGTCTGATTGGTCACATTTGAATGTTTAACCAGTGATATTTCAGGGTACAGTGTCTCAGCATTAAAAGCGTTCTCCAGAGTCACTTAGCTCTTAAATGATGGTGATATAATTTAATCCACCCATAATTTGGAAGAATTTCAGTTCTAGGGAAAACTTCTTTGTTGCATGAAGATGGTTTTGTTGTAGTTTGATATTCGATAAAGCTTTATGCTCATGGATGATGAGATTTATGGAGATTCGAATAGCAGCAGATAAAGGTGGCATTTCTTATGGAAGTGTTCCTTTATTTTCTAGTTTCCCCAATGAATTTTATGAACAACCTATTGGAGGATTGTTGAGCTACTGGGTGGTTGTTGAACCACTTAGATAAGTTATTGGTTATAAGTTATGGTTATTAAAAAGACTGTTATTATTCATGGGCCAAAGACCTCTGGTACATCTCAGCCATTCAGTGCTGTTGGAGCCATACTGATCAGGGATGAGGACATGGTCCTGGAGTGGTGGGCTGAGCATTTCCACACTCTTCACAAGAGACCATCATCAACCAATGATGAAGCCATTTATTGCATACCTCAGATTGAAGTCAGTCCCTCTCTAGCCAAAATTCCAGCTGAAGAAGAGGTGTTGAATGCCATTAGGTTCGTCTTGTGTGGCAAAGTGCCTGGTACTAATTCTATCCCAGCACAGATCTGCAAAGCAGAGGGCCCACTGCTTACACATAAGCCTCCTGAAATCTTCTAGGTTATATGGTGAGAGGAAATTATCACCCAGGATCAAGGATGCCTCCATTGTCCATCTCCATAAAGGAGAAGGGAACAGGTTGTGACAGTCACAAAGTGTGTGTGTGGTGGGGTGTATCTCTCTTAGTCATTGTTGGCAAGATTCTTTCCAGAATCCCCCTTAATGGCCTGTCCTTCACTTGGAAGATGGTCGTCTATCTGAGAGCCAGTGTGGCTTCAGAAAGGGATGAACAGTAATCAACATGGCATTTGCTGCCCAACAACTCCAGGAGAGATGCCAGGAGCAGAACAGGTCA
Organism: Phalanger gymnotis; assembly: GCA_028646595.1. Classification (NCBI taxonomy): domain Eukaryota; kingdom Metazoa; phylum Chordata; class Mammalia; order Diprotodontia; family Phalangeridae; genus Phalanger; species Phalanger gymnotis. The sequence goes on along the minus strand of CM053622.1, from coordinate 14,321,756 downwards.
GTACACAGCATTCATCAACCTAACCAAGGCCTTTGATACTGTCCTTTGGGAGGCCTTGGGGAAGATCATGGTGAAGGTCGCTTGCCTGGAGAAGTTCATCAGTGTTGTTTGTCAGTTCCACGATGGCATGCTTGTGCTGGTTCTGGGTAATGGAGATGCTCTCATGTTTTCCCAGTCACCAGTGGAGTGAAGCAGGGCTCTGTGTTTGCTCCCGTGCTTTTTAACATGATGTTTTCAGCAATGTCATATAGCTTCAGTGAGGATGAAAATGGCATCAAGGTCAGAGCTACTGCACTGATGGCAAGCTATTTAACTTGAAAAAGCCACAAGCCAAGAAGAAAACGGAGGGAAAGTTAATGCTCAACTTTTGTCATAAATGATTGTGCACTCAGCATAGCCTTTGAGTCTGAGATGGAACAGAGTATGGATCAGTTCTCTGCTACTTGTGCTAACTTTGGCCTGATGATCAACACCAAGGAAACAGAGGTTCTCTGCCAGCTGACACCACATCATCCGTACATGGAACCGTTGGTTACAGCTAAGTCGAGAAATTTTGAATGCTACGGACAAGTTCACTTACTTTGGTGGTATACTTTCCAGGCACGTCCACATAGATGATGAAGCTGACACACACACTGCCAGAGCTAGCTCAGGAAGCTACAGTAGGCTCCCGAGCTACTGAGACTCTGAAGGTAAGTGTGGGAGAGAAGAAGTATTAGGCTGCCTATCAAACCGAAGATCAACAGAGCTGTTGTGCTGACCTCATTGTTGCATGCCTGTGAAACCTGGACAGTCTACCAGCGCCGTGCTGGGAAACTGAATTGCTTCTATTTGAATTGTCTTAGGAAGATTCTGAAGATCACCTGGCAAGGTAAGGTACCAGACCCTGAAGTCCTTTCTCAAGCTGGACTGCCAGGCATTCAAATTCTACTGAAGAGAGCACAATTCTGATGGGCTGGCCATGTTGTCTGAATGCCAAATGCCCGTTTACCTAAAAGACCCTTTTACCAAGAACTCGAACAAGGCAAGTACTCACAAGCTGATTAGAAGAAATGGTACAAGGACATTCTCAAGGTCTCTCTGAAGAACTTTAGTATTGATCGTAAGACATGAGTGACTCTGGCACAGGACCGCCCAACATGACATTCCCACATCAAAGAAGGTACTATGTTCTGTAAGCAAAGCAGAATTGCAGTAGCACAAAAGAACCATGAAATGTGCCAAGTTAGAGACTTCTCCACTTCAAATGTTCACATGGGCTATTTATATCAGACCTCTGGTGGAGCCTTCCGAGCTCATATCGGTCTCATCGGCCAGTCTGACACATTGCGCCTCGACCCCAATTATCTCGATGTCATTTCGGTCCCCTTTGCGGATGAAGGATGAACGACAACAGTGTTGAACTACTTAGTTAAGGGGCTGAACCACTGTGGTTACTGGGAGAATCTAGAACTTTCCATGTGATGGATTTTAGCCCAGAGGGATCATACTTTGACGTGTTTTGTGAGGTTTCTGAGCCTGCCTTCGCTATTACTGTGGAATCTCAAGAGATAGCTCCCTCTGTAGTTTCCAGGAGGAAAAGCTATCCTTCTAAGAGAACTCAAGTTAATAAGAGGTGTTAATAGAGCTCAGCATGCCAGGGATTAAAGAGCAGAGGACTGGCACTCAGGGAACTCCATGGGCACTTAATTAGCTAGATGAACTGACCTTTTCAGTCTTCACCCCTCAAGTAAAGGTGCATGGCCAGGTGTGGAACCAGCCACATGTGCAGAGTAATGAACCATTGGGTTGGAGATCTGGAAGAAAGCCATTCCGTTGCTGCAGATTTTCCCTACCCGGCCTGTGATTTCTTCTCCTTTCTGTTCTCAGCTTTGAATGCCAAGGGGCACTACAAAATGCTTTTCCTGTTTAGTGTTGTTTTTTATTTTAATGTGAATATTTTCACACATTTGTTGGGAAAGCCTCCTTTTTTCCTTTCTCCATTTTGGTTGATCAGTTACAGGAATGAGAGATTTGAGTGTCTGGGGCATCCCCAAAGTTTTAGTGAATTCTCCAGTTCTTCCAGACTTTGGGGACTGGCAGTATTTTCCTAAGGACAGGAAAATGCTAAATGGTGAGGGTGATGCTTCTCACTGTGGGACAACTGCTGTTATCACTGGCATACAGTAGGTACTTGATAAATATTTATTGGATTAGATTTCTGCCAGTGCACATAAGCCTTCCTCGCACTAGTCTGTTAGTTAGAGTGTCCTGTTAGGCCACAGGTACCAGGAGACACCTGCTGTCCAGCAAGTGCTTGCGTAGGAATTACCAAATAAAGCTGCCCCAAATGGCAAAGCATTATTGGATCATCTTTCATAAAAGAGATTATACAAGGTTTGAAACTCTTAATTAGCTGTAATTATAAAGCAATCTATTTCAAAGAATTGTTTTTCATTTTGGTGTGAAAAAGAAATCATTGTTCTTAATTTTTTAAAAGGTGTTCTCAAAGCAAGCTGTAGACCATGTACAAACTCATCTAGCCAAGAAAAAAGTGCCCTCAAATCTTTTTCAGGTAAGAGTGAACCTTTTTAGGTTAAATGTCCTTAATTTCTATCAGCCTAGAAAAGGTCTTTGCCTGTAGGAATTGGCACCTCCAACTAGATTTCATCAGATAACAAAGATTAATTTAAAATCAGTTATTTTTAAATTCTTCCACTAATGTCATCCTATGATGTGTCATCCTGGCTTGGAGATGGCCTTGGATTATTGTAGGCTGTACCAGAGTGCAGGCACCTTCTGGTTTTTCCCCCTGAGCTGGAAAGTTTTCTGGGATATGCCCAGTGCCAGGCTATGCATGTGCTTTCCAAAGAACCTGCCTTGATTGCCATAGCCAAGCTCTGCACTACCAGGTTGACCCTCTGCAACTCAATGGAAGGTACAGAGGCCTTGGTATGCGTCCCTGAAAGGAAATCGAACACTGAGGAAATCCAGATGTCTCAGAGTATTAAGCTGTCTTCCAAATAGAGAATTTCTCTAACATGGATTTCTTTGTTTTTTGAAAAATAAAATAGGATATGGTACCTTGGCCATACAACTTTATAAAAACTTTTCTAGTAAAATTCTGTTTTTAAAAAAGATGTGTTAGCAGTTCAAAAACTAGGGACAGTTTCCTTGGTGTGTTTTGGTCACACTTTTTGTTAATTGATGTTTACCTTGAGAGTTGTGGCTTAGGTCATACTTTGTACTAGAACCCCAAATAAGTCTTTTTCTGATCTGAACTGTTGTGACCTCTCCTCTTCCTTGTTGGATGGTCGGTTGCTATTAAAACTTGCATTAAACACCATGTCCTGGTTGAAGTAAGATTGGTTTTCAAGAATTATGTCCTGGAGAGGACATCACACACGAATCTGTCCCAGCTCTCTGTTTGTTCTTCAAGTTATTCCAAGGGAGCCTTGGTTTGAATTACTATTACCCTCGTTACCCTTTCTGTGAACATGAGGGTACTATTGAAGAAAGCAATGCTTTTGGAAGGTCAGATTTGGAATTATAAGTCATCATGTGTTTGCTAGTCTTTAGTGCTAAGAATTTCTCCCTGCCCAAGCTTTTTCCATCCCATGTATTTTCCATAGAAAGTACAATGGCACACAGTCAACACTCTCAACTGAATAATGGTCCCTTTGTAGTTTCTCTGAAGTATTAAGAAAAAGATGTATAAGAGACTGTCATCCAGTCATATTGGGTTTCTTATGAGTCTGAAAGCTAACCAAAGATGCCCATGGCCTTACTTGAAATCAGTGATAATCTTTATGGTGTGAGGTAAGTTGGTTCAAGGCCTTCTCCCCTTGTGACATCCTATTTTTATTTTCATGATGAACTTAATACTGGAGGTTCCATATAATAAGATACAGCAGGTGCTCATTTTGGTTTTTATGTTGTTAGGAGGTGGGACCAGCTTCGGCTCAAGACGATTGAACACTTTAGGGCTTTATCTAGATATATAAACTGGTTGGGCTGCATTGGGGAAGGACTGAATTGAAATCAACTTTGTTGTCTTCATGGATGCTAATAAGTGGCTTTACTTTTCACTCTTTTACTGGTTGGTTTAGTATTTCATGTATCTATCTCCTCCCACAACATCACCAATAAACTTTAGTGTGCTGGTTATTTTCAGGTCCTCATTGACTTTAGATTGGTGTCCTATGTGAGGAAATGCTCTAAGCATTTGTCCGCTGAGGTTTGAATCAGACAGTCTACGAGCAAACATTTATTAAGCACCTATGTGTGCCAGGCCCTGTGTTAAGTGCTGTGGATACAAATATGAAAAAAAAGATAGTCCCCACCCTCAAGTAACTTACATTTTAATGGTGGAAGACAGCACACAAAAGGAAAATGAATAGTACGTGTGGGTGTGTGTTGCGAGGGGAGTTGGAGGGGCGTACTGTGCATGGTAGAAAAGTCCCACACAAACCTCAGAGTATGATGAGCCATATGAGAAATGAGGAGCTGTCCCAGTTGGGCTCTCTCCTTAAGACAGGGTTTGGAGATCCTGGCCCTGCCCTCCAACCAGGGGGACAGAGGTACTGAGGCTGATGGCAACTTGGATCTTGTCCCAGTAAGGAGCGGGTGGAATGTGGCAGAAAAGTCATTCAGAGAGAGAAGCCCAAGGCGGGCAGCCGGGTGAGGGATGATAAGCAGATGATCCCATAGAGTGGGATTGAGGTACACTGTGGAAGGTTCTGGTTACATTCACATGGATTTGTCCCATGAAAAATGAAACCAGTTGTTTACCCACAAATGAGGCTCCTTGGGTCGGTGTCCCTGTCCGCAGGTTAAGGGAGGAAGGAAAACTTGTCCATAATATTCGACATTGCTTAGCTTTGTTGTTGCTGTAGAAGTTTGATGAACAATGAACTGAGAATCCTGAGATTGTGGCTCTGCCTCATGCCCTCAGGTCCCTGGGGGAACAGGGGTGTCCTGTCATTTGGGCTTTTCCCCTGGGGGCAGAAATGAAGGCACAGTTCTGGCTTTTAAGGACTCTTCATTGGATCACTAATAACTTTCTGGAATTTGTTGTTGTTCAGTTGTTTCAGTCATACCCAACTCTTTGTGACCTCATTTGGGTCTTGATCTTGGTCTTAGGTCTTATTGGTAAAGATATGGGAGTGGTTTACCATTTCCTACTCCAGCTCATTGTACAGATGAGGAAATTGAGGCAAACAGGGTAAAGTGACTTGCCCAGGGTCACACAGCTGGTATCTGAGATTTGGCCTTGGGAAGATGAGCCTTTCTGATTTCCAGCCCAGCACTCTATCCACTACACCAGCTATTCTTTGCTTTGTTGTCGGAATCAGCTGGACACCCAGAGATGTCTCCTTGGCTTTCTGGTTGGCTCAGATTTAGAAGGCCAAGTTGAGTTGGGTATTGTAGACACTATTAGGAGATTGTTTAGAGCAGGGGTTCTTAGCTTTTTGTGTTCTGTTCCTCTTTGGCTCCTCCTGTGTCAGATTATGCTAGATGACCTTCACATTCCTTCCAACTCAGACACCTCCTAATTCCAGAAGGAGAGTAGGCTGTCATGGGAGTTGATCAGTTCTTGGTATGATGGTCTTCAGAGCAAAGGCTGAGTGGTGTAGAAGAGAGTTTTGCTCTGGCCCATGTTGGACTAGGAGACCTCAGAGATCCCTTGTGATTGTCATGGTCTCATGTAAATGACATATTGTCCACGCAGGTTACTACTGTTTGGCCAGGACTACTTGGGCTGCCCCTTCCAGGTCGGAGGAGGTCTCAGTGCCTTTGCACACAGGGCCCCCTTTCCCTAAACTTCCAGTTCAGACTCTCCCTATATTTAATGACTACATTGCGGAGTAGAGTGGCTCAGAGAATGTGGGCAAGAATTTTAGTTTTCACTTCGCATTTATAATAAGATAGTGTATGTACATGGGAGAAAATATTGTATCTGTGTCTGTTGGTTTTATTTATAATAAATTGGTCAAGATAGTGAGTGGGGCAAGACACTTGTCAGTGTAGTTGTAAGGGTACAAAGGTACAAGCTGGGAGATGTGGGCTCTAGGCCTGGATCTGCCACCAAATAAATGCCTTTATGATCCTGTGTGAGGCCTCTTCTTCTCTCGTCCGTCATGTGAACTAAGTGGATTAGAAGGTGCTGAAGATCCCTTCTAGCTCTAACTTTTTATGATTCTCTTCAAATCAATGAAGTTCAAGCGTTAGCTGTATGTGTATATGCATGTACGAATATATATGTGTTGGGTTTCCGATTTTCATCTTAGGCTTAGTGGTACAGGCCAGTGTTATCATTGGCCTCTCCATATATGGTCATTTTAGTCTGTTTCAATTTACATTGTGTGGAATTTCTTTTTTGGTCCTTTTCAGCCGTACATAGAAGAAATTTGCGATAGTCTTCGAGGCAACATATTTCAAAAATATATTGAAAGGTATGAAAAGCTGAATACGACGTGCTGTCCTACGAACCTGTGCTTCAGTTTATGCAATATTTGTCTTTCTAAAACTTGTGTGAAATTGCATCCAGTTTCCTCATTGATTAGCATTGTAATGTTAGTTGATCTAATTCTCAAGACTTTAATCGTGTTAAGTGTATGAGCGTTAATGTCCCCTCTTCTCTGTCAAGTATTTACTCTGTCTAACACTTTAAAGGACCAGCCAAGGGGCTTCAATATTTTTTTAAAAAAAGCCTGAGGGGGAATCCATTTTTAATACAAATATGACCCCATAAATTATTTGACTTGTTGGATTTTCCTTCACTAGATTTAATTTAAGGTGTCAGATTGGTCTCCTAATCCTTATGTGAGTTATTGTTGTTATTAGAATTCCAGGACACAAGCCAATGCCTTTTTGGAATCTTGATACAATTAACAGCTAGCACTTACTCCAGCATCTCATCTCTTTGTAGGAGCCCAAATGTTTGTCAAACAAATGAATACCTAGCTACTAGATGTGCCTTTTGCTGCTGCTCATAAGATGCTGTCTTTTAATTCGAAATCTCATATTGCTTCTTGACTATGTCTTTGAGATGGTTGATCTAGTAGATTCTCCCAGTTTCTTGCAGATGTGGGTCTTCATTGATTGGAGAAAGATCTTTGCTCCCCACAGTGACCAGAACTAAAGGTGTGTTCTCATGAGACATACCTTTCTCTGTAATCCATGCGCATGAAAGTCACACAGTAACCATGTCCCATGGCTAGCATTGGGTCATGAGTCAGAAGAGATGGGCACAATATCCTGACCGTCCGAATGGGGGCAGGTCACCCACCCTGTGTGAGCCCCACTTTCTCCATCCTTCCAGAATCCTTCCAGTACAATCCTTGTACTGCCTAAAGGGGCTGTTGTGAGCAAAGGTCTTTTCAAACTTTATAATACCATATAGATGTGAGTCTGTTACTGCATCTCTATTCCCTGTGTGCTCACAGATACAAAGGAATGTTGATTTGTTCTGCAATTCTGTATAATTTCAAAAGATGTTATTGATACCATTTACTGCAAAATTATTCCTTCCATTATGTGATAGAATTATTCTGAGTAGTATCAGAAAACTGACTGTGGAGACCTCCCTGAAATCTCAGAGTCTTATGTTGGATAGAAGTGACTTTATCTTGGAGGCTGTATGGTAGAGTGGAGAGAGCCTGGGTTCAAATCCTGCTTCTGACAGGTAGTGCGACCTTATGCAACTCACTTCCCCTCCCTGGGTTTTTGCTTCCTCAACTCCAGAATGAAGGAACTGCACTGTGTGACCTCTGAGCTTCCTTCTGGCTTCAGATCCTCTGACCCATGTCAGCCTGAGAGTTTGGCTAAAGGAGTCAAACAGACTAGGTGAAATAAAAATTAGTATAGATTTATTCCCTGTAAGCTAATTTGTACATGATCTGATTAACTTGAACAAGAGAGAGAGAAGGTTTAAATAACAATTCAGAGCTAAAGAAAGGAAGTTCTTGGCTTTCTGTCACCACAGACAATAAAGATACTCCTGGTCTTTGAAGTTGCTGAAGCAGAAAAAGGGTGTTTTTAGAATAGAGCAAAAGCAGTTTGTATTATTGGGGTTCAAATAATCTGAAAGGTTTGACACAAATAGGAGGAAACTTCCCACTTTTCCAGGTGGTGCATCCCACTAGTGGACAGCTGGAATTGTTAGGATGCCTTCCCCTCAATGCCTGCACCATTCCTGCTGGCCCTGCCCTCTGGGGCCAAACAGAAGCAGTCCAGTGCACATGCTGGACCTTTTGATACTTAAAGAGTCATCGCCCCTCCTCCACAGACCATCTTGGCTCTTGCCTAGTAGTTACTATATATGAGATAAGCATTCTTTCAGCAGACAGTGGGCCAAGCTGTAGGGCATACAAAGGTAGCTAATTGGCATCTCTGTTCCTTAGGAGCTTGTCATCTAGTGAGGACATAGCCTTGAATAGCAGTTCTGACCGTTTGGTAAACAACTGGAAAGGTGCCCTCAAGTTATCTTTTTAAGACTGATTCAGTTAGGGAAGGCTAATGGTCATCCCTCACACCTTGGAACACTCTCCCTTGTGCAGAGAGATAGACGCCCGTGGACATAGCCCATGGAGACCGGCAGCGCCACATTGGAGAGGTCCTGGCAGGGAGCAGGGAAGCCTATAGTCTCATTATCTTTGCTTATGGTTCAACTTAGTTATCAAGTGCTGTCATTGGCTCTTTGGTGCCCTGTAGGCTCCTCTCCTCCCAGGAGGGAGCCTAAGATTTAGAGCCATTTTCATTTATATATCATTAAAATAAAGTATAATTTAACCCTTTCCAAAAACTGGACCAATAGAAAATTCTGATGAAGTAGATAGATAGCAAAGAGTGTTATTATTTCAGCTTTGTAGATGAGGAAAATGATTTATTAAGTCAAATCATATACAGATAATTATGGTACTATATTAGCTATTTGAGTATCTGATTTCTAGTCATGTGTTATTTTTATCCTACCAGTATGTCTTTATTCATTTAGATCATTTTTATTATTATAGTGTAATGATGATCAAAAGAAGAAACTCAGGAAAATACTCTGATCCTAGGGACAAAATAACACCTTAGAGATGAGACAAAATATGGAAAATGTTGAGAACATTTGCATATTCAGAAATTGATACCTAAGAAAGCAATGAAAAGCCACGTCGGAAGGAAGAGAATAGATGCCGTAGATCTCAAAAGATATGATAAAACAGTCATCATCACAACTTATCAACTAGACAAGAAGAAACCAAAAAGAATGCCATCCCCAAATGCTGAGTGTGAGCTCATGGAACACTCCTTTTACCAAGAAGTCTCGACAGAAGTAGGAGGTAGTTTTCTAGAATGTGGGTTGAGACCAACACCTTAGGCCATATTGAGGAGTGAGACTCAGATCAAGTAGCTTTCATTATTTCTAATCAATATTTTTTTTTATTGGAAATGTTTATTGGCTGCTGAGGGGCCAGAGGGGAAATTCTCTTAATCAAGTAAAGGAATAATGACAACAGCGATTATCGATAACATTTATATAACACTCATGTGCCAGGCACAAGGCTAAGCGCTTTACGGTTATTACTTCAGTAGCTACTCACAGCAGTCAGGAAGTAAGTGCTATTATTATCCCTATTTCACAGCTGAGGAAACTGAGGCCTGCTGAGGTGAAGGGATTTGCTCAGTCACACAGATAGTAAGTTGTCTGAGATGGATTTGAACTCAGGTCTTCCAGACTCCCAGGCTCAGTGCTCTCTGTACTCTGGTGCCATCTAGCTGCCCCAAGGATAACAATTACATGCAATTGAAAAGCTTTTTTTTCATGAATAAAACCAATGCAAGTAGGGTACAAAGGAAAAAGGTCAAGTGGGGAAAAAAAATCTTTGTATCCAGTAATTCTGATAACAGTTTGTTAGCTGAGATATCTCAACAGCTAACAAATACCTCCAACCAACACCATTCCTCAGGAGGCAGATGAGTGGTCAGAATACTTACAAGCACTGCAAACTTAACAGTGTACCAAATTCCCAATCCAAAGAGAACTACGTCTCAAAACAACTCTGAGGCTTCAAGCAGATTGGCAAAGGTGCTGAAAGGTGGGGCAAGGGGAGAAGAGCGGGCCGCTTCTGTGCTGGCTGTGGGGCAGTCATTCTGGACACCAAGTACTGCAAGAACTGTGCCTTGTTTAAAGTTGCTCTGTGAATTTAGGAAGTAAATAAGTTAAATGATAAGAAATGTAACTTTCCAATAATTACTTTAACTTCATTCTTTTTTAGTGACAAGTTCACTAGATATTGTCAGTGGAAAAATGTAGAGCTAAATATTCATGTAAGTAACTGTGTGATCATTGTGTGATCTCGCCTCCTTATCTCCCTTCCTCCCTTGTCCTCCTTTCTCTGTGTTTCATACGAAATTCCGATAATGTTCCATTGCTTTTCCTTCCTTGAACAAGACCGAGTTATCATGGGAAGGAGATTGTGTCACAAAATACGACATTGTATCCTTAATCAGCCTCGTAGTGTTGTATTGCCTGATTCATCAAAATATTTCCAAGAATGCTAAGATTTGACTAGAAAAGAAAACCCAGCTCAGTCTCTGCTCTTCTTCCCACCCCCATCTCTATTGTCCGCTCCCTTTTAAAAAATGGCTAACTTCCTCTGTTAGAAGGTGAGCTCCTTGAGGGCAGAGATTGTCTATCTTTCTCCTTGTATTTGCATTCCCAGAACTCTGAGGCTGGCCCATAGTAAGTGCCTTTATAAATGCTGTTGACTGACAGGCTTAGCTTGCGTCTTCTGTTTATTTTCAGTGTCAACCCTTTTAGGTCTGTTTCTCCTCCACCTCCTGTATCCTCCCCTTTACTTGATCCTATAACAGAGCCAAGGTGAAAATGACTGAGAGTAGGCCTCATATTTGTCTTTGAATAAGAATGGTTAGCAGACTTCTCCTCTCTGTGGCCTCACTGCCAGGAGTGGGATGTCTTGGACAAAGCGCCTGCCGTGCTGGGCTTTGCCGGTAGCCGTCTCCCTGCCTTCCTGGGGGCCTCAGCTACTGTGCAGTACTGGACGGGATTTAGTTCCCCAGCACCATCCATCCTCCTTAGGAGAAAACAAGCAAATTTCCTGGGCCTGTACAAGAGGCATATACTTTCACAGGGTACCTTGTCTGGAGTTTAGAATTCACCTCACAAGCCCAGATTAAGTACCGGAAATTCCTTCACCCCATCTTATTCCAGGGCCAGAAACTCCACACCACTGTTTGGGCTCCAGTGGCTATAGGCCCCAGGCAGGCGCTTTGTCTCTCCTTTGGCTGTGCATAGGCTCAGCTCTGGACCTCTGGGGCTCCTGTAGCGAACCTCCCACCCCCCTTACCCCCGCCCCAGCTGGTAGATACCCCCAGGCATGTGGGCATCTGTGACCTCCTTGCTCTCTAGCCTCCAGACAGAAATCCAGGCGAACGACTAGGATGGGCCCTGAGCATCCTCTGGGGGCCTGGGCACGTCACTCCTTCTTCTGGGCCTGTGACCCCCGAGCCTGGCTCCCGTGACCTCGCACTGTGTGGTCTTCACATTTGCTTCTCCTTTCCTTGTGCTTCATTTACTTTGGAAGAGGCAAAGGAAGGGGGAGTATGTGGAGGTCTCTCCATCCTTGGACTTGGGAATCGGAGTGCTTGAGGCCCTCGGCGAGGCTAACGGAAGCCCCCTGCGCCGGAGCGAGCGACCACTCACGATAGTCTGAATCTGTGTGAGAGCGTGGGGAAAAAAATAAAGTGAAATGAAATGCCTGTTATTTTTGAATTCACAGTTGACCATGAATGATTTCAGTGTACATAGGATTATCGGCCGAGGAGGATTTGGTGAAGTATATGGTTGCAGAAAAGCTGACACTGGAAAAATGTAAGCTCTTTAAATGGCTTCAGTGGAAATATTGAGTTCCAACACTCAGTAGCATATGAGGTCTGTAAAGGAGAACTGTCCTACTCTAGCCTCTCATTTCTAAAGAATTTCATTGCATTATAAATTAGAATATTTTTGCCCCAAGTATTTTCACTAGACTTCCAGGAAATCCTCCCATGTCTCATCGCTGGATGGAAGTGACCTGGGGTTGTCAAGGCCAGCCAAGCCAGGGCTCCTGAGCTTGAAAGGCTTTGGGTATGGGCCCAGAGACAAATTGCAGGCCTGTTGGTGGGTGACTAGCCAAGCTCAGTGTAGAGAGGTTGGCTGCCAGAGGGAGCTGACAGCTCTTTCACACCATCGACCAGGTCCTAGAGGGGTGGGGAATCTGCATGGGCAGAGGGAGTGGCCACACTCCCAGAAATGCTGGCTGGCCCTCTGTCCATCTAAAGTATTGGGAGAGTCCGGGCCCTTCCCATGTGCCATTGAGAAGGTTGGGTCATTACTAATAAAGTTATTATTCTAGAGTGTAATTATTTCCTGGGGGTAAGGGGGAATTGATACTTAAATTTTCAATTGGGCATCCATTAGAAATGGAGCCTTTGTTTTTCCAAAGGATTTCCTTCTTTTAAATATTTAGCTTTCTCACTTCCTACTACTTGGTGACACCTATGTATAAAGCATTAAGGATGATAAAAATAAAATTGCTTATGACACAGGCCTGTATTAAGAAGGCAGAATTTATGATTTCAAAGAGAATCTTGCTGTCTGGGAAAAGGGGCCAAGACAAATCCATAGATCAATTGCCAGAGTGCAAAAAAAGGAGTTCCTCCCAACTTGCCTCCTTTCCAAGGTCATCCCATTTCTGCATTCCATAACCCCTTGTTAAGGATCTTGTGTGCAGAGTACAGTGCTTGATGATGAGAGAGACAGGAAAGTTCAGATTCATCTCAGCCCCTGCCCTCCTCACTGTCGTCTAACTGGGGAGATAAGAAAATAGTGCTCTAATGACGCTAAGCCTGATCACTGACACTTGCAAAATATTCATTGACAAATATTGACGGGAGGCCTTATGGTTGTGGTTCCCAACTAACTTCTCTTTTCTGTTCCATCAACTGGGAATACTTGGCCATGTGGAGGAGAAAAATATTTAGTATAAAAATTAATTATTTGTTTCATGAGTAGAATATTTCCTTAGTATAATAAAGAGAAAAAAGGATTTATGCTTATAGCATTCAGCTGCCATCATCACGGGTATTTCTCAAACCAACCTTAGTCTTGTGTTCAGCTAGTCGAGAGAGGACTTGGCTCGCCAGATTATTCAGTAATCTTTGTGTTTCTAGGTATGCAATGAAATGCCTAGATAAAAAGAGGATCAAGATGAAACAAGGAGAAACCTTGGCCTTAAATGAGAGGATCATGTTGTCCCTTGTCAGTACGGGGGTAAGTACACTCTCTAAATGTGGGGCGGTCACTTCCTGCCTGTGCAGTTAATTGTGATGGCTTTGAAATGAGCTCAGCTAAAAGTGTCCTTTTCTCCTTTTTTTTCCTCCCCTCTCTCTCCTTTTACACCTCATTGTCTCCTCCCAGGGCCTCCTCCTACTTGCTGCGTAATGTGTGGGATTGGCTTTTCCTTTGGGCCTTGACTAGGGTACCAGCCAGACTCCTGATTACTTTCATGTTGGCTTTCCCTTCCATTGATCATCATGAGAGTCATTGTCTAAACTAGTTTCCTAGTTCTGCTTACTTCATTTTGTATCAGTTCCTACAAATCTTCCCAAATTTATTTGAATTCTTCACATTCAGTGTTTCTTATAGCACAATAGCATTCCATTAATAATTGTTTTTAGTTACACTTTGGAAAGTTTTACCTTTTTCATCATTTGGCTTCAACCATGGTGATACATGAATTGGTGTCAAGTGGCTGAGCAGTTATTGTGAGCCTTTGATGAGTTTCTGTCATGGGTCTGGAAGTTTACTCAGGAGAGAAGCTATAAAATCAATTATAAAATAAAATACAATTCATTTTACTGAAGAGATTCAAGAACAATTTTTATGGAGCTTTAGGGTCCCACCTCTGTCTCTGACTCTCTGCTGTCTTTGTCTCTCTTACATTTGTACCAGAGCCAATAGCTTTTTACAGTTAGAAGGGCCCTTAAAGATCATTAAGCTCAACCCTCTCCTTTGGCAGATGGGAGAGGCATGGAACAACTTTTTTTTTATGGGCATCCCCTCAATTTCCGGTTCTTGGCCACCACAAAAAGAGCTGCTATAAATATTTTTGTATATGTGGGTCCTTTTCCCATTTTTTTCATCTCTTTGGGATACAGCCCTAGAAGTGGTGTTGCAGGGTGAAAGGGTATGTACAGTTTTATAGCTCTTTGGATATAGTTCTAAATGGCTCTCCAGAGTGGTTGGATCAGCTCACAACTCCACCAACAATGCATCAGTGTTCCAACTTCCCCACATCTGCTCTAACATTTATTATTTTCCTATTTTGTCATGTTAGCCAATCCGATAGGTGTGATGTGGTACTTCAGAGTTGTTTTGATTTGCATCTCTCTAATTAATGCTGATTTAGAACATTTTCCATATGACTATAGATATTTTTAATTTCTTCCTCTGAAAACTGCCTGTTCATATCCTTTGACCGTTTATCAATTGGAGAATGACTTGTATTCTTGTAAAATTGACTCAGTTCTATCTATTTTAGAAATGAGACCTTTATCTGAGACACTAGTTGTAAAAATTCTTTCCCAGTTTACTTATTTCCCTCCTACTCTTGGCTAGAGAGCATTTTTTAATGTGACTATTGATTACTTTGATTTCTGCTTTTAAAAACTGCCTGTTCATATCACGTGATTATTTATCATTTGGGAAATGGCCCATATATTTATAAATATGGTTCTGTTTGCCACATGTGAAGTCTTTTTTTCCTTCCTTTTAAATTTATTTTTAGTTTGCAACATTCAGTTCCGCAAGTTTTTTGAGTATAGAACAACTTTCTTCAGAACTGGATAATGGGAACAGGGGGGCATGATGTAGCAAAAAGAGCATTAGCCATGCAATCGTACAAGACTGCACCGGCCACCTGTAAAGCAAAACACATCCGTGGGTTATGGTGATATAAAGCACTTCACTTCTTGAAGTCTCAGAATCCTTGTTTGGGCATCTCACTGGCGCTAGTGCTGGGCCTGGAATCAGAAAGACCCGAGTTCAGATGCAGCCTCAGATCTGCTAGCTGTGTGACCCTGGGCTCAGTTTCCTCATCTGTCAAATGGGGGGAATACTAGCACCTGCCTCTCAGAGTTATTGGGAGGATCAATGAGATAATATTTATAAAACACTTAGGCCAGCGCCTGGCTCCTAGTAAAGTGTTAGCTATTATTGTTACTGTTAATAACGTTAGCTAGCACGACATTGGTTATAACACTGGCCTTATAGCACTGGAGAATAAAGCATTTTAGCTGAAGGAATTTTCTGGATTAGTGAAAAATCTATTTAAGCACAAGTACTGTTTGAATGTGAACAACTTTGGTTGGAAAAACAAAATTTAGGTTACTGAGTCCTGTCTTCACAATGACCTGTTTTTGGTCATTGACTCCAGGCTGTGATTACAAACACCAGCTCTTTTTCTGTTCAGTCTTCTGTCCTCAGCCTCTTCAGGGCCCTTGTGCTTAGTGGCCTGAGCTGCCTCTGTTTGTCTGTTGGGGCTTTTGGCTTCTTCCTTGGCCGACGCTCTTCCTTTCTCACGGCCGTCAGTGAGACTGTTCTTGGCAGAGTCACCAACCCCCGCTGCTCTGAATCCTTGGTCACCTTTGTGAATTGACTTACCAATAGCAAGCAGCTAAGCCAAACTTGGTTGGGTTTGCTTTTTCTTTTTGGTTCAGATCTGAAATGTCATCTCTGTAGGTACCTCCTTGGTAAGGACACTCCCCCTGACCTTGCGTACTGGCATCTCTTCTTCAACTTAGAGTCCTATGGAGTTGCCTGGGCCTCTTGCCTAGGGGAGAACTGGACCCTGAGTCTGCTCGACTTGAGGCCACCTCTTTATGCATTGCCCACACAGTACCATTCACATGCTGCTGGTTAAATTAAGCACCTTATTTTACATTGAATGATGAGTGGGTAGCATCTACCCTGATTGGTGGTGCTATTCCTCCCGTGTGCAACAGAGCAAGACATCTGTTTCTAGCTGTTCATAGGTGTTGGGGAAGTATTTATTTCCTGGTTTGGAGGCTCTGGCAAATACAAAAATATGTAATATGGTTTGTTCAGCTTTTGGGATCAACTTAGCTGGTCAGAATTCTGATTCTAAATTGGCCTTATCCAGAGCAATATAACAGAATGACCTTTAATTTTGTTGCTCTTCCAATGAATGTAGTATACAGTATGGAGAATTAGGTCATTGTGTTACATTATATCTTTTCACCTGTGATTCAAAGAAGGCTCTGAAAGCCTTTGGTTATTCAGCAATCTGTAGTTGGAGAGGAGTCCGCTTCCTCAACAGCAACAGCAATGTTATGTCTTTAGTAAGGTCCCAGGAGAAGCAAGCTTTGCTATGTCTTCATGGGAACTTGAAGTTTACACGAAGCTGTGCTTGACTTTGACGGGAGTGAGGTGCATTTGACAGGGAAAGAAATCCAAGAGGGTTTATTAGGAATTCTGGGCCAAATCCCTGAAGTTTTAGACAAATGAACTCCCAAAATGTGAATTTAGGCCTATGGTCTCCTCCTTAGTGATGTTACTAAAAGGCTGTGTTTTGACACAGCCAGCGGGACAGTGATTACAATGACTTTTTCTACTTTCTTCCCAAATCTTATACCCCATTTTCCTAGTTTCTGGTGAAAAGTTTGGGTTAGAATGAAAACACTAATAATATATCACCACCACCTTATCTGTGCTGTCTCATCGGACCCTCACAGCCATAGGGAATCATTTGTATAGGTGCTTTATACCCATTTTATGGGTGAGGAAACTGACTCGGAGAGATTTGGATTTGCCTCTGGTTACCCAGATAAATAATTATTGGAGGCAAGGGTGAAGGCTCTGCCTTTGGAGCCCCTGACTCTTCTGAGAGATCTTTTCTGTTTCCTGCATGGTTAGTTCTGCTTCTCCTCCCATTTAGGTGGTATCTGTTTTGTATGTGTTTCATTTTGCTTATCCTCACACAGAGCACTCCCCCCGCCCCAATCCCTTTAGAGGGAATAGAGTGTTTGATGTCCGTCTATAACAGTGCCCAGCACTTGGTGGGCACTTACTGAATGCTCATAGCATTAGTTGGAGGTGCGCTCAGCTTTTTCTGATTCCAAGCCCAGCATCTCTGACTAACAAGTCAGGGCCAGCTCTCACCCCAGCCCTCCAGTTGATTTATCTCCCCTTTTCTCTTTCTCAGGTGGACCCTTAGGTTGGGAGGGGCTAGAGAACGTTCTCAGACAAGCTGCTCGGGGCCTGGTGATACACGAAATGATGTCAGACTGTTCCTGCTGCTCAGATGGAGCAGCACTTTCCTTCTGCACCAGGGCATGGCTGAGCAGCCGACTTGGGAGTACAGGCTCATGTGGAAAGGGCAGCACAGAGGAGCTGCCTGAAATAACAGGAATGCAGGCTTATTTAGTACTTTAAATGTCACCAAATGCTTTCCTCCCAACTGCCCTCGGAAGAGAGAGGTTGTGCAGGTTTGATTGTCTCCATTTTGTAAATGAGGAAACCGCAGCACCTAGAAGGTACTTTGTCAAGTTCACATGGCCCAGTGGTAGGAGTCACGAAGAAATGGAGAAACAAAAGGGAATCAATGCAGTGTTAGAAGTGCAAGGGAGGGAGAGAGAGAAGGAAGGAAGGATGAATGGACACATGCACTGGGTGCAGACTGCTGGGCATACACATACAGGCCAAAGGAAAGACAGTCTTACATTTGAATGGGGGGGGGTGGGGTTGGAGGACAGCGTAGGAAAGGGAGCTGAAGAGCAGCTTGAAGGAGTGACGTGCCCATCATGGGCACAGAGCTTGGAAGGGCTGCAGTGGGAGAGCCATGAGGGCAGGCAGGCATGCTTGGTCCTCCGCAAAATGAAGGAACTTGCCAATAGGAGAAAGGCCTTTGGCTTCATGGAGGGATAGTCCATGGTGAGTGGGCCAGAGGCATGGCAGATGTTCCGGTGCAAGCCGGGCTGCCATGCTTAGGCACATTCCAGGATGAGCCAAAAGGAGAGAAGATGTGGTTTTGGAGTTTAGAGAAAGTCAGGAGCAGAGCCAGGAGAAGAATAGAGAAATGAATTCAGAAGAGAGAAGAAGAGAGGTCAGAGAGAGGCCCATGCAGGCAGGGCTGTTTAGTTTCTATTCTATTTAACTTTATAGGCACCTCCAAAACTGTCCATAAACAATGTTAACATTTCATTCTGATTCCCTTTTCTGTTCTCTGTTTACTGAAATATTTATGTTCATGCACATTTGTTCATAACAAAAAAGAAAAGAATTTGAAATTCTGTGGTCAAAATTCTTTTTGGAACCATTTTCTCCCTATATGTTGCCATGTCCTGGCGCCTCCTCGCCCCCTTGGCTGTCTTGTCAAGGTGATGCTTCCTTCTCAGAACAAGTTCACAGACCTCAGATTAAGAACCTCTGCTAAAGGCATTTCATCTTCCTCGTGGACTGTAAGCTGCTTACAAACAAGGATGATTGATTATTTTGAGTCTGTATCCTTAGCGATGATACAGGGCTTTATGTTTTTCAAAGCACTTTTACATGTGTTATCCATTTTCCCCTCAGTGATTAGCACGCAGTACGTACTTAATAAATGCATGTTAATTCCTTAATTCTTGAACATTCCTGGCACACAGTCACCATGCCTCTTCACTGCCCCAGTGGGATACTCAGTTTTCAATCACACACATAGTAATCCTCTTCTCTAGCCTGTGAAGGAGTGAGACTGGATCCACGGAAGAGGTCCAGAAAAGGGGGAGCTCAGCAGCGGTGCATTATCTCAGATGATAGCGTTTTAAGGAGAGAGGCAGCAGCCCACAGGGAACAAAGAGCCAGAAAGACCAAGTTTCAAGTCCTACCTCTGCCACACCCCCTCTGTGTGATCTGGGACAAGGGACTTCACTGTACTGGGTACACTCAGTGGTGCTGCTGGCTGCAGGAGACTTTCCTCCCCTAGGAGTTCTGATGCCAGTACAAGAACAGGTCCAGTCCCCATCTCTGTGGAGAAATACTTAAAATAAACATGCAGTCGTAGCACAAGCCTTATTTTTCTTATGGGGAATATACAAAATGAATGGTGAAAGAAGATTTATAGGAATTAATTTGAAGTTGAGTTGACCCTCTGGATATAGGATCTCTACAAGGTCAGCAGAATGTGATTCATGCTCACAGTTGCTCTATTAAAATTTGAGCCAAATACTCTGTAGTGTAATCATTTCCCCTTCTGCTGATAGAGCAAAGATGAGGCTTCTCCTCCTTTTCTTCTCTCCAGTCATGGTCACAGACAGTGGACCTCACATGTGCATTTGAGAATTGTTCAGAAGAAAAATCTGGATGTAATTGAGTAATTGGTAACCAGGAATTTCCTTGTTGCCTGTGAAATAGGTATTTTCTTAATGTAGTCTAAAGTGACTTAGGAAGCTGGCCCTACAGAATTTTTTTGGTAATCGAAGTTTATATTTTTCTGCCAGATTATTCGGGGGAGATGTTAGATCAGGCTAAGCCCATGATTTGAATTTAACAAACTGTTTTTATGTGACCTTTGGGCGATTTGCTTTATTATACATGAGACCTTCTGGGAAGATCCCTCTTTTTCCTCATGTTTTCAATAAAATGAAATGGAAACTTGTGGTTTAATGTGCTATCAGCATTGCATTTGTTTTATGGGATATAGCATGTTTACTTGAAGGGTTGCCTTTTTTAAAAAAAATTATTCAATGGGAATAGAAAAGGGGGAGGGAGAGATAATAAGTGCCTGAAAAATATATACATAAGTGAAAACAATGTTTTAGCCATTGTCTGAGCAAAGGAAATTATAAGTGAAATTAGAACTATAGAACTTTCCATAAAATAATTTTTGCTTTGAAATTATAAATCTGCCTTTGTTATTTTGATAACTCTAATCTCAATGCTGGGGCCCAAGTTTTCATTTGTATCATCAACCTTCCCAAAATGATTGGAAGCAGTATGTGAATGATCTAAAGATATTTTAATATTTTGAAATTTGTGAAATATTTTGCTAGTAAGTTAAAGGCATAGGTCACATTAAGAATACGTAGATTAGGTAACGTACCTTGATCTAGAATATTTATTCTGAAAGCATCAAATTGTGGTGGACTTTGGCTGCCCAAGCTCTCTCCCAGTGAGACAGAGGGATTCTGATCTTGCATCTAGCTCCAGGGTGTCAGGCTCCTTGACCAGGCCTCCTGACACTGTCCTAGGGTCCACCATCATTCCTAATGCTTTACTTCAACATATAATGATCCCTGGACAGGAAGTCAGAAGAATGGGCTTTGTTCAAGGCCTGATTCTTTCCACCCTTTCCTTGCTGTTTGACTTTGGATAGATCATTTATTCTTTTTTAAAATAAGTTTTTATTGGTATTTTCTGATTGTCAACATAGTTTGTCCAAGTATCCCCCCCCTTCCCATTCCTAGAGATCCATCCAATATGATAAATAGTATTTTTTTAGATAGGAAAAAAATCAGCACAACTGATATATGATGAAAAAGTCTGAAAACACATGCAAAATGTGGTACTAGTGGACCTCCTACTACCTTCTTCTGTCTCTTCATTTAAGTCCCGTTGGATCTTTATAATATTGTTACACTGGGTGGTTCATTTCATTTACATTATTGTCATCACTGTGTATGTTGTTTCCTTGGCTCTGCTAAATTCAATCCACATTAGTTCATACAGATCTTTGCAGGCTTCTCCGTATTCATCACACACATCATTTCTTGTGTTGTTGTTATTTCTCAGTCATCTTTAGTGCTGTCCAGCTCTTCATAGACCCATTCGAGGTTTTCTTGGCAGAGATACTGGAGTGGTTTGCTGTTTCCTTCTCCAGCTTGAGGTACACATGAGGTAACTTGAGGCAAATGAGGTTAAGTGACTTGCCCAGGATCACACAGCTAGTAAGTGTCTGAGGCTTGAATTGAATTCAGGTTTTCCTGACTCCAAGCCTGGTGCTCTATCCACTGCACCACCTAGGTGCCCAATACTTTGTTTCCAGTTCTTAGCTGTCACAAAAAGTGCTGCCATAAATGTTTTGGAGTATATGGGGTCTTTATTCTTATTGACGGCTTCCTTGGAGTATAAGTCTAGTAATGGAGTCTCTGGGTCAGTCAAAGGGTATGGACATTTTAGTCACTTTATGTGTATAATTCCAAATTCCCCTCCGAAATGGGCTCCACCAACAATGTATTAGTGTGCCTGTCTTCCACAGCCCCTCCAGCATTGACTTTTATCATTTTTGTCTATTTTTAGGGTATAAGGTAAAACCTGAGCAGGGTTGTGTTGTCCATTTCTCTTTTATTGGTGATTTGGAACATTTTTTCATGTCGTTATGATTATAGTTTTTCATTTAGTCTTAAAAGTGAGGCCAGAGGTGCCTCATCTATTAAATGATGGTGCTTACCCCACCCATGACAGCCAAGATAAAATAATGTGAAAAGGGTTAGAAAACAGCCCTATTCTACCCCAAGGTGATTATCTCCTCCTTTTCCTCCTCCTCCTCTTCCAAGAGATAGATACATATGTTTGAAATTGACAAATCTACTTACCCTTCTACTTAAAAAAAGGGTTAGCACTTGGATTCTTCTAAGTCCAAATATGCTTATTTAATGAATCAACCAAAAGCCTTTGTTTTGCACCTAGTTGGTGCCAAGTGCTATTCTAGGCACTGGGTTTGTAAAGACAGAATGAAATATTCCCTCTCCTAAGGAGCTCACATTCTGTTGAGCTAGACAATTGGTACAGGCATAAATCTATGTAAAAGAAATGCAATAGGATTTTGGGAGGGAGAGCACCAGGAGTGCTAATTAATTAGATTGTGTCTTTGTTTTCTTAGGTTCATTTAACTTTTCCACTTTAATAATTAGCTCCTCACCACCTCACTGTTCTTAATATCTTTAATATTAACATCTTGGAAAATTAAAGCAACATCCTTCTTTTTTTTAATCTTTTATTTTAATTTATTTTTGACATGTTTGGTTTTCAGCATTGATTTTCACAGGTGTTGGAATTACAAATTTTCTCCCCATTTCCTCCC
>CM053622.1:14280532-14299144 GCA_028646595.1 Phalanger gymnotis | reverse complement strand
ATTGGACTGTCTGAGCTCTAAGCTCCTCTTCAGCTCTCAATCCCATGATTTGTGAACACTTTTCCTTCTAAGCATCCAAGGCTGGAATATTCCCACCCAGTTTTTTGGTAATTGATATTTTCCCCTTCAGCGTCTCTCTTGACATGTGTGCCTGGGCCCTGGTTTACAGTTCCTGTGATCTCCTTAGCAAATTATGGTTTAATTCTATTATTGCCCTTAGTGTTTCAAAATAAGAGCAATGCCAGTGGTATCATCCTCTGTGTAGTAATTCTAAGCCTTAATGTCAAGAGGTGCTAAGAAATGGAGAGCTGGATAGCCAGGTAGATAGCTGGAGCAGCAAAGAAAAGCTGGTAATGCCCAGCTTTTTGATGCCGGTGCCCATAAAGTATTAACAAAGAAACACCACCAACAAAACAAGATCAGCTGGGAGAAGATCTACACCTGTTAGGGAAACCCTCCAAAAAATACTGGCTGGGGTGAGATGACAGATGTAGTTATATCTGTGTGAAATTTTTTTCCTATAGAATTTTAGTTGTGTGTTTTTAGAAAGGTGTAGAGTGGATTTGGCTCTGCTTTTCAAAGTGTCAACTCATAGTTCTTCCAGCTCCCTTGATATGGCATAAATCATGTATATCAGGGGCAGTCCAGCATAAGCAAGAACAGTGTATCTGTAGACAGAAGACTTGGGTTCCAGTTCTGGCTCTGATGGTTCTTGGCTTTGTGTCCTAGGGCAGATCTCAGGATCTCAATGCCCCATGCCAGAACAGGAGGAATGATCTTGTGAGCTCCTGAGATTATGGCATGGAAAAATCCTTTATGCTGGATGAAGAGGGGTAGCAGGAGAAGCATTTAGATATTTTCTTCAACCACTTTGTTCTTCCGGGTTTTTTTTTTGCTGTCCTCTTGCTAATCTTCTGGCTTATTTTGAACCCTTTAGGATTGCCCTTTCATTGTGTGTATGACCTATGCCTTCCATACCCCTGACAAGCTGTGCTTCATCCTGGACCTGATGAATGGTAAGCAAGGTGGGAGGGGTGGATGTGGCAGAGCTGCTGGGATCTGGGGCCTTGAATTGCTTGGGTATTTTGGGTGCATTCATTATTGTGCATGGCACTGGGGATACAAGTACAAAGAATCAGACACTCTGCCCAGGAGGAGCTTACATTCTTTACTGAGGAGACAAGGGCATATAAAAACATAGACAGTATCAGGGCGAAGTGAATCAATGCAAATATTTACAAAGCATTTAGATGCAAGGTAATTTGGGAGGGCAGGCACTAGAAGCTGGTGGGGGTGGGCAATCAGGAAAGCCTTCATGCAGAAGGTGGTATTTGAGCTGCTTCTTTAAGGAAGGAGGGGCTTTCTGAGGCAGAGGTAAGGCGAGACCATTCCAGCCTTGGGGAGGGCCAGTGCAGAGGCACAGAGGGGGGAAGTGGAGAATTGTGCATGTGGAGCAGAAAGAAGATGAGTTTGGTAGATCTCAGAGTGTGGAAAGGGAAGTAGTGTCCATTGACATTGCAAGGAAGTTGAAGCCAGGTTGTAAAGGTCTTTAAGAACCAGATGGAAGGCTTTCTATTTGATTCTAGAGGCAATAAAGTCACTGGAGTTGATGAGTCTGGAAGTGATGTGGCAGCTGTGTGGAGGATGGGCTGGCCTAGAGAGAAACTTCAGGCAGGGAGACCAGCTAGGAGGCTGTTGGGCTCAACCAAATGAGAGGTGATGGAGGCCTGAGCCAAGGCAGTGATTGTGAGTAGAAGGGAGGAGTCAGCTGTGAGAGGTAGTGTGAAGTGAGAAACTGACCATTCCAAGTCAGATCAGGCTGAAGTTACAAACCTGGGAGACTGGAAGGGTGGTGGTGCCCTGGGTAGTAACCAGGGAGTTTGGAAAAGTAATGGTTTCAAGGGAAAAGAAAACCAGTTCAGTTCCGGACAGGATGAGTGTGAGGTGTCTGGGGACATCTGGTGTGTGATGGATAGTGGTGTGGGACTGAAGCCCAGGGGAGAGACCAGGGCTGGATATTGACATCTGGGAGTCACCTGCATGAACATGACAGTTAATACCCATGGGAGCTAATGAGGTTGGGCGTGTGATGTGGATGATGGGCCAGAACAGGAAACTAAGGAGTAATGGGATAGTTAGGAAGGGTACCAGGAGAAAGGCAGATAGTATTTAAAACAACAGCAGCAGAATTCTAATTCAGGCTTAGAGATGAAAGGACCATAGCTTTAGAGCTGGCAGGAACCGTAGTAGTCATTAAGTCCAGCCAGCTCATTTTACAAATGAGGAAACTGAGACAGACAGGTTAAATGACTTGCTCAAGGTCACATGGCTAGAAAGTATTTGAGGTGCAATTTGAACCCAGTTATTCCTCATGCCAAGTCCAGTACACTCTCCACTCCTCTGTGCTGCCTTAGCACTCCAAATTTTAGATGAAATAGCACATTTTAAAATTTTCCCTGCACCTCTCTCCCCACCCCAATAAGTGAATGCTTGGAAATAATTTTTATAAAATTATACCTGATTTTGTTTTTGGCGCTCAGCTCTTTGTTCCCAAAGACAAATGACCAGAAAAACCCAGCTAATATGAGAGATGATTGAAAACCTACTTCCTAGAGTGTTTTTTCTTGTCAGTGTAGATCTCTCCTGCTCATCTCATATTCTCCATATTGGTGGGGCTAAGAATGGTCATCGAATGACTTGGAATGAAGTCCACGAGACAGAGATGACCAAAAGACCAGTAGGTTTACAAATCCATCTCATCAGACAGCCTAGAAAGGGTATCCCAAAAGAATGTTTCCACCCCAGCAAAAAATGTGGTGAACCCAAAAAGCACATGTATGTTAATTAATGGTTTATTTTATTTGGACTATCAAATTCACCAAACATCCTTTGTGCATAATATATATGTGGCATTAGGGATACAGAGATGTAAAGCTACCTACTGCCTGCATCAAGGCATTGAACTTGGAGGTGGGGAAAGGGAAAAGGAGCTCACACTGAAGGCCCAGGGCAGTCTGGTGAGTGTGCAGAAGAAGTTAGACAGAACAAAGGAGAGCTACAAGGAAAGAATGAGCACGGCCAGCAGTGGACATCAGAGAGGATCAGACGATGGAGTGTTGTGGGACCATGAGCTCAACTTCGGCTAGGGCTTTCACCAGCCAGGCACTGAGAAGAGGGAGGTGGGGCCTGAAACCAGCGGAAGAAACTGGGATTTTTTTTTTATGAATCATTTAGGGAAGGGATTAGATTTTTCAAAATAGAAAATATATGCCTTGCTATGAAAAGAAAGTGGAGAAGAAAAGTAATTTGTAAAATAAAATCATTGAAATTAACACATGTTAATTCCTATAAGTCAACCAGAATGATAAATTTGTACTATATATGGGCTTTCTTTTTCTTAAACCTGATTGATTTCTCTATAATGTGAGATACTGGTTTTTTCATTTGCCATAGCAATTAATTGTATGTAATCTCATTTAGTTATTAAAATAATGAAAGAACCAAAGCAATATAATTGAGTCAACCATATGATGATAACATTTATTCCATTGTCAGTCTGTAAATGGTAAATCTGGTTTCTTATTTAGTTGGCATTAGGGCTGACTTCAGTTTTTCTCACTGTCCTTGATAAAGACAATTTTCTTATTTTAATCTTCTCTTTGTCTCTGAATAGACCCCCTCCAATGTACAGTTGGATTTTCATTTTTCTCATTCCCATGCCTTTGTATGGGCTGTCCCTCGGGCCCAAGAGGCCTTTCTGGTCTCTGTCTCAGAATCTCTGTCTTCTTTCAGAGCTCAGCTCAAGTGCCCCCTCTTCCACGAGGGCCCATTGACTAGTGAGTGTCTGCCCTCCCTGATGACCCCGTATTGAGTTGGCGTACATTTTATCCAGACTCACATCTGTCCGCGCTCTTTCCCCAGGTAGAGTGTAAGCTCCAAAAGGGCAGGGACTGTTTCCTTTTTGTTTCTGTATCCTCAATGCTCAACGCCTGGCCTGTAGCCTGCAGTCTTGGTTGGTTGATTGGTTCTCTTTTTAAGAAGCGTTTTAAAGTGGACACTTCTCATATTAAGAAGTCACCAATTGGTTCTGCTTTGGGTTTTCTTATGGTGGCAAGGACCAGTTAGGCTTGTGGCTGTTTGTACTTCCTCTAAATCCAAGCCTTTTGAGTGAAATTCTGCCTCTGATTTTAGGGGGAGATTTGCACTATCACCTCTCACAGCACGGGGTGTTTTCTGAAAAGGAAATGAAGTTCTATGCTGCCGAAATCATCCTGGGCTTAGAGCACATGCACAACCGTTTTGTGGTTTACAGAGATTTGAAGGTAATCATTTAAAAACACTGATTTCATTTACTTGGCCTGCTTTAGTGGGTTCATTGGAGACAAAAAAAAAAGATGTTTGGACTTCGATGCCGAATTTTCTCCATGCCCAATGTCTCTGCCCCAGCAGCACTATTCAGACTCACTGGGCCAGGATGGCCTCGGGGTTCTCCTTCTGCATAACCAAGCATGCAAATGCTTGTTGATGACAATGTTCTAAAGAGACTTTTCCAGTGGCAGCAGATGCCAGATGTGTCATTGTCGGAAGAAGAAGGCCCTAAGTGAGGAGCACCATTAGTGTGCTGTGAGGCCAGAGCCCTTGCCTGGGAGGCAGTGGCTGCCAAGCACTCTGCCAGCATCTGGGGTGCTGCGCTCTGTGTGTAACTTTGGGCTAGCGATTATTACTTTCTGAACCTCTGTTTTCTCATTTCTCAAAGGAGGGGTTTATACTAGACCTCTGAGCCGTCCCTTCTTACCCTAAAGAGTCCGTTTTTCTCATTTTAAATCCCTAACAGTAGACATGTTACTTTTTTGATTTTGAAGATTTTTAAGAAGAAATATGAATCAATCAATTTGTATTCAAATCGTGTTCTAACTACTGAGAATTATTCATGCCCCTTTTTTTGTAGTCATACAGTATTATTCTTGTGGCATATGAAACAGTAGCTGATCCCTGGCAGACAGCTCCTCAGCCCAGTTGATTTTCCTTCATTAATTATGCTCTAATTCGATGTTAGTGGGTTCCTTTTTGGCCAGAAAGGTAGTCAGCATTCTGCTTGACTCTTCGTTCCAGTGATTCAGTTGAAGATGGATTGACAGATGGCTGCTAAACCAGCGTATTGGGCTTAGTTTAGAACAAAGGCATCATCTGAGGTCCTTTGCCTTGTAATTGTATTTCTTTAACATTTGTGAAATTCCTCTCAGGAGTCCTTCACTGTGTTATGTTTACTGACCTTCAAGAGGTGAAAACTCTGTTGTTCTCTAAATCTTTTTTTTCCCCTAGACTGATGAAAACAAAAATGATGAAATGATTTAGAACTAGTGGGGACCTTATAGATCATGTAGTTGAGTCCTCTCATTTCACAGAAGAGGAAACTGAGGCCCAAAAGCAGGTCACAGTTTGTAAGTGGCAGAGCTGGGCACTACTTTGGGTCTTCTGACTCTCCTCTTTACTCTGGTTGCCTGCCAAAGGAACCTATGTGCTGAGCCACATGGGCTTCTCTTTTTCAGGAGGATTTACTTTTTCCTCAGGTGCCACTTTTTCTTCTGAATTCATTTCAACAAACATGTAGGTTGTGGTAAAACAACTATGACCCATTGAAGCAAATACAGCTGTAAATAAGATAGGCTGTGTGCCCTCACTGAGTTTGCAGCCTACACGCCTTCAAATCCTGCCTCCAACATTTATTAGCTTTGTGGCTATAAACAAGTCACTGAACCTCTTTGAGGCCCTCATCTGGAAAATGAGAATAAAGTAATGCCTCTATTTCATTCCTCAGATGGTTTTGCGGGGCTCTGGCATAACA
Source organism: Phalanger gymnotis (assembly GCA_028646595.1). Lineage (NCBI taxonomy): Eukaryota > Metazoa > Chordata > Mammalia > Diprotodontia > Phalangeridae > Phalanger > Phalanger gymnotis. Next base: position 14,293,299 of record CM053622.1, on the reverse strand, counting down.
CAGAATGTACAATCAGTCCTTTGCCAAACTTGGCATACTCTCTAAATGATGGTCCTTTCTTTGTATTTCTCTTCATGTATGAGACCTAAGGAAGGAGGGCTCCTTTCTGATTGGCAGGAGTAGTTGTTTCAGTCCTTTTTAGGGAGCTTTCAGTTCTGTTGGAGGCCTGGGGGCTATAAAGTCTGACGGTGCCATGGACCCAGTCATGAGTGAAATGTCAGTGCTGCTGCCCCATGAGAAGCTTCCACAGCTGGTGAGGGTATATAAGTGTTGCTTTCTGTATTTATATCTAGCCTGCAAATATCCTTTTGGATGAATATGGACATGTGAGGATATCAGATCTTGGGCTTGCCTGCGATTTTTCCAAAAAGAAACCACATGCTAGTGTGTAAGTATTACAGACTCATCTGCTCTATCATTAATTCAAAATCATGCTTTTCTACAATGGAATTTCAAATACCCACTTTTTTAACCTACTTTTTACTTGTGACATTATATAATTTTTCAAATGCTATCTGACCCTGGCTCAAGGTTGAGTTATTATTATTGTAGGTTCTGTTTTGTATTTAAGAGAAATGTGTTTTACTAAAACTCAAAAGGCTTTGAAGATGGGACTGGGGATAGGCTAACTGGGCGCTTGCCTGTCTTTCCAGACCCTGTTCAGTTAAGCTCATTCTCGTATGTTAGGCGGCCAGGGGAAGGTTTTTTAAAGGCCATAATAGTTCAGAAAAGCGTGTGTGCCCCGAATCTAGTGCCTGGCCCAGAATGGCCGCTCCCCAGAAGCTTGCTGGGTTCGTCATTGCTAGTGTTTGGCTTGGTTGTAACATTAGTGCGTTGGTGAAGGGAGTGCCTACACTCACAGAGTCAAGGATCTCAGTAGTATCAGCATGTTCAGCGTCGCTGTGCATGGGGAGCACACCCAGCATTCCTGGATCTGGGTAAACAGAGGGAAATATATGACTTAGCATGGAATTTTACTGATCTCAGTGGTATTTTCTCCTTCTTCTAAGAGCTTTTCCAAAATAAAATTGAAGGGCATAAACATGGAGAACCCCAGATCCACGGGCCATTTTTTGTTAAATTCTACCTTCCTAAAATCAGTGTGCTTCTTTGAATTTGCAGACTTGGGCCTCTTTTGCTTGCAGACCAGTTAGTTAAATGAGACAGAAGGAAGGATACTTGTTTTGTTCAGACCTCTGTCCTGTGAGTGTGCACAGCCTGGCATTGCCATGTTGTCTAATGGTAGTAGTACCTGTTTGTTCTGGCCTCAGAGGGATGGTGCCATATTGCTCCAGAGCTGGTTTCCTCCTTCCAATTAAAGTTTTACTATTAGGGCTCTTTGTTAGAAGCAGGATCACAGAGTGATTTGTGATTTGTTTAGATTTCTCTGGTCTCAGGGAAGTCCTTATAAACACATGCAAATCTGTATGCATAAATGTATTTGTGTACATGTGCACACTTACATGTGTGTCACAAACCACATGTGAATATATGTGTGTATGTATCTGTGTTGCCTGCCTTTCAGGGCCTTTGAGAGGCTTCAGTGAGATGCTGTAGGTATAGCATCAGTGTCAGTTATGGGGGTTGCTATTCATGAGAGACTGTGGGACCTTGTGTAGAGTGATGGACTTGGAGTCCAGAAGACTTGGGTTCAAATTCTGACAAAGACATTGATTAACTATACAACCTTGGGCAATTGAATTCATTGATCACCAAACGTTTTATAAGCACTATCTGTGTTTCAGGCACCAGGAAAATCACTAAGGATGTAAATAAAGAGACAGACCTTGTCCTCAAAGAGCTTACATTTTGCTGGGGTGACAACATGTGCACATATAAACATATGCAGAGTCCATATAAAATACATGCTAATTTCAGTAGGAGACATTGGCTGTTGAGGATCAGGAGAGGATTCTGAGCGGTAGAAGGGGGACCCAGGAGCCTTGGGAGAGCCAGGGAAAAGACCAAGGTGGGTGGGACATTGTGTGTGTGTATGTGTGTGGGGGGGCAGAAGTCTGGCTGGCTGCAGTGCATATGCCTAGTAAGACAAGGTGGGAGTTTGGAGAAAGGCTGAGAAAGGCTTTAGATGTCACTCAGCCATCTGTGCTTATTAGGCGTTTGCTGTGTACCTGGCTGGCATGGCGCCACAAAGAAAGGCAGAAGACAGCCCCTGCTGTCAAGGAGCTCAGAGGCTAATGGGGGCTTCCCTCATCCCAAGTCCTTAATAAATGTCTTTTCCTTTTATCCAACCTGCAAACAATTATGTACAAACAAGACAGAGACAGGATAAATTGGGGGCCTCTCTGTCTAAAATCCAGGGGCCTGGGAAAGGCAGCTGGCAGGAGCAGGGGAGCCAGGAGGTGGATGAGCGAGGAGACTGTCCTGGCATGGCCAGCAGGCTGGGAAAATGCACAGAGGAAGAGGCCACCAAGAGCAGCTTGGGTTTGGTCCTAGGAGTCAGAGCAGGAGCTGCAGGTTCTTCCTGCTTCAGGCAATAACTTGGTTATGTTCGTGCTTTAGGAATCTTATAGTGGTAGCCACTGGTGTAGATGGTAGCCAGTGGTATAGATGGCAGGTCGTCACATCATCCAGCCTCACTTAGCTTCAGTGTCCTCATTCAGAAAGCAGGGAGAAGAGCTGAAGCGCTCCCTTCACAGGCGTGCTATGAATGTCCAGTGAAATGCAGCCTTCAGAGCACTTTGCACAAGTCTTCCCCCGACGCCAGGCCCTGCATCCACGTTTAGTTTTGTGAAAGACCAATGCTTTCTCCATTATCTGCGTGTTTGCTTTCCTTTTCAAATATCTGGGTTACTGATATTTACGAATAGGTAGCAATTAACATGGTTTTTAAAATAAACTCAAATCTTTTGAACTCTCACCATCTCTCCGCTCCCAGCCCCACCTTTTTCTGCTTGGTTTGTTTCCTTCTTTCTGATTTCTGTTCTGTTTCTGTCTAGGAGAGGCGCATGGCATAGTAGGTGGATGGCTGGCCTCTGAGCCAGGAGGATGTGGGGTCAAGCTTGTTACTGAATTTCTCCACATTTTTACCGTTTTCCTGCTTTGAAACCTCCATTTTGAATTAACACTCATCTGATGAGTTGAATGGGCCTCTAAGTCAGCCTTCCAAGTCCTAGATGGTGCCTTGGCCATGGAGCATTTAAGTGACTGCCCAGAAGCAAGTCCATATGTTTCCAAGGCAGAGCTGGAACCTGGGTGTTTTCTGTGGCCAGCTTTCTGTCCACTCTGCTCTGCGGCCTCTCTTGGGTATACCTAGATCTATATCTGTATTGGAATGACTGGGACCTTTCACCAAATCTGAATAAAGGAGGACACCCGCTTCCTACAGAACTTGGGCTGGGGTGATCAGCACATTAACATTTTTATAGTATTTTATGATTACGAGGTACAAACTTATCGTGGACTACATTGTGACCAGGGAGGTCATTAGGTTTGGGAGTCTGATTTGGCCTTTTCAAACCGTAGTTATCTGATGTAATTTCTCCAGTTTTGTGTGGTTCTAATCACCTTAATGTAGGCCCAGAGAGAATTAATGATTGTCCTTAAGTGATTAATTCTAGGAGATGCAGTTGTGACTGGTCTACTCATTGCTTGACACACATCACTTTTCAAAGGCAGGCTAATATTCTAAAAGCATGCCTGTTTTTCCTCTTGATTTCAGGAGCACGTAATTGTACCTACCCTAATGACTTCTATAAAATGGCAGCAGTTGATTGGCTCGATTTAATAGCAATTTCCAGCGAATCAGTTACTTGAAAAATAACATGCAAAGCAATGAAAATATTGAGCAAATGAAGTCCCTTATTCTGAAACAGGGGGCACAGTAGATAGAGTACTGGCCTGGAGTCAGGAAGACCTGAGTTTAAATTCGGTCTCAGACACGACCCTGGGCAAGTCACTTCATCCTGTTGGCCTCAATTTCCCTATAAAATGGGCTGGAGAATGAAGTGACAAGCCACTCCAGTATCTTTGCCAAGAAAACCCCAAATGGGATCACGAAGAAGTGGATGCAACTGAAAAATGACTGAACAAAAATTCTAAAATAAGCTGTCTATTTGTTCGCCATGAATACTTACACCTGGGCTGCAGATCTACCTTGGGCTCAGTCTCTCCTGTTTGAAACCTTTCAGAGGTACAGAGATGAGTCTTTGGATGCTGTCCTCGGGCAAGGCCAATCACATGGCAGTATCTCTGCTCCCTTAGTCTAAAGCTCCTGCCTCGTGATTTGTGGCTAACTCTTTGATGATAGTTTGGAAAATTATAGTTAAACCAAGAACTGCTCTTGGAGTAACACTGGACAATAAAAGGAAAACTTGAGAGTCGAGCAGATGAAAACTAACTAGTCGCGGCAGGACCTTGCTTTAGCTGTGGTGATAAAGCTCCCTCTCAGCTCGTGTCATTTCATGCCGTGTTCTGCCCTGCTTTGCCCATCCTAAGTCTTTAATAAGTGACTTTTCATTCATTGATCTAGGCCACCATTTTCAAATATTCTTTTAGGAGTCTGGCCTAAATCTGAAACAAGGTGACAGAGGCAGAGGTAGAGAGGAGCAGCCAGTGGGCAGTTGGGTCCCCACTTGGTAGGAGGGGAAACAAGCCACCAGCCTCTTTCATTAACTGTGTGCAGAGAAGACAGGGTGGGTGGGTTGCCTTCATGAGCTTGTTTTCTTTGCCCTGAAATATTACCACCTGTTTTATTGTCAGAATTAGAGCCTCTGGGAGATGAGCTAGCCTCCTCCAGCCCCACGGCTTCTGGGCAACCCTGTGGCTTAAGCTTTCAAGGAAGATAATGGAAAAACCACCCCTCCCCCCAGCCCCTTACTTGTAGACCAGGACACAGAGTTTGGTCACAGGTAGTTACAGACATGGTGTTTTACAGCACACGAGACAGGGTGCACACCTGCCTGCTTGGAGCCTTACTTGAGCAGCTATGGGGAGAAGGGAACAAGGGTGTCGTCGTTATCATCCTCCTCCTCCTCCTCCTCATCCTCTGTCAGAGCTGAAGAACATGTGGTCTGGGCTAAGTGACCAAGTACAGATGGGACACAGCTCAACCAAGTTACAGTGGCCAGACCTTGCTTGAGCAAACTCCTTGATTGGGCATTCTGGACCCTAACCCTCAAATTTGACAGATGAGGAAACTGAGCCCAAGTAAGAAGAGAAGTGACTCACCCAGGGTCACCCAGCAACTATGTATCAGAGGCAGGATTCAAACTGAGGGCTTTCTGATACAAAGTCTAGGCTAGGCCTCTATCCACTAGGACATGTAGCTGCCATTCTCGATAGGTGAGCTTCCCCCAGACAGCTGAAGGTTAACCGGTTAAATGCTAGAATTTTTTTTTTTTAGCTTTCAGTAGAAATGTCAAGTACAGAATACTTCCTAGTTAATTTTCAGATAATATGCATGTGTCTTAACCCTTCAGGTTACTATAGCCCTGTCCCTGTGCTCATATGACTGAACGTCAGTCATTTGCTTTGTACAGGGCAGAAATCATAGATTATGTTTTAATATTAAAAGAAACCACAGGCATAGTCAAGGCCGGCCTCCTTATTTTATAGGAGATGCCATGACTGAGGCCCAGTGGCTGGCACAGGCCCTGTTGGCAGGTAGTGAGTTAACAGAGCTGAGATTCAGTCTTAAACTTTGACTTCTCATCTGATTTTCTGTCTATGACCCTTCTTCCAGCAGGTACCTGCTTAGTTTCATATGTGCTGAAGATGATCTGGTCAAGGAAAAATGCAACCCAGGGACCAGATATGGAGAGCTCAGCCCAGTAGGCCTGGAACTTGTTTTCCTAGCAGAGTCTTTGATTTCATCTTGCATTCAGTTCTCTTGCAAGTAAAGCCTGGCGTGCCCTGTAGGAAGCCGCCTCCTCCAGACTGGATGCATTGTGGCTGACTTTGTTGTTAAATGAACTAGGGAATGAAAGGCTCAAGCAGAACATTCCCTTTCCAGAAAGCTGGTTCTTGGTCCAAGTGTCCTTTGACCTGTCATTGTCTGGTTTGTCAGCCTCATTAACACTGTCAACCAAACAGATATTTCTTGAGCACCTACTCGGTGACAGATGCTAGGGATAAAAGTGCAAAGAAGGAAGCCATCCGGACTACGAGGGAGATTCTATTCTATTACGAGAGACTAAAAGTACATGTTCAATTGTATTAATATCCACGTATGTTCTTATATAAACATAGAAAGTTAGCAACCAAACACAGAGTAAATAAATACCAAATGAATCAGTATGAAGCAGACAAACACAAATGGATAAGAAGGAGTGAAATCCTGAGTCGTTAGGGAAGGAAGAGGCAACAGCAGCAGCTCGAATGTGGGCAAGGGATGGGGAGAAGTAGTGGAGAAGGGAAGGCTTCATATGGAAGGTACTTTGTGAAGGCGATGAGGGAGGGCCTTCTGGGCATGGGCTCAGAGATGGGCTAGAGAGAAGGGCAGTTTGGCCAACTCTCTAGTAGGAAGGAAGTTAGGTCTGATGAGGCTGGAAAACTAGGTTGGGGCCTGGTTGGGAAAGATTTTAAAAGCTAAACAAAGGAGTTTGTGTTTTATCTTAGAGACAATAAGAATCCAATAGAATTGGATGAGTTAGGGGAATCATGGGTAGGTTTACACTTGCCCAAATGCATAGTGGTAGCTGTGTGTAGGATGGACTGGAGTGTGGACTGGAGACAGGAAGACCAACAAGGAAGACCATTACAGTCCTGTAGGTGAGAGATAAGGCCCTGAACTCAGCTGGTGGCTGTGAGCAGAGAGGTGTTGTGAAGGTAGAAACCAGATGTGGAACCTGATTGGATGTGTGGGTGGGGAGTGAGGATGCCAGGGTAATGCGGGCAGATAGGAAGTGTGCTGGTGCCCTTGACAGAAATGGAGACGTTTGGAAAAGAGAAGGACTTCAGGGACGAGATGATGAGTTGTGACAAGTCTCTGGGACACTGTCCAATAGGTAATTGGTGATGGAGAACTGGAGCCCAGGGGAGAGACTGAGCCTGGATAGGTTGAGCTGGGAGTCACCTGCATTAAAATGGTGCCTTTTGAGGTGACCAAGAGAGGGAATGTAGAGGGAGAAGAGAAGGGGGCCTGAGACAGCTCTGAGGAAGGAAAAGCCACAGGTAGGAGGAGGGACATGGAAGAAAAATGAGCAAAAGAGACTGAGAAGAAGCTGTCAGGGAGGGAGGGAGGGGACCCGGGATGATGAACTAACAGAAGAAGCATCTTGTGTTCTTTCCAGAATTTGGCCTGGGGCTTCTTGGGTCCCATTTTCTCCCCCTTCCTCTTCCCTCTCCCCTGCCTTGAAGGGCTACAGTATTGAGGGGCATAAGGCTGTTCCCACCCACCAGCCCTCTCCTTCCCACCACAGGCAGGACAGAAATGCTGTTTGGTAACTGCTGAGCTGGAGATGTGGGTTGTGAAGCTCTGCCTACTGCTTCTGTCCACTCCCCCTACTCTGAGGAGATGCCCTTTGTTAAATCAGTGGGCACCCAGTGGCACTGGCTTCCATCACCTGCTTCTGCCTGGGCACCCCCTCCCCCACAGCTCCTCCTCATTTTGAGCCCTGCTGCTGCTGCTTCTGCTCCCTGGAACCTCAGCCATGTTCCCTCTTGCTCCTTCTGAATCCTGTTGCTTCTCCAGCTTTCCTCGACTCTTTGAGGAGTCTGTATAGCTGGTCATAGATATTGCCAGGCAGTCCAAGGACACACAGCCTTCTTCTGTGAACTTAACCCCTCACCACCTAAGTGGCATTTTCAGGACTTGACTCTTTTGCTTGGTTGTTCTTTCTGTATGACCCTTCTAAACGTAGCTGCCCATTTTCTATTAGTACTTTTTTTAGCAGAGACAGAGGCTTTCATATTTACTGTGTGAGAAGATTTAGTGATGGCTTATTCATCGCCCTTAGAGACCAGGCCCTTTGCTTCAGGTGTCCAGTTACACAGTCATTTTCTAGTCCTCATCAGCCAGCCATGGAGGAATTGCCAAAATGCCAAACCTTTGTCTTGTCTCGTCTTTTACCCCCAAGTACCATCAGTTAATAGAGAATGTGCTGCTCTGTGATTAGTGTATATATTGTGGCCATAATGTGTGCTGATCTTGTGGTCTGTCTGTCCTTCTTCCCCAAAGTGGTACCCATGGCTACATGGCTCCCGAGGTGCTCCAGAAGGGGACCGCATATGACAGCAGTGCCGACTGGTTCTCTTTGGGGTGTATGCTCTTCAAGCTTCTACGAGGGTAAGTACAAGGCAGAACAAGTCCATTTAAGGAGAGGCTCGGGATTCTCTGCCTTGAGGTCCAAACCAGGAAGTGCCTTCTGACCTTGGGGGCCTACCCAGAAAGTGACTGCTTCATTGCTAGTTTCATAGAAATAAACACAATTTTACAGGTAAAGCACTGTGTGCAGCTTGGCGCTTGGGCTCCCGATGACAAGACAGAGCTAAATCCTTGTTGTTTTAAGCCTGAATATGACTGCTCCAAAATCCTTTCGTGGCTGGGTAATAGTCTTGAAATAACCTAGCGCTGCCAAAGCGGGGGGGTGATTGGAGAGGATGAAGACATTGCCCTTCCTCTTCCCTCTCACTTTGATGAGAGTGCACTCCTTGTTATCTTTTTGTGGGTCAGATGCATTTTGGGGAATATTGGGGCAGGGTAGGGAGGGACTCCTTCCCCCATTCCAGTTTCTTCAGCTCTTCTTGGGGGTCAGTCATTGTGTAGGTTTTCCACACTTCCCACCATGACCCACTTGTGTGAAGTGCCCTGAGGTGGAGCTTGGGGGCTGGGTCAGTGTTCAAAGCCAGACTTAGAGCTGCACACCCTCGCTGGCGGTTTGGACATGCCAGGTGTGCGCTATAGGAGCCGCCATCTTATAGGCCTGTTGTTGGGCCCTGTTCCTTGGTCGACATCATCATATTAATTTTGTCCAAATTCAAACAATTGTTTCTAAAAGAGTTTTTTTTAAAACTTTATTGTATTTGCTTATGATAATGTGCACGTTTTCAAGAGAGAATAGATGCTGTGGCCTGTAGCAGCCCCAGTGCTGCTTCCCTCATTTCTTTGCTAATCCAGTTATGCTCGGCCCACTTGAGTCACTTGGGAACCAGAATTGTATTATTGCTTGTAAATTCAGGGTCTGTGTTTCTGTAATTGAATTGTTTCATTTGTGGAGCCTGACTGCTAGTTCTGGGCTCTAATTCATGTCATCAGCCTTGCCTACCTCATTAGAGAGTTTATTCTGAGGTAATGCCATAGGAAGTTGCTCTTCCATACTGTAAGATGTTCTGATGTGCCATAGAGCAACCTCAGCCAAAAGGGTGGGGGTCCAGTGATCCTATGGGAGATGAGTGGTGCCAGCCTGAAAAACGAGGCTCTCTGGGGCGCTTGGCCTTGGGAGCAGTCACTGGAACGGAGCAGGCAAAATTGGCCCACTGTGGCCAAAGCATTTTGCCAGGTCCTAGGGAGCCAAAGAGAAAAATCAGTCTCTGCCCTCAGGAAGCATATGTTCTTTTTCTGGGGGAGAAGATGGGTGTATAAGTAGTTCTGGTGAATTTAAGGAAGGAAATCACTAAGTGTTTGGGGCTTGGGAATGATCAAGGCAAACATCAGAGCAGAGCCAGTACCTTCATGGAACCCTGAAGGAAGTCGATGTTTCCGAGAAGCAGAGGAGGAAGGGACATGGGGTTATGAGAGGTAAGAGATGAAGGGTCATAATACAGGTTGGCTGGCACATAGAGTCTTTGGAGGACAATAGGAAGCCAGCTTACTATTGGAGACCAGTGCCCGTTCCCTCACAACTTTGCCTCCTTACAGTTACACAAGAATTAGAGTTGCTACAGCTGCGGGCAGAGAGAGGGCCAGACCAGAGCCCTCTGCAGCAGCCCTTGGAGACTCTGCTCTCCCATTCAGATCACACCGACTGTTATTCTTTGGTTTCACAGCCTCCCACTTCCTGTTTCTCTATCTGCCTATCAATCAGCAGCCCTTGTGAAGAAAACTGTCCTCAGTCCCAATGTCCACTTATCTCATCACCGTCCTCACTTACCCTCCCTGTCCATATCCCTCTCCTCCCCAGCCCACTGCTTCCATTGTGCCCTCTGGAATTCGGATTCCATAATGAACAAACTCCCTCCATCCTGACACTCTCACAGAGCTTCCATCTGGTGGCCCTCACTGAGACCTGGCTTTCCTCGACTCGTTGCCTTTCCTCTAGTGCTGGCTGCAGCTTCTCGTGCAGACCCTCGACATGCTGGTGTCCAGAGGCCGTCAGAACATTCCTTGCTCCTGCTGCCACTTGTAGACTCTCCCTCTCCCTTTACCATTTAACAGTCTCTCCTCCCCGGAAATCCACTCAATTCAGTGATTCATGGCGTCTCCGTCAGGACCGTTGTCAGCTGCTCTCCAGTCATCGATCCTCCTTTCTCAAGCAGTTCACACGGAGCTCACCATATTCCTCTCCTTCTGATTCCTTGCTTTATACTAGTTATACTATACTATACTATACTAGTTATAACTAACCTCGGTATCTATTCAGTCAGTAAGCATTTATTAAGTACCTACTAGGTTCTGGGGATTTAAAGGAAGGCAAAAGACAGGCCCTGCTCTCAAGAAGGCTCACAGTCTGAGGAGGGAAACAACATGGCAGACAACTTAGGTACGAGCAAGATAGAAATAGGATCAATAGGGCATCATCAACAGAGGGAAGGCCCTGGTGTCACGGGTGCTGAGACAAGGCTTCTTGGAGCCGAGGGGATTTTACCTGGGATTTGGCAAGGAGGCGGAGGTAAGAAGGGGATCATTCCAGGCGGGGAGACGGCCGATGAAAATGCCTGGAATAGGGAGTGGCGTCGTGTCTGAGGACAGCACAAAGGACAGGGTCGCTCCGTCACAGACATGTAGGGGTGAGGAAGATCATCAAGGATTTTTGACACCAAATGGAGGATTTTGTATTTGATCCTGGAGGTGCTGACATTGAAGAGGGTCGTCAAACCTGTGCATTAGCAAAATCCCTTTGGTGGCTGAATGGAGGACGCCCTGGAGTGGGGAGAGACTTGAGGCAAGCAGGCCGTGCCTCCCGCTTCTTTAGCCAACGTGTGGCTGTAATTGGTCTTGCTTGGCCCTCGAGAGCATTCGAGGGGAGCTGTGGCACCTGCCTGAGCCAAAAGAGATGGGCCTTGTTGCCTCGCTGGTTACCCAGCATTCCCATTTCACCGGATGCCGCCATGTCGCAGGCAGCTGGGTGATTACATCTGTACAGGGCCTGTCACGGCTCTGAGTCCTTAGTCATGAGGTCTGGTGAAGGGGAAAGTAGCTGTTGTGATGTTGTCTGGAATTTTGCTCATAAAAGTGAGTGCATTGTTTACTTTTGATCACGTTCCCTGGTGCTGGATGAGCACGCGTGTGATCTTGTGAAAGAGGGTTAGCGGCGATGATGGAGAGACCTTGAGGGAAATGTGGTGGGGCTCACTTGGCTCTCGGTGAAAATGTGTGCTCTCTGTGCTGCCTGACCACGTCCTGTTGTGGACTGCATATGACCTGCAGCAGGCCCCAAAGCCTGCTGTCTTCAGGCAGCCAAGATCCCAGTGTGGCCCCAGGGCCAAGGCCTCCGGACACATCCTAACAGCCTCATCCCTACGTTGGCTGTGAGAGCGTTAGATGGATAACACATAGAAGGTGCTGGCTGCTTGGACTCCAGCCTCTAACAGGCTCACTCTTGATCTGGTCAGACAGGAAAGATAGCTTCAGAGGGGTTAATAATAAGCTTTATTCTAGTCTAGTCTTCTCTAACACAGTATTGCGGATAGCCGAAGCACTACAGCATTCCCTAATCACCCTTCTCACAGGGGCCAGCGAGAAGGGGGTCAGTCGAGACAGGCATAACTTGTGCATTCAACCCTAAAGGGTTCTCCTAAATCCCCTCGAGCTTTAATGGGGTCTGGTTGAGGCACACACAGGTTCTTCCCTCCCAAGCCTTGATGGGGGCCAGTCAAGGCCCATAGCATTCCGGCTTGTGCATTCAACCATAAAGGTTTCCCAACTCACTGATCAATGACCACCTGTTTTATAGGGCATCAGACAAAGAAGGCATATTGCCAGCAGTAGCCTCACCAGTTGACATCGCCTCATCCCTGTATCTCACTGCGCAGTTGCGCAGTTGGATGTTTATACTTTCAGCACACATTTATATTATTTATCACTATATAATGCTGCACAAGAGTGGTAGCGATGTTTTGAACCATGAGTCTGGGAACTCATATCTAGTACTTGGGAAACAGAGATTGTTAGGGCCCTGGATCCTGGGAAACTGAACCCTAAGAAGTAATAATGGGGGCAGCTAGGTGGCACAGTGAGTAGAGCACCGGCCCTGGAGTCAGGAGGACCTGAGTTCCAATCCAGCCTCAGACACTTGACACGCTTACTAGCTGTGTGACCTTGGGCAAGTCACTTAACCCCAATTGCCCTGCCTTCCCCCCGCCCAAACAAAAAGAAATAATGACAAAAATCCACCTTATACTGTAGTAGGAAGGCCGAATTTATGATCTCAAAAAGGATCATATAAATATGAGAATGGTTCAAAATCGATGGGTATACAGAATTCTCCAAGCAGAAGGCATCCAAAAATTTATTCAGGGCCCAGAGCAACAAATTAGCGAACCAACCTCCCCATTCCAGTATTGTGAACACAAGCCTCCAGGCCCAGTAGGCCCGCCTCACAAGAGTAGCCAGGAGGCCACAAAAAAATAAGATGGCGTAAATCATATTC
>CM053622.1:14204832-14280032 GCA_028646595.1 Phalanger gymnotis | reverse complement strand
TCCTTCCTTCCTTCCTTCCTTCCTTCCTTCCTTCCTTCCTTCCTTCCTTCCTTCCTTCCTTCCTTCCTTCCTTCCTTCCTTCCTTCCTTCCTTCCTTCCTTCCTTCCTTCCTTCCTTCCTTCCTTCCATCCTTCCTCCCTCCCTTCCTTCCTGACCACTAGGAGCTGAGGAAGGAAATCCAGGTTGATATTGCCACTAAATAATTAGAAAGAAGTGAATGTGAGCCAAAGCCTGACTGGCGTGTCTATTGTTTCTCTGTACATAAATGAGTAAGGGGAGTAAGTTGAGTTTTTGATCATAAGAATGGATTTATAACTAAAAAGTGCCCAATAGCTTACATTTGCTTAGAGCTCTGTCATTTCTGGTGTACTTTCCTAACAGCCCACATAGTTGGAAGACTAGCCTTTGTTGGTTGTTAACCAAACGGTTAATGTTAATGTGAACGATTAAGGGTTTAGTGCTAAGGAGGTAGGAGGTCTCCGGTGAAGAACACCAGGGGTGTGTTACAGCCTCTTGCTGTTTGACATTTTTGGAAGGCGTTGGACAAAGTAGATATTGTGCTCTTCAAACTAGCAGGTGATGACAAAACCGGCGGGGCCAGTGGCTGATGTGGAGTTGGACAGACTCAGTTGCTGCAGGCTCTTGGCTGGCTGGAGTATATGCTGAATCCCGTGAGATGATGTTCAGCAGGGAGCATGCATAGCCTTGCACTTGGATAGAAACAGTACAGCTGTGTAGGTCTCAAACAGGAGCGGTGACCGCAGGCTCCGTGTGACTCTGGGATGACGCAGCAGCCGGGAAAGCTCGTGCGTTTGGTGCGCGCCGAGGGAGGAATCGCTTCCAGGAATGGAGTCAGTCCTGCTGTTTGTTCTCTGCCTTTGTCAGACCACACCTGGAATATCGGGGTCGTTCTGGGCACCACACTGCAAAAAGGACCTTGATGAACTGGAGAGTGTCTGGAGGTGGGAGACCAAGATGGCGCAGGGCTCAAGTTCTTGTTGTGAAAACCAAATCCTGTTGATTCTACCTTTTCATTATCTCCCTCTGCTCTGACTCTGCTCCCACTCTGCAGGCCTTCATCTCTCACCACTAGATTATTGTAAGAACCGCTCGGGGGAGGAGGGGTGGTCTGCCCGCCTCAGGGCCCTCCCCTTTCCAGTCCATCCTCCACTCAAATGCAAGAGTGATTTCCCTAAAGCACAGTTCAACCGTGTCATCACCCTACTCATTGGCTCCCTATCGCCTCCGGGATCGTAAAACCCTCTTTTTGGCTTTTAAAGCCCTTCACATCCTGGTCTCTTCCTAACTTTCCATCCTTCTTACACCTCGGTGGGTATGTGTTTACACACATACGCACGTATATAACTATGTACATAGATACACACGTATACGTATCTGTATCTCCCTACATACATGCACGTGTGCACATAGTTGTTTGATCCTTGAGGGCAGGGAACCCTGCTTTTCCCTTTTTTTGTATCTTGGCACATAGCGTAGTGCCTGGAATGTTTTTGTTGTTCATTTGTTCAGTCATGTCAACTCTCTGTGACCCCATTTGGGGTTTTCTTGGCAGAGATACTGCTGTGGTTTGCTGTTTCCTTCTCTACATTTTACAGATGAGGAAACAGAGGCAAACGGTGCTAAGCAACTTGCTAGTTAAGTGTCTGAGGCCAGATTTGAACTCCAGTCCTGACTTCAGGCCCTGGCACTCCCATCTTCTGCACTACCTAGCTGTCCCAAAATAATATAGTAATATAGTACTATATTCCAGCTACCTGGAATATAGTAAGTGCTTAATAATTGCTTGTTGACTTGTTGTTGACTATATAGTATTACTATATTAAATATATACTATATTAAAACACAATTATCAAAATATATACTATATTAAAACACAATTATCAAAATGTTTTAAAGAGAAGTTTATGAGCTGGTCATGATTCTAGCTCCTGGGATGACTGAGGCTGCCAGATCTCGTTAGTTCAGAAGTCCTGAGGTTTAGTGGGCTAAAGCAGATGGAGTGTCCACCCTATGTCCAGCATCAGTATTGTGAGCCCCTGAGAGTGGGAGTCTTCCAGGTTGCTTAAGGAGGGTTGAATCAGTCCATGTCAGAAAGGAGTAGGTCCAAGTTCCCATGCCGCTTAGTAGTAAGATTAGGCCTATAAGCAGCCTGGACAAGATAGGGAGACCCAGCATTTCAGACTGACAGAAAACATACCCAGATCTCAGATTAAGAAATCCTTCCCACCTCACCCCTACCCCGCCATGAACTCAAAGATCCCTTCTTTATAACTCATGGTTTCTTTGACCTAGAACGCTACATTTTGGCAAGATTTGATCAATTAACATCAAATAATGGGCACTTCTTTGAAGGAAAAATGACTTACTGCCTCTCTCCTACTGAACATTTTTTTCTCTGTGGTAATAGATATCATGGTGGCTATGCTCCATTGTAGGAAGGTGATTGATGATCAGGAATACTTATGTGACAATATATAAATGGGAATCACTTTCCTTGTACTTAAAGGGATCTTTGCTACTGATGTTTCCCACTTGTTTGCTAATTATATTATTATCTTGTCAAGACACTTTAACTGCAAGAGCTCATTATCTAAGTGAAAGATCAAAAGTCCCAATTCAGTTTTAAGAATATTTCCTAGAGGAAAAGTGTGAATATTTTCAATCAGTCACATTACCCTGGAAATGATAACTTGTTCCACATTGTTGAAAGAGCTCTTGATTCCATGTTTCTGAATAATGATAGCTAGCATTGGTAAGTGCTTTACAAATATTATCTCATGTGAACCTCACAGCAACCCTAGGGATAGGTGCTATTGTTATCCCTGTTTTACAGTAAGGTAAGGCAGAAGTAAAGTGACTTGGCCAGGGTCACACAGCTGGTAAATATCTCCAGGCCCAGCTCTATGCATTGTACCACCCGGCTGCTAGTCATCTTTTGAAGAAAGTCACCAAATGCACATTTAGAAAAGATGAATCCAGCTTCATTGGCACAAAGTATTCTCTGGTTCTAAATATGATTGCAGTCTCATTTATTTCCACAGTCACAGCCCTTTCAGACAACACAAAACCAAAGACAAGCATGAGATCGACCGGATGACACTCACGGTGGTAAGGGCGTCTGCCTTGTTTTCTGTGCCTGTCATGGGCAGCTTCATGAGAAAGAGGGAAACAGAGCTCATTTGAGCCCATGGGGAGCTGGCCTCCAGAAGGGAGAGAATGGAAAGAGTTCTTGGGGATTTCTGAGACCGAGCTGGATTGAAACGAGGCCAGAGGGCAAAGCACAGTTGGCTAAGGGAAGAGAACGGTACAGAAACCAAAGCTATTGTGACCTGAATGATTGACATTTATAATAGCCCACTGATGGTGACGTTCCCTTCAAATCAAGTATTCCAGAGCTCCCCAGCGGCCACTGGCATGCTTCTCCGTTCATGCCTTTACCTGTGGCCTTTACGTTGCCGCTTGTGCCTTACCTCCATTTATCACGCTGCCTTTTGCCTGTAGAATGTGGAGCTCCCAGATGCGTTTTCCCCGGAATTAAAATCCCTCTTGGAAGGATTGCTGCAGAGAGACGTCAGTCAGCGACTTGGCTGCCTGGGAAATGGGTAGGTGCTCCTTTCTCTCTGCCTTCTTGTCTGCGTGGCTCCTCAGCCTCTGCAGTGACTCAGGCTTCACCAACATTGGTTTCAGTCACTGCTATGTCCTGTGTCTGCTCTGTTGTCAAAGACCATAGGTCTCTGAAATGGCCACACAGCACCTCGTAGGCTCTTGGACTTTCACTTCTATAATTAAGCACAAATAGATCTTGTTTCTATAGTTCTTTCCTCCCAACAATGCTGTGAAGTAGGTAGTACAATTCTCTTCAGTGAGTATGAAATACTCGGCTGTGGGCCCAGCAGTGGGGGAGAGGGAGAGGAAGGGGAAGAGAAGAGAGAAGAAGAGCGGGAGAAAGGGAGAGAGAAAATGAAAATCTGAGTGAATGTGACCCTGAGGGGGCCATAGGGGAGTTCAGAGGCGGTTTGGGGGAAGGGCGAAAGGAATTGAGTTTTGGACATGTGGGGATGAGATGTCTTTAGGGCTTCCATTTTGAAACATCCAGTAGTCAGTTGGTAGTGTGAAATTACAGATGAGATGAGAGCCTAGTGCAGGGGTGGAGAACCTGCAGTCTCACAGGTGACCTTCTAGGTCCCAGGGTGCAGCTCTTCTGACTGAGTCCAAGTTTTACAGAACAAATCCTTGTATTAAGGGGATTTGTTCCGTGAAGTTTGGATTCAAAGGACTGCACTTGAGGACCTAGAGAGCCACTGTGGCCTTGAGGCTGCAGGTTCCCCACCCCTGCCCTAAAGCGACATACACAGGAAGACACACAGAGATGTCTGATTCATCTGCATATAGTTGATAATTAAATCCATGAAAGTGGATGAGGTTACCGAGAAGGGGTACAAACAGATGCCCCAGACAGCATGTGGGAGGGAAGTGGGGGAATGTGGACTGTTAGGAGGAGTATTGTGGATGGTCCAGCAAAGGGAAGAGGAGTGGAACAGCTAGAAAGAATGGGAGAGGCTTGGGCATGTTTTTAGGCATCAGGGAAGGATCCAGGAGGGAGGAAGAGATCAAAAGTGAGCAAGGGGGTGATCCTTGAGGGGCAGTCTGCTGGAGAAGACACGATGGTTTGGCCCTAGGGCACATGTATAGATTGGCCTTGGACCCAGAGAAAGGGCTAGAGCCAGGGAGCAGAGAATGGAGGGCAACACAGGAGCTCCTGGAGACAAGTGGGAGGCCCGCTGTGAGGGGGGGCAGGGGGTGACCTAGGAGGTTTCAGAGGCATTTCTACTGGGCCGCTCCTCCCAGCACCTCCTCCCTCCATCCTTTCCTTGTCCTTGCTTCTCCTGGGGAGATCAGGGGTCACTGGCATCCCCAGGAGGGCACAGGCTACGATCTTCTACATAACATTGTACAGAGTTACCATGTGCTGTGTACTGACCACAGACTGCCTGCATACTCTCCATTGTTGGCAAGAGGGGCCCACATCGCCCCGCTCTCCCCCATTGCCTTCACCTCCCCTCCTGCCTGAGCCTTCTCAGCTGGCAACTGCTCCTCACCAGCCACCTATAGTAGCTTCTTTGGGCCTAATGGAATTTGTAGCTTTTTATCAACTTTAATCTTTGCATCAAGACTTTTCTTTGAACCTGATGCCCTCCCCTAAGCTCCCTCTTTCGGGAATCACTTCCTTGTGTTAAGCCACACAGCCCTCACCCCTGCCGGACTTTAGGCCTTCCTGGTGACTCTTTCCCTCCGGTAGACATGAAGCTGGATGATGACTAGCTCTCCCCTGTGGGAACCCTGAATCCAGCCTTTTCTAAGATTGCTTCCTGTACTGAGTGCT
Source organism: Phalanger gymnotis (assembly GCA_028646595.1). NCBI lineage: Eukaryota > Metazoa > Chordata > Mammalia > Diprotodontia > Phalangeridae > Phalanger > Phalanger gymnotis. Next base: position 14,274,628 of record CM053622.1, on the reverse strand, counting down.
GTGATCCACCCATAATGCAAGCAGGGACCTGGTCCTGGCCTCAAGTGACTATACCATGGCACCTGAGTCTTCAGCCCGACCCATTCAGAATCCAGGCCCAAATGTGCTTAGGCTTCCCAGAAGCACCTGCCATCATAGGATCTGAGGCTTCCCCTCCATTTGACCCCTGGCCTTCTGGGCTCTGGCCTTGATGGGCTAGCCTATGGCTGACTGCTTCTGCCATGGCACAAGGGGCAAAGGGACTTGTGAATGAGTCTTGTTCTCGCTCTTCTCATCAACCTCCCTTTGTCATCACTGCAGAGTCTCTCACAAATGTCCAAGGTGGCTCCCACAGCCTCTCTGTGCAGCTCAGGGGCCAAGGTACCAAGTGGGGCAGCCGCACACCCCTATTCCTCTGCCCGTGGGACGAGCCTAGCATCCTCTAACTTCCCGGTGTTCCTGGTGTGATTAGCTGTTTAGGAAGTAGTTAAAATAAGTTACTGATGGCTTTGTTTTACATTTCAGTCATTTCTGGAAGTTCTCCCCCACTTCCTTTATGCCAGCAACAGCAAGGAGGAGGAGAGCTAGAACTCCTGATAGAATGCCCCCCCCCACTGTCTGCTGAGAGGAGGGAAGCCATTGCAGGATTGGAAGGGGGTCTATTTATTTACCTTTGTTGTGGTCATTGTAGAAGTGGTTTTGGTTCTGCTTATTTCATTCTGACAGACATGTTTGTTGTCATTAATACTATTTATTTTTTCTCTAGTGCAGAGGAAGTAAAAAGCCACATATTTTTCAAAGGAGTCGACTGGCAGCATGTCTACTTGCAGAAGGTAGCCAGCCCATTGTAAGACCCCGTCCTGTTGCTTTCTCTTGCTGTGGCCCCAGCCATGGAATCATGGCCTGATGGAGATTGGAAGGAACCTCAGCCACCCTCCTCCCTCCACTTTAGTGTTTCTGGGCCTCTCCTCCTTGTCTACCATTCCTCCATGTAGCTTTTTTTCATGTTCTCAAATTCCTCTCAACACTTAAGGGGCTGAGATCTCCTCGATTTGTAAGAGGGCAGAGACAGTCCAATGTCAATTCCATTGCATTTAAGGGAATACTAAATTTAATGAAAAATAGGGCAAAAAACCCAACCTTTTTTTAAAAAATATTTTCTCTTACATTTGAGTAATTGTATCTTCTAGTCATGTATATGAAATGGTGATTTAGGGAAGAGAACTGAATCTAAGAAAGCCAATTTTGGCCTAAAATAGCCATAGAATTGAATTGAAACTCTTTTCAGGTTTTTGAGAGAAGTGCTTCAGTTTGTATTTGGAGAGAAAGATTTTGTGTGTGTGTGTGTGTAGCTATTTCAGTGCATATAGAATAAATATTATATCTTTTAGAATTGACTTCTGTCTTTTACCCAGCATGACACCATGTAATACTGGCACCTGAGACCGTTTTTAATGTGGATAATGTTGAGCCTTGCTGTTTGTGAGCTTCATTAATATTAATCACTTCATTAGAGCTGGAACAAACCTCTAGAAATCACACAAATTATGATTTTGGGAAGTTTTCATTTTTCCAAAGGACAAAAGTCTCTGCAAAGGAAGACAATTTAGGTTTATAACATTCTGGTAATAATGTTGGTTTTCACATAATGCTGTGAGGTTTATAAAATGCTTTCCTCACCACTATCTGGTGATGGTATGTAGGGCAAGATATCACTGTGCTCATTTTACAAACAATGAAACTGAGGCACAGAGGTTAAGTGACCCACCCATGTTTATGCAGGTCATCATGTTGGAAGCAAGGGCTTGGGCTCAGATCTTTTCACTCCAGTCCTGGTGCTTGTTGTCACTCTTTCATAATGGCCTTGACAGGGCGATCTTGGAAGCACAATTTTTCAAAATGTCATCTGCTTAGAATTGAGTTAAGAGGAGCTTTCATGCTTGATGTCTCTACTGACCTCCTTGTAATGTAGGCTCCCAATTAGGTGACATTCAAGCTTTATGGCATGTGTAGCAACTGCATTGTCTCCTCCTTGCACTTCTGGAATAAATTTAATTCTGAAGAGAACATTTTGTTTTATTAAGATCTGCAATCTTAGGGACCCAGTAATTTTCTTTTAAATAAAAACTTTGAAAACCAATTCATTTTTAAAATATTTTCATTGAATTCTCTGAAGAGTAAGATTCTTTTTGTTGTCATCAGAATAAGCAAGTATAAGAAAAAATGCACATGATTGTTTTCAACTTAATACTTGACACAATAGATCTCATCCCGAAAAGTGTTCCTTTCTGTTGCTACTTGGAAACCCTTGATGTGATGTCCCCCAACTCATCCCCACTGCCCCCCACCCCAAAAAATGCATATGCCAGAAAGCACAGCTTGCTTGTTGTCTTGCCCTGCTCTGAATTTTCCAGTATCCTCCACCACTGATCCCTCCCCGAGGTGAGGTAAATGCTGCAGATGCTTTTGATATTGGCTCGTTTGATGAAGAGGACACCAAAGGCATTAAGGTACTCACTTGTGTGACTTATTCTTGCTCTGAGTTGGAAATGAACTGCGTTTGTTTTTGTTGTTTTAAACTCCAGGGGAATATGTCTTACCATCATTACCATTGCCATTTGAGAAAGTGTTAGCCTAGAATTGAGAAAGAATTCTAAGAATGGATATAGTATGTATTCATTTTCGATGAAATTCAAATACTCTTAATTTGAATTACAGTTGATTGAAATAAAGCCTCAAGTGTTTACAACACAATAAACCCCTGCAAATGTGGAACCTAATTTGTTATGGGTAAGCTGTCAGTTATCAGAGTTCTCTTTGATCTTTGGTTTTCTCAGACTGAGTTAAGGTCAAGTACATAGTGAATTGCTGGGAATCATTTTGGGGTTGTAAATCACTACTTTAGATTTAAGTAATCACTACTTTTAATATATTCTTCTGAATTTTTGATACTTTCATATTATTATTTTTTGCAAGTACAGTTAAGACATTTTTCTAGATAGTGAATCATAAGAGAAAATGATGCTTGTTAGCATTTCTTAGTAAAATTTTGTCACTTAATACCAAAAAAATGATCGTCTGCCACTGTGTTCTCATTTTGTACGTCTTTGCTGGCTCCATCTGTCCCCTCCTAGATAATCAGGCTCACTTCCTTACTACTCACAATAAGGGCTCTCCTGACCAACACCATTAGACTTTTCAAGGTTTTTTTAAAAGGTGCAGTGGTACAGGGAAGGTCCAGGGTAACCAGAAGAATGCCAGAGATTACCAGGGGCCAGTAGTGACCCCTACATGTGCATGAGGGTAAGAAAGAAGCTGAAGCAGAAAGCCAAGCCCTGGGGGAAACCCGAGACTAGGGCCTGAAAACTGTAACGTAGCAGTAAAGGATCATGGTATATACATGATAGAGACTGAATGTGTCAGCAAGTGAGTGAAAGTCAATAGAGTTTGCCATAGGGGATTTAGAGCTGGAAGGAACTTGACCTTCTAGTTGTGTGTCTCTGGAAGAGCCCTCACTCCAGGGCTGACTTCCGCTTTACATTATCTAATCTCAACTCTGCTCTCACTGCTGAAAAGCAATCCCCTCCCTCCTAATCTCATCTCTCTCACACTCACCTAGGAGCTGTTCTCCATTTCTTCATCTCTCCCTAATACTTCTTTACCAATCCCACTCCTTCCCTATCATTACCTTGCCTCCTAATAATTTACTTAGAAAATATTGGCCACCCATTGTGAGCTGTTTCTTCTCTCCTACTCTACATCTCAGAACAGCTCCATGTCATCCCTCATCCTCTCTTCTCTTGCTCCAGTCTATTGAGGTGACCTTCTCTTTTTCTTTATCTCTTTATACCCTGGATCCTACTCCATCTCTTGGGGCCCTGGCCCTGTGATCATCTTCCCTCTCTTTTTTTCCTAATTTTAAATCTCTAATTATTCACCAGCTCCTTTCTTGCTGTCTATAAACATAACCTGGATCTCCATCCTTTAAAAAAAATTTCTCAACTCTAATTTGATCAAGTTATCCTATCACCTGCTTCTCATAGCTAAATTCTTAGGAAGGACTATTGATACTTACTGCCTGTACTTCCTCTGGTCTTATCTAATTTTGCATTCATTAGTAATGTGGCTTCCAGCTTCACTACACAACTTAAATTTCTTTCTCTAAAATTACTGACAATCTCTTTATTTTCTAAGCCCATCACTGAGCTGTAGCTTCCAAGGAGCAGGGAAAGCGTCCCACTTCAATTTGATGTTTCGGCACTGTGTTCAGAGCACCTGAAATTCTTGAGATTGTGGTTCAGCACTTGGACAGCTCCTCTGTCTCATTAACATGACTTGCTGGCCCCCACTGCCTATGTCTTTTCAGCTTGGCCAGTTCTTGCTCATCTCTTGCAATAAAGCTTCTATTGAGGAGCTAGCTGATTTGCTGAAACCCTTTCATTCTGAGATTGCCCAGGCACAGCAACCCTTGGCTTTCCATCTGCTATCTCTCACTCTCACTTTTTATACCGCTTCTTGTATGTCAGTCATTGTGAGAGGCAGTGTGGTATAATAGGAAGTGCACTGGACTTAAGTGGGTTGGGATCCCACCATTGTAAGGCGTACAAGACATTTAAAAGATCTATTTTTGTGTCATGGAACAGTTTAGGGTTGTTGAAAGCGCTGAACAATTTCCAGTGTGCAGCATGATGCGCTCTCTCTCTCTCTCTCTCTCCTTCAGTTCTAGGCATAGCTCCTTAGCCACAATTCCTTTCCACACGTACACCCTCAGTGAATGGCTCATCCAACATCATAGCTTGGGCTGGACAATAGAGTGTTTTTGTATTTTGTGTTTTCACAAAAGCTCGTCCTTTTTAAGTGATCGTGCAGTCTCACTGAAGATTCTCTGCTCTCGTGCTTAACTGGCTCTGTGATCCTGAGCAGCAACTCATTTAAGCTCTTGGCATCATAGCTTCCTTATTAGCAAAATAGAGTGAACAATGCTTGCGTCATATGCTTCCCTCCTAGGGCTGTCGTGAAGCTCATGTGAGAGAGTGCATGTAAAGTGCACTCTGGATCACTCAGTCTGCGAATGGCAGCTTTACGGCCTCAGCACAGTATAGGACAGCCACATCTTTAGGAGATCCAACTTCCTTCTGGATTTGTGCAAGTTAGGAGCTCCTTGGAATGGAGAACCCTGCGGATCCCCAGTCGGTGCTTCTGTTGAGATGGTTAGTCAGAGCTGTCAGGGTCCTCTGTGTGGCTCTGTCTGTCCAAGAGAGTTATCTTCTTTTGGAGGAGTCTTTAAAGCCATAATGTTTTGCCTTTTTTTTGGTTAGGAACAAACTGTCTGGTCTTGTATTCTATGCATCTTTCACTCTCTTGTGTGACTAAAAATGTGGCCCGCTATAGAAAGTCATTAGGAGAGGCCAGCCTATTCTCTGCTTTCATCAAGGATACTATTGAGAGGGTGTGTGTGTGTGTGTGTGTATCATTGACATCAATATTTCATTGAAATGAAAGAGTACTTCAGAACTTTGAAGAGAAGGCCAGAATGAGGTCAGTAATTTTTGACGTCTCTTCTGTCACTTTTATTCTAAAATAATATAATTTATTTACTAGGGAGTTGGTATTTCCCCTTCTTTCAGATATCTTTTAAATTGAGCCTTTAATCCTTTCAAAATTTGTCACTTCTAGGAGCACAGATTTCATGTATGTTTACTCGGTTTGTCCCAACTGTTCTTACCAACTTGAGTTTTATAAATGCTGCTTTTATTTCCTCATTATAGCACATCAGGAACTGAAGTGTTAAGAGTCCAGCCAGTAATGACTCCATTCTTGTTTATTAAAATAAATTATTATTACCAAAAATGTTGGCAGATTGGGTCCTCTTTTCATCTCTTTGCTGTCTTCCTTCCAATTTCATCTGCAAATGCTCTTGGCATAGTCTAACTTAGTTGGGTCTCATTCCAAGCTTCCTGTAGACTTGTTTCCCCTTCTATTGCATTCATTTTAGCAAAGCCTCTGACAGAACTTCTCATCTTCCTTCTGTAGTAAATATGGAGACCTGCCCCACCCCTAGTAGTCATTAACGATTCAATGTCAGATGAAGGAGGGTCTCCAGTGGAGGGAGTACCCCAGGTAGGGCTTTGTTGACTGCAGAGAGCCTGAGTTTGAATTGTGTGAGCATCAGGATGAGAACCACTATGTGGTAGCAAAAAGACATTTACTGAAAGGGATAGAAGACAACCAAATAGGGCAGTTTCCACTAAGCAGCAGCCGGTGATGCTGGCAGGATCACAGGCTCATTGGGATGGAAGTTTCACAAAAGCCAGTCGGGGAGATCTCATTCCTCTGAAATCCATTTAGGTCTGCCCTTAGTCATGTAGCCTAGAGCATCACTGAGGTCATATAGGCAGCTGTTCAATGGTCCACAATTGGTCATCCTGGGCTCTTACAGCCAGGAAGTTAAAGTGGCTTCAGGCAGTGGACATTCTCTGGCCGAGCAGGTATTGCGGATAATTCTGTGGGTCGGGTTTAGACAGTGGTCCCTCTGGAAGAATCCAGATAATTCTCCTGAGATCTTTTGGAATCTGGCCTCTCTCCTACAATACTGTGTAAACTACCCTTCCCAGCTTCGTGCCAGCTGCAACTTTAATAAGCATGCAAGCTATACCTTTCTCCAAAGAACTGTTAAACAGCAGGGGGCTGGTAGGAGAGAATTTTTGGAAAACTTTACACACAAAGACAGGTTAAATAAAAGGTATCCCTCTCGTGTTTCTTTAGATTTAGACATGAAAGGTGATACCGTAAGCAAATTAGGAGAGCAAAGAATAACTTACCTGTCAGATCTATGGAGAAGGGAAGAATTTAGAACCAAATAAGATGTGAAGAGTATTACAGAATGTAAAATGACTAATTTTGATTATATAAAATCAGAATCAGTTTTTTAAGCACTGTATTAGTTTAAATCAGGATATTCCAAGACCTCAGGGTCACTGTTCTGACAAAAGAAGTCTCATTAGCAGAGCTCTTACTCCAGAACACATGGAGTTAAAGAAGGCTTTATCTCAAGTTTCTCTAGCCCAGACTCAGTTTGCAGAGTAAGGTAACGGAGGCCAGAGATGATGAGTGGCCACCCCAGCTTGTGTGGGCAGGTAAGCAATAAGTCAGGCCTTCTTACCTCAGTGTCTGCCTGTGGTATTCTTTCATGCCAGGTTTGTAAGAGCTGACACCAGGCTGAGGCTGAAGCCTGGAGTGGGACTTTCTGAGTAGACTATGTTTCTACCAGTAGTTTCTGTTTTCATGGCAAGTTTCAGTTAGTTCCTGTATCTGGCCCATGCGGGCTTCTGATCGATGGACATCTCACTGGCTCCGAGAGTACTTTTACTGTATAATCACCCTGCATCCTTTCAGGGCTTTCTGCATGAAAGGTCGGCCTGAGCATGTGCTGTGAACTGTTAGGGAGGGAGTCTAAGAGGCACATGCTAGAGCTTTGGAATAAGTCACAGTCCTCAGGGGCACATACTGCTGCTAAGCATCTCCATTTGTTTTTTATTACAATTAGCTGCTAGATTGTGACCAGGAGCTTTACAAGAACTTCCCTCTGGTAATATCCGAACGCTGGCAGCAGGAGGTGGCTGAGACAGTCTATGAGGCTGTAAATGCAGACACCGATAAGATCGAGGCCAGGAAGCGGGCCAAAAATAAGCAGCTCGGCCACGAAGAAGGTAAACTCAGGGAAATAATTTAACTCCTGAATTGACAAAGTACTCCTGTGGTCCAGATTTTTGTATGCCTTGAACTCATCTGAATTAGCTCAGCTTCTGCTGAAATAGCTTGGGCTCCCACCCCCTAGCTCTCAGACCTTTTATCTCTCATTTAGTCAAAAGGAATATCCTGATGCCTGGCGCTGCCTCCAGTCTTCCTCAAGCCCAAAGTACAGAGGCCTTGGAGCATTTGCTCAACGTGCAATTTCAGTCAGTCTACTCCTTGGTTCAGAAACCTTCTCGTAGCTCCTGTTTGCTTCCTCAGTAAACTCTAGTCTCCTTAGCTGGGCATCGGAGCCCCGTCCCACCCCAAATCGGCTCCATCATAATTTGCTCACCCTGTCTCCCACTGCTTCTCACACCCCTACGTGTACTTGATGCTCTGGCCACATCTTGAACGTGTCCCTGCCCTGATGGCTGGCGTGCAGCTGGGGATCTCTCCCATTCCAGCCACATCCTCCGTGAATGGCCTTGGTCTCTCTTCCCTCTCTGGCTCACCTTCCTCATGGTACCTCTAGCAGCCCCTTTGGCTTCCTTTGGGGATTGCTAAAGGTGCTTTCACCTCAGATTCTATGTAGCACTTCTTAAACTGTGGGTCATGGCCCCACATGGGGTCAAAAAATATTTGGCAACTCGCAATGATGAAAAATTAATTAAAATCAAATGTGTAATGAATCCAGGGTGTTTCTGGCACTTGTCCGTGTTATATCACATAGCTTCACTGGTTTTGAACACACAGCACGCATGCTTTGCACCATGCATGCCTTCAGTCCAGTCCATGCCAACAAACCTTGCCCCCAGGGGATACGAGTGGAGGTGGTTTAAGAAGCCCTGTTCTCTAGTACATTATCTGTGAACCACATTATGCCACATTTATGTAATTTTAAAACTTATGACCAGCATTTATTAAGCACCTACTGTGTGTCAGGCACGATGCTAAGCACTTTAGAACTATCTCATTTGGTCCTCAGGTAGGTGCTGTCATTATCTCCATTTTTATAATTGAGGCAAACAGGTGAAATGACTTCACCCAAGTCACCCAGCTAGTGTCTGAGGCTGGATTTGAATTCACTTGGTTCAAATGGAAAATGCTTAAATGTATCAGTAAGTCTCGGTGCCTTTGTTTGACCTTTGTGGTAGGGCAGACGATGGGACTTAAAGTGTCTTCATCCATGCACAGTGGCCTTGGAGTTGTAGGGGCTGGCAGAAGGAAGTCATGCTGGGAGATACACTGGGAGATGATCCATCAGGGAGTCTAGTGGCTCCATGACCAAGAGCAAGGCCTGGCAGGCTTCTTTACCCAGAGTCTTATGTTTTCTCCTGTGCTTCTCAAACAGAGAAGTAGTGTCAACAGCCATGCTTGGCCACTCTGTGAATGAATATTCAATAGGATTGGGAACAGGACTTCAGGTGATCACTTAGCCTTGAAGAGGCTTCACGAACAGACTTGTTCTTTCTTTTGGTGACATACGACAGTATTTGGGGAATCATTTCTTATTTTCAATCAATCACCAAATCCACTGGCCTTTAAGCACCTTGTGTGTACCTCATGCTGGGGGCTAGACCTGTGAAGCTCCCAGGGGAGAAAGCCCTTTCTGCCGAGGCAGGAGTCGGGCATCTCGATTGGCCTCTTCCCTATCACATATAGTCTTACATTGCTGCCCAGAGCAGTTGGGGTCCCTGGGTGATGGCCTATTGACTTAAAAACCACACAATCCCATTACTTGTATTGTTTGCTATTTACCAGTGACATCTTCCTCTGGCTCAGGCCTCACTAGGGAGGGCCCACAGGCAGCATTTGACACCTCTGACCTCGAACACTGTAAAGTGACTTGTGACTTACCCAGGGTCACACAGCCAAGATATGTCAGAAGTGAGACTTGAACCCAGACTAGCTCTCTATCCAATCCTGATTCCATATTGCCAAAAGAGACCCTGCCCTCAAGGAGCTTATGTTTATACAAGATACAAGGTAGCTGAGAGGGGAAGGCACCAGCAAGTGAGTGGACCAGGAAGGACCACCAAGGTGGTGCTCAGGCTCAGCTTTGAAAGAATCTCCGGGCTCTGAGAGGTGGACGTGTCCTTGGGGAGCATTCCAGAAATGGGGTTTGGCCAATGCTGAAGTGAGGGCTGAGGAGATGGAGCAGCACCTGGCTATTTTGTGTGAGGAGAAAGGTGACGGCCGGACCTCATAGTGGATGGAGAGGAGGAATGTCCACTGAGGTTGGCCAGATGTCTTGGGCCACGTTGTGAAGAGCTTTTAGTAGAAACATAGGGGGCTGTATTTGCTCCTAGGGTAGTGGGGAGACATGGTCAGACCTGTTCTTTAGGAAAATCACTTTGGCAGCTTGTGGAAGATTGACTGAAGAGGAAAAACATCTGAGGCAGGGGGTTGATCAGAAGTCCAAGCAGTGGGCTTGGTGAGGGTGATAGACAAGAGATGGGGTAGAGAAGGAAATGACAAGGTTTGGTGATTTAGTGAATATACAGGGTACTGGAGCTGATGGTCAAGGAGTCCACCTTTGACAGGAGGAAGGTGCTACCTAAAGTAGTTCCAGGGAAATTGGAGAGGAATGATTTGAAGGGAAAGAGGAAGACCTTGTTTGGGACATGCTGAGACTGAGATGCCAGTGGGACTTCCATTCTGAAATGTTCAGCAGGCCATTAGTGATACTAGACTGGAGCTTAGAAGGTAGACTAAGGCTGGACAGAATAGATTTGGTGTCATCATAATGGAGGCGATCACCACAGAACAGTATAAAGGGAAAGAAAGAACAGTGCCCAAGGGAGAGCCTTGGGTCCACCCATGATGAATGGGCACAGTGTGGGTGAGGATCCAATGAAAGAGTGAGAAAAGTGGTTAAAGAGGGGAGAGCAGGGTCTCAGAACTCAAATGGATCAAGCATCTAGGAGGAGGAGGAGCTGAAGCAGCGCCAAGGGTGGCAGCAAGGTCTGGAGGGCGAGGATTGTGAGAAGGCCATCGGACGTGGAATGAAGAGCTCCAGGAACTTTGCGGAGAAGGGCAGGTTCGAGGATGATGAGGCTGGAAGCCCGGAAGAGAGCCCATGGAGAGGAGAAGCGGCTAGTGGGGATGGCTTTCTCGAAGAGTTTAGTTGAGAATGAAGGAGAAATAAGTTTTGTTTTCAAATTCTCGGTGAATTTAAAAAAAAAACTTCTGGAGTGGGAAATTCCTTTGAAATTTCATCAGGATCATGAGCAATTTTTAATGACTTGGCAATACATGTATATTTTGTATATACTCATAGACAGCTAGGGGGCTCAGTGGATATTAGTGTGAGGCCTGGGGTCAAGAAGGCTCCTCTTCCTGAGTTCAAATCCAGCACCAGATGCTTCCTAGCAGTGTCACCCTGGGCAAGTCACTTCACCCTGTTTGCCTCAGTTTCCTCATCTGTCAGATGAGCTGGAGAAGGAAATAGCAAACTACTCCAGCATTTTTGTCAAGAAAACCCCACATGGGGTCACAGAGAGTCAGACATGACTGAACAACAGTAACAACATATGCTTATAGGTATACGTATTGTCTCCCCTGACAGAATATACGTTCCTTGAGGGCAGGAGTTATTCTGTGTTAGTTTTTGTATCCTTGGCACCTTGTGCAATGCCTGACACATAGTAGGTGTTTAATAAATTTCTTGTCGATTGCTTGGTTTGTAACACTTTAGCTGTTGTAATTTGAGTTTAATTGGGATTTTCTAAGAAAAGCTATAATACTTCTTTCTTCATAAATAACATCTTAAAAGTTTTTTTCCCAGCACTTCTCTGATTTGCTTCTGTCTTTTGTCTTCACAGATTATGCTTTAGGGAAAGACTGTACGTTGCATGGATACATGTTGAAACTGGGAAATCCATTTCTGACGCAGTGGCAACGCCGTTATTTTTACCTCTTTCCAAACAGACTTGAGTGGAGGGGGGAGGGAGAATCACGGGTAAGTCCAGAAGGAAGCGTGAGCCCTTGTTTTTCTGTGATCACAATGACATACCTGTGAATCCCAAAGCACACTCTGATGAAGTATGCTTCAGGACTAGTGGTGTGCTCCAAGGCTACTTTTATTGTGTACGTTGGTGCCGCAATGAGAGTATACACCAAAGTGTATGTGAACAGGAGAGTTTAATGCTCAAGTAGTATTTTTAAAACTATTTAGAAATAAAATAATAACCAAACTGCCCTTTTCAGTAAGTCAGCATTTATTGAGCACCTACTCTATACCGAAGACCTGTATTAGATACGAAGGTAATCAGAGGAGACTGAAGAAGACACTGCGGCTTCCTCCAAGGAGCCCGGGACATCCCAGGAAGGCGGCGGGGTCACAAATTGAGAGCTAGCAGGGCCCGCTGTGGGCCTTCACCAAATAGTTTCCCTGAACAAATGAATGCATAATTTTCCATCATCTAACCTAAGTCCTGATTCAGATGTCAGCCTTTCATTCTGAGTGATTGTCATTTCATACTGTCATATTTCTTTTGTGGTCCAACTAAGTCACTCCATTAGCGACTTAATGGGAATGAGGTGTGCATTTTTAGCAGTTAGTGGCTTCTAGGCTGTGAGGTTCCCATTTAATGAATAACTGCCCTTGGGAATTGATTGGAACTTAATGACCAATATGTATTCCACAACTCTAAAAGTGACTCAGGCACCAAAACTTACCTTTTTACATTATTTCAGCAGCTAGATTACACATGGTAACCAGGTGCCACCAGCCATCAGGGGCTGGCTCTGCTGCCGAGATTTTAAAACAAATGCTTTGCCTGCGCTTGAGGGGGCTCACACCCTGTCTTACAGGGTCCTTCTCCTACATTTGGAACATTTCAAATCTAAAATCTTTAAGCAATGAGGAATAATTTGGCTTTCTTGACTCTAGAATGCAGGTAATTATGTATTTGCTTTTGTCCTTAACTTTTGTGTTCCCTGAGGGACTTCTCAAAACACTTAATTGGAATTCAAGGACTAGCCCTGAGCGCCTGTGATTCATTGCTATAGGGACCTCTCTAGTGAGGAAACTTCATCCACCAATTCAAGGGGTCCCTTCTCTGCAGTCGCCTGGGGCCCAGAGAGGGGCAGGGATGAGGGTCAGCCTCAGGATCACTGAGCCAGCACGGCAGAGATAGGACACAGACCAGCTCTCTGGCCACCAGGTCATACTCATCTGAATGGGAATTTACTTTTTAATAATAATAATAACCATAATAATAATTTGCATTTGCATTATAATTCCAGATTTATCCCCATGCTTTAACTTAATTCAACTCATCAAGCATTTATTGAGTACCTACTACATACAAGTGCACTGTGCTAGACACTGGGAATACAAAAGCAAAGAATGAAGAACCCCTGTCCCCCATAGAACTCATCTTCTCTTGGCCACTGTCCAGAGATGACTAAATTAATTCAGGTGCATTTCAAGAGGGTGACTGTCCTTCCCATACTGGAAAGGGGCAGGGGGCTCTTGAACAAAGACTGAGGAAGTTAAAGATTCCAAGAGGTTATCATGAGGTGTGGGGGATGGGAACTAGAAGACAGGGTTTGGGGCATCCCCAGGACATCAGTTTTGGCAGGCCCAGAGAGTGAGTAAAGGGGAGAAATGGAATGTGGGTTGGCACGAATAAGTTGATGATGATGGCAGAAGCAGAGGCATTGGTATTATCTCCTAGACCCACTGGGGAGCCAGGCAGAGTTTTTGAGCGGGGGAGGCAACTTTAGCGGCAGCGTAGGAGATGGCTTGGAGACAGGAGAGGCAGGAGGCAGGGAGAAGGAAGGTAAGGGTGTGTCCAAGAGAGAGAAGAGCAGACTGAACTCATATGGCCAGCTGAGTGGAGAGGAAGGTACCACGGACAGGTCTTGGCAGCTGAAAGGCGCGGAAAATATTTCTCTAAAAAAAGAGCTCCCTGTGTGGATCTGCGCTAGTAAGTGCTTGTAAAAGCAAACTTGGCTAGACCCTTTGGGCCTTGGGCTCCTTTTCTGCAAAATGAGAGTCAAGTCAAGGGATCAAGCTTTTATTAAGCACCTCCTGTGTGCCAGTGCTGTGTTAAGTGCTGGAGATCCAAACAAAGGTCAGCCCTCTCCCCCCCGCAAACAAAACAAAATTGCAGTAACAATCTCTACTCTCAAGGAGCTCACAATTTAGTTTGGGGAGACAGCATGTAAACAGTAAGCTATGTAGAGAATAAATTGGAGAGAGTCAGCAGAGGGAAGGCTTCTTATAGAGGGTAGGCTTTAAGCTGGGACTAGAAGGGAGCCGGGGAAGCCCAGGGGGCAGAGAAGAGGAGGGCAAGCGTTCCAAGCAGGGGATGGGGTGTCTCCTATGAAAAGCAGCAAGGACTGCCGATTATGTGGGGGTGAGAAGGGGCCGGGTTAGATTTTACATTTGATCCCAGAGGTGGTAGGGAGCCACCGCAGTTATCGAATGTGGAGATGGCACGGTCAGATCAGAAGATGCATTTGACAGCTGGGTAGAGGCTGGACTGGATTGGGAAGAGACTGAGGTGGGAAGATCAGCCAGCAACTACTGCAGTAGTCCAGGCGTGATGAGGGGCCTCCACCAGGGTGGTGGCAGTGTCAAGAGAGAAGGGGCATTACAGAGGTAGAATCAACAAATGACTGTGGGGAGTGAAAAGGAATGAGGGGTCAAGGATGACCCCTCACTTGTGAGCTTGCAGGTGGAGGGGTCCAGTAGGATGGTGGTACCCTCAACAGTGATAGGGAAGTTAGGGAGAGGGGAGGGTTGGGGGGCAAAGATGGTGGGTTCAGTTCAGGCGAGGTTTACAGTTATCTGTGGGACATCCAGTCCGAGCTCGGGAGAGAGGCCAGGCTGGATAGATAAGGATGGAAGCTGGCTCTCTGGCTGGTTTTCCATACTGCCTCTGGATCAGAATTGACTTTTTAATAATAATAACTTATATCTGAGAATCATCAGACTAAAGACGATGCCATGAACCCATGGGACCTGATGAGCTCACCACACAAAATAGTGCACAAAGAGAGTAGAAGAAGGCCCCGATATAGCCTGGCAGGATAGCCATGGTGAAGAGGCATGGCCTGGACCAAGATCCCCCTGAGCAGTCTGAGAAATTGAGCTTGGACAGCTGGATGAGAACCGGGAGAGCGGAACCTAGAGAGAACAGAGCATCCCTGCAGAGAGACTGAGAGGAATGAGCCCCTAGATTCTGGGCTGCTGAGAGGTGGGCAGCTGGGCTGCCGGGGCAGGAAGGGAGGCCCGCTGTCTTCTGGAGAGTTTAACCAAAAGAGGGAGGAAGGCTATAGCAACGGGGAGATCAGATGAGGGGTTCTGAGGGCGAGCCGTGAGTGGGTTTGTAGGCCGGAAGGAGCAGCCTGGAGACAAAAAGAGACTGAAGATGAACGAGAGCAGGCAGTCTGCTGAATGAGATCCAATGTGATCCGCGTTTATGAAGGGCCTGCTGTGAGCCAGACACTGAGCTAAGTCCTGGGGATACGATTGGTAAAAAGAAAGAGTCTGCCCTCAAGGAGTTTACATTCTAAAAAGAGAGAAGGAGGCAGGAAAGTAGGGTTGGGGGTAGGGCTGGGGGTGGGGATGGGACAATGGGGCCCCCACCCAGGGGCATCTTACTCTGTGGAGCTGAAACTAGTCAGGGCAGCAGATGCCAAATCAAGTGCCTTCTGTTTCTGCCTTCTGTAAAGGACGACATTGGGAGGGTTTGGTCCTCCAGCCCTCTCATGACAGGGGAGGAGAGGGGAGGGCAGGGGAGGCCAGGCTGGGGGAGGTGAGGTCCATTAAGACTTGAGTTTCAGCCAAATGGAGATGAGTTGGAATTAAGCAGAGCAGTAGATAGAGTGCAAAGGGGAAGACAAAGACTGTGGAATGGGATCACCTGTACAGGTAGAGGAGTCAGTCTCAGCAAGGAGATCATGAAGGACGGGTGGAGGAGAGAGAGTGGCAGAGGCACAGGGCAGTTGGGGGGTGGGGGGAGGGGCCAAAGAGTGGAGCTGTCAAGATCAGAAAGTGCATGGCTGACGGCCTGGGAAGACCTTGGGAGCAGAGGGGTCTGAGGTCTGAGAGCCGAGGCCTTCATGGCAGAGGATGGGTAGACGGACTAGACTGTGATCACATAAGAACACGTCAGGGTTTATGAACACGGAAGGAGAGCATTTGTGGGTGACGGCGAGATTGAGGGTATGCCCATCTCTGCATGTAGCTCTGGGCGGGGGAGCTGCTCTGGGGAAGTAAGTCAAGTGAGGAGCTGGGAAGTGAGAGTGTTTGAGGAAATATCAATGGTAGGGTAAGGCTAGAGTTTGGGGAGGACAGAGACTGAGCCTGTCAGTGACCTCACTGGGGAACTGGCGTGTCCCGGGGGCCTCCTCAAGTGGAGTGGAGTGACAGGGCTGGTGAGGAAGCAGTCCCTCCCAGGCTCGGGATCAGCCAGCAAGCTTTTAGTCCATGCTCACATACTAAGAAAGACAGAAGTAGCATCCCTCCCCTTTCCGAGTTCACATTCTAATGGAGGTGACAACATGCATACTGTCAGAATGAACAGGTCATTACTGAGGGAAGACATGGGCAGGTAGTGGGGGGTGGGATGGCCCAGAAAGGGCTCCTGCAGGAGGTGGGACCTGTCCAAGTGTGGGGACCTCCAGTGCCCAGGCCCCAAGGAGCGAGATGGAGCATCATGTGTGAGAGAGGCAGGATCAGAAGCCTGGAAGCTGGGGTCGGAGAGGGTGGGGGACCAAGCCCTACAGATCTGTTTCCAGACAGGATTATGTATTTGGTCTGGAGGTGACAGAAGCCGCTGGAGTTGGAGCAGATGGTGCCACGGGCAGACTTGTGCTGCTGAGGGTGGAACAAGGTGGAAGAGGCAGGATTCTGGTCCAGCCTCCTGGTTTGGCAGCAGAGGAGATAGCAACCCCTGACTATGCAGTGACTTGACAGTTCTCACAGATAGCCTGGAGCAGAAGTCATGTGGGAACCTCAGTTCTCTGGCCCCTGCGCACACTGCCCTGTGTGGCTTAGACAGTCAGACTCTCCAGGCCCTATTCAGGCCCTTTGAAGCATCTGGGGCCACAAGTGGATTTCAAGGTGGGGAGATTAGAAGTATTTAATTACCCACAAAGCATGGGATTCTTGTTATAGGTGGCTTATGTTTCCAAAGGCACCGGGTAGCTTATGATGGTGTTGTTTTTCATTTAGGACTCCTGGAGTATTTATTCCAAAAAACATAAACTGGTAAGGTAATGTGAAGCTATAGCATTCGGCCCAATTAACCATGCTATAGTCCAGCGTGGGAGAGTCTCTGGAGGGCCTCATCTCTGCACATGCCTTCACCCTTTTGTTTTATCCACATCTTTGTATTCTTCCAAGCTGTCTTTTCCTTTACTAGAACCTCATTGATCAGCTTTGTTAAAGTCACCTGCACTCCTTTGGGTCAGTGGGGGCCTCAGCTGCAGCCCCGGGGCAGTCCCTCCACATGGGCTGATAGCATCCATTTGTAAGAAAGTGCAAATGGAGAGTGGGGGGAGAGTGTGAGTGGTCCAAAAGAGATGCAGATTTCACTGAGGGGAAGACTTGGCTCTTTTGCCTAGAATGCCTTTTTTTTTTCCCTGTGGTATTTAAAACAATTTTTGACCTCCTGCTTATATTTCTTTGTTGCTATTTTCTTCACCTTTAGCACGACAAAAAAAGGCCAAAAGTTTGTGATTTTCTTTTGCCCTTTTTTTCAAAGCCAGCTAGATTTTTGGATGCACTTTGATGTTTAACTTTAACAGTTTGAAATTTTAAAGATGCTTCTTTTTTATAGCAAAACCTGGTGACGATGGAACAGATTGTGTCAGTGGAGGAAACTCAGATTAAAGACAAAAAATGCATTTTGCTGAGGATAAAAGGGGGAAAACAATTGGTCCTCCAGTGTGAGGTAAGTTGTGATACATGTGAGTGCAATCTAGAGCATCATAGAAGATAAACTGTGTAATGATCTCCTGGTGTTTGCAGTGTTCTCGCTCCTCCGCGTTCAGTCATTTACAGGGTGTGCTAGGGCCTGGCTTTGAAAGAAACTGGCCAAAAAACAAAGCATTTAGTAGAAAATGGTCCCAGGAGGAGGTGAGGTCATTCTCATGTGCCCCACCCCCCAGCCCTCCTCTGAGGCCTCATTCTGTGGCACAGTGGAGAAAACACTGCATCTGAATTCAAATTCAGCTTCAGACACTAACTCTCCATGCGACCCTGGGCAAATCCCTTCATGTTACTGGGTAAGTCCCTTCATTGAGCCATTGTGTCCTTATCTGTAAAATGGGACAATAATAGCACTTCCTCCCCAGAGTTGTATAGCTCAAATGAGATAATGTCTATAGAATGCTTGGCAAACCTTAGCACGCTATAGAAATTCCAACTCTTTGCTCAGGGGCCACATACATTCTTAATTCAAGGAGTACTTTCTGGATTTTCTAAAAGCTCATGCTTTTCTTTCCCCTAGAAATTGTGGTGATAGAACTCTTGTCCCTCTTCCTTGCCCCATCTCAGCTCCTTGGGACCATTTTTGTGAGAGAAAGAGAGAAGGGTTTGTGGAATTTCAAGATGTCAAGAATGTTGATTTCACTGATGTGGATACAAGTTAGTCCACAAGCATTTGTTAGGCCAAAGAAAGGCCAAGGAAAAGCAGTCCCTATTTCCAAGGAGCCCCCAGTGCACACCACTGTAACCAAATGAGCCAGCTCTGCATCTCTGAGGAGAATCCTTCTGAGTTGCTGCAGCTGAAAAGTCGATCACCTTGGTTCACAACGCCCTCGGCCGGGCCAGTCCTTGGACACACAGTCCATCACTTGGCCCTGACTGGATGGTTTCCTCCCATAGCTTGTCCGTTGTGGGCATAACCTTTAAGAAGCCATCATCGTTGCCCCTCCTCCATAAGATATTTTATGCTCAAGCTAACTGGGAAAAAAATGGTCTCAACCATATGATTTCATTCCTTCAGTGAATCTATGATCGTGTCACTGCAGTGCTTCTTCCTGTTGGTACAGATTGCAGCCTTCTTCTCTTGTGTGATTTTGGTCCACAGTCTCCCATACATCTTACAGATAACACCTCACTTTTGTGCTGGGTACCTTGCTCTAGTCTAGGCCTCTGCGCATTCCAGTTTGTATCATAGCCTTTGAGCTGTTTCCTTTTTCTCTCACTCCCTGTCTGGCCCACTCACTTCTTTTATCAGTTTTATTTCCTCATAACCCTCTGCCTCTTCCACATGGGTTGTTGTGAGAAAAATGTGACTGCCTGATCGGACCCACTGGGCTCTTTTCTAGGCCCCTGTGCATCACCTACAACTTTGATTCTTTGGAAATCTCAGTGTTCCAAGGACCATGCAACATCACTAAGAGAAGATGGTGTTTAAAATGATGAATCTTTGTGTCCGGGGCAGCTCAGGGTCCTTCCAAATACTAGTCAATATCCCAAATACAGGCCAACCTGCTTTTGTCGTCCTGTTCATTTCTACACCAAAATTTCAGTGCCTGTCCTAGGTAGCTGTACTTCTGATTTACTAATTCAGTGGGCTGGCCACCCAAATGATAGTCATGTAGTCTAGACCAAGGGTGGGGAACCTGCAACCTTGAGGCCACATGTGGCCCTCTATGTCTTCAAGTGCAGCCCTTTGATTAAATCCAAACTTCACAGAACAAATTACCTGAATAAAAGGATTTGTTCTGTAAAACTTGGACTCAGTCAAAAGGCCGCACCCCAGGACCTAGAAGGCTACATGTGGCCCCACCCCTGGTGTAGGCATTTTCTATCCGTTTGATTTGTCCTGCGTATAGATTGCTATAGGCCGGCATCTTTTGAGTAATCTGGAATCTTGTTGAGGAAGCCCTTGGTTTCCTTGGGCTTGATACAGTCAGTACAACGTCTGTGAACAGGGACATCTGGAGGACCTGAACTTGATCATCTCTAGAGAATCCCTCTTCTCTTCCAACCCCGTGACAAGGGCAGCATCTGTGGCGAGCATCCAGCACCCCATTTTTATGCCTCACTTGAAAATAATGATCAGAGATATATTATCCTCTGTGGTTCCAAGAAGTTTATCAAGAGGTCATCTTAGGAGGACTCTCAAAGCTATGTTTTGCTCTTGGGTCTCCTGGACAGAAAGATGTGATTGACAAATAACAGTTTTAAGTAGGATTTTCCCTTCTCTCCACATTTGAGCCCATTATGGGCTGGGTACAATCATTCGATCAAAGATTTAGACCCCAGAGGGGCCTCAGAGTCCAACCCTGTCATTTTAAAGGGGAGGAGGCAGAGGCCAGAAGGGTAAGCCATTTGCCCAAAATCTCCCAAGTAGTGAGTGACAGAGCTAGGGTTCAAATCCAAGAAGCCTAAGTTCCTCTTCTGTTTCTTGGGACTGAGATTGGGACTTTGTGTGTGCAGAGGGCCCTGGCAGATTGGCCCCCAGCTGGTAAGGCTTTCAGTATAGGCCCAGCAGTGGGCGATGTCTTTCTTTTGCTTACCAGCCTAACCGAGACCTGAGATATCTTCATTCCCAGAAGCTTGGCCGCTGTGCAATACGATCTGTGATTGCGGTAACTCAGGAGTCTTCACTAGTTGAGTCCATTTGGGTGAAGGGAGCCCCCTGGATGGCAGGACTGTACATTTTGGGAGTTATTAAAGTAGCTCTCACTGCTGCTTCCACTGAGCATCATGGGGGAGGGCACCATGCTGTTTTGTAGACTTCTGCTGACAGCCCTAGACTCCTAGGAGTCTAAGATAGAGTCTCCAGTTGGGCTCATTCTGTTTCTCAGGTTCCAGCATTCAGGATGTATCAATGATTTTTAAGAACTCTCTTAGTGAAGTGGGTAAGTGTATAACCATTTCTACATTTTCTTTCTCATTTAGAGTGATCCTGAGTATGTGCAGTGGAAAAAAGAATTGGTAGAAACCTTTACAGAGGCTCAGAGGTTATTACGGCGGGCTCCAAAATTCCTTAACAAACCTCGACCGACTGTCGTGGAGCTTTCGAAGCCTCCGCTCAGCCACAGAAACAGCAACGGCCTTTAATGTGAAGGGACGCTTATGAGAGACTGTGAGCGCCACAAAGTACTGTGTTCCCACCCCCACTCAGGGCGTTGTGTGGAAGAAGAGGGCACAGAGCTGGGAGTTTGGGCACAGGCTCATTGGCTGGCCTGGATGGTGGCCTCGAGGACCAGAGAAGGAAGTAGAGGAGTTCTCACTAACGGGAACAAAGTGTTGGCATTCGGTGGCAGCTTCTCGCTCTCCTGTTATTACACCCTGGCGGTGCTGGGAATTGCCCATACTTTTAAACTACTGAAGAAAGGAAGATTTTGTTTTCTTTGCTAGACACATACTTTTTTTTTTGGTCTATACTGAACCTAGAATTTGAAGTGGTTACTACTTAGCCCTTAAATTTTGACATCCAATATCCAGCCTATCTCCGGATCTTCTCAGAAGGAACTTGGGACCTACAGTGTGGAATGGTAGATTACCTTTAATGTTGCCGTAGTGGATCCATCCCTGCTGGTGTGATCCGTCTTTGCTCCATACTCCTGGCGACAAATGACCAACTGTGTGATTTCCTGATGCTCTCAGATACTGTCTGTTTTTTGTCCTGGGCTACAAGTTGTAGATTCTTTATGAAAAGTTCAGATGTTGATCCATCTCCTTGTTTGTTGTCCTCGCACATACTAGCTGCCGCTGTCGTCCTTGGGACTTGGGGATCTTGCCGTAACCATTGAGGAAGGGGGGATTAGAGGAGCAGAATCTAGAATTCTGTTGTATCAGTTGGTGATATATGCAGTTTTGGAATGGATCATTGGGATGGTTGACAATGAACTTGAAGGCATTTCTTTTCAATTCAGGGCAAATTGCACTTTTAAAAAACCTTTGAACCCATTACGCTCTAGTGGACATACTGAGGTAGAGCCGTGGGGGGCTTTGGTACGCATTCTTTGAAGTAGTTCTTCTCCTGTCCTTTTGACAGTTGGATTTTTCTGCATTTAAAAAATGAGTGACCTTCCAACACAGTGATGCTGATTCTTCTAACTGGCTCCTCCAAATGTGTGTGTGTGTGACAGATGACTTCACGTGATAAAGAAGAAGTCATATTGCTGTTTGCAATTTTGTAGAATTAGACACAATTTTAATAGGTGTTAAAATTATGAAAAGTGAGTGTCCCAAGTGGTTTTAAAAAATACATACGTACATACACACATATATACATATGTGCATATGTCCACTTTCTTTACGTAATGCCATTCCTATGTCCTAAGCAAACGAATTCTGTACAGTGGGCTGTAATAGTCTGTTAGCAATGTCATAGCTCCGAGGGCTGGGCCAATTCAGGAATCTTCTTCCTGGTCACCTGTGGCTTATTTCCTTCTGTTCTGAGATGCTCCTTCTGTACCCCTTTCATGCACAAAACAAGCTCTCCATCCATTCTCAGAACTGTTTTTCTTCATAGCAAAGTGCCAAGTGCCAACAGACTCAAGAAATGGTTTAGAAAGTTACTTCTGTTTGTGTGTGTAATTGTATCATGCCTATGGAAAAGAGCTAACAGTTTGGATAACCTGACCCTCTGCTCTCCCTTCCCTGCCGTCTGTCCTTGAGGTCTACAGAGGTGCCAGGCATTTCTTTATATCTCTGAGCTCTGTGTGAGCTGCAGAAGGGAGTCCCTGAGTGCAGTGATGATGTTGAGGCTCAGAGGAGGGCTTTCTTCAAGAGCCACCAAGAAATTATTTCAGTAAATCTGCTGTAGAGATGTAGCCCTCCTCTTCTTCCTCCTCCTCCACCTCCTGTCACCTCCATGGCTTGGAAGCCTGTGTTCTCAATCTTAGGGTTTTTCTAGTGCTTGCTGGAAACATCCTTACATTATTGAAAGAACTATGTTTACATCAGATGACAGAATCCTAGGCAATGTGCTCTACTCTGTAAAAGTGGCATATTCCCAGATACTTTCATGGAGACTCCAGTTAACTACAGATGTAACTTTCCTCATTATAATTTGGTCCTCAAGTAGTTTTGTGCAATACAGATGATGGTATGAAAGGCATTGAGCCCCATCCTGCCTCAGTGAGGCAGGATAGGTGCCAACCTTGTACTTAGAGACTCCCCTGGGCTCTCTTGTGGCTGGTCCTCAGCGATCCATGAGTGCCAGTGGCCTTGCTGTTCCAATATCCAGAAGCAGCTTCCTCTCTTGGCTGGGGGATCATGCCCCGCCCTCAGAGGGAATGATAAAATGCCTAAGGATACCTTCATTTTTCAAATTCTGAATTAAAAAGTGGCCTAAAGAGGCCTTTGGCTTTAGTGGGATGAGTCTTACTTCAAGAGACTTCCAAAATTCACACGTGGGTTCTAAAAACACGACGGAGCGGCCCCCGCTCTGGTCAGTGTCACTGTTGGAGCCAGCAGATCAAATGGGACATATTTGTTTGTAGAATGATCAGCCCGTCCAGATGGTGGGAAGCCAACCTCTTGTTATACACATGGAAAATGAGGCGATTTGTCCCAGTTCAGGAAGTGAGTCAGCGGCTGAGCTTTTCATCCCACATCTCTGCTCTCTCCTCGTCCTGCTGCCTGGTCTGGAATGGGGGATTTCCCGAGTCATAATAGGAAGAATTGTCCTTAGGAGGTTCCTCGCTGCCCAGGGGGCTAAACAGGGAGCCCGTTTTCCTTTGCCATTTTTACCTCTCTACCATAAAGGGGATTGTTGAGATCAAGCTCTCAGATGTCTTGACATTCGTCCCCTGCCCTCACGTGTTTAGGGTTAAAGTTCAGAAAGTGAGCCTGTAATTTTTAAAAATTTTGTCTCAATGCAGAGTAAGTTCCTAAATTATATTTCATTTCATCAGCTTGTGTTTGGTTTTTATTGGAATGGTTTAGCGTAGTTGTCTGAAGATAGCCTAAAAATGTAAGGGATATATTTGTGGCATTTAAAAATATTTAACCAAGGATTCCTTCATTTGATATTCAAAGGAATATTTAAATGTGTCTTAATCTAGATTTTTTCATAGTCTATATATGCTAATTTATGGACTTTATTTTTTTATCACTGCATCATTATTAATGTAAATTTTATTGATCCAAAATATCTTTTTTAAGATTTTAAACATTTATTAACTCACTTCATACCATAATATTTGGGGCTGCATTTTATTTAGTGCTTCAGAGTAGCACTGGCTCGGGAATCAGAGGCTTCGGCTTCTCATTCCACCCCTGACGCTTCCTCCAGCGGCAGCTTGGGCGAGTCGCTTCTCACCTGCCTGGGCCTCAGCTTCCTCCTCTGTGATCTGAGGGGCTGGACTGGATGGCCTTTGAGGTCCTTTCTGGCTCTGGATCTGTTGTCTTAGAACACATCTAGTGTGGTGATGGTTTTTCAGCTGAGTTTGCAGAAATGGTTCAGTTGCCATGAGATTACAAAGAAATTGTGTAATATAGATGCAACCTCCATTGTAGTGACAATGTCTGTGCAGGTATTGAGGTCTCGATGATTGAGACGTATTGTGTATGGGGGAAAAATTCACAATTGTATCCCTGTTCATGTCAGGTTGGCAGCCTTCAGCTTCAGTTTGAGATATGCTGACCACACTTGGAGAGCGCCCAATTGGGCCTCTGTCAAATGTGCCTTAGACAAGATTTGGAAACTGCCCCCATGGGCGTGACCATCCGCCAAAGGGTTTGAGCCTTCACCTTAAGTAACATGTAACATTCCATTGGGGTGCAAATACTGGCGCCATGGAAAATGGGATTTCCTGGGATTGCCAAATAAGCACACTTCCTTATCAAAATCATGCTAAAATGTAACCCTCGTCTCAGCCCTTGTGGCCCAGACCGTCCACCCCAGGCTGCTGCTCTGGCCTCCGTGTGGCCGCCCTATCACTGAACTCCGTGCTGCAATTGTTAATGGGGCTGAACCAACCTAAAAGATCACAGTGTGTATGTGTGTGTATCTTCCCACTAATTCCCCTCCCCTCTGAAGGGCTGGTTATGCCAGACCTACCTGTCTTTATAATGAGTTGTTTCTAATGTATGTCAATATTTCTAGGTGCCAGGTAGAAAGAAAACAAAAGTCTCCAGGTTCAGCATTTTTTCATGAAGACACTGTGTAAATCTGTATAGAAACTTATGTGCAAGGTATAAGATAAGCCGTGTCTGCATTTGTGATGATCTGTATGTAGTCACAGTTATGTTCAGGGAACTGTGTTATGTATTCTATGTGCTGCTGTCAGTAACAAAGCCACAGCCTTTCTTCCTGGTCCCAGTCTTGCATGTGGGACCAAATCGGTTGTTCCCAGGGAGGCTTTGCCACTATCTTATAATAGTTTAGGGGTGGGGGTCAGGAAAGGAATCATGGTTTGTAGAAATGGGGGCCAAGGAAGAGACTTCATTTATAAGTAAAATAAATCCCCCTTTACGCATCAAAGCACAAAAATAAATATTTGAAAATAATGGGTTTTTCTCTCCCTTTGGATTTTTGTAAAGTATAAGTGAGCGATGATGTTTATGTTCTAATATTCTTTTAGACTGTGAGCTTGTGAGTTTGGTGGGAGTCTGCGTGTGTGTGAGAGAGACAGAGCGAGCGAGAGAGGAAGAGACAGAGAGAGAGAGAGAGAGAGAGAGAGAGAGAGGGAGAGAGAGAGAGAGAGAGAGAGCGCGCTTAGAGCTGTAGCCGGTGCTGCTTACTGATGGATGCCTCAGATTCAGGTCCAAAAGCATATCATCAGAGTACCCACACACAGAAAAAACAAACTAGAAATTCTTTGAAACTGGCTTTCTTTTTCTTGAATAAGATGCAGTCTTTCAGTGAAACCTCTAAAAATAGAAGAAAAATTTTTGTAGTTGTGTATATTTAGAGCAAGTCAGGACTGATATTATTATTTCTGTTAAATTAATTTGGAAATCACACCTGGAGAATAGCACCATCTATTATTTATCACCTAGTTTTTAAATATACTTTTTTTAGATGTGTCAGATTACCTAAAGATGGATATGTAAAGGAGAAACTTGAATTCATAAGCATTTGAGTGTTGGCTTTAAATATGCCCAGTCCAGGCATTTAAGAGGATTAATTGAATTACAGATTTTCACTGTGTTATATAAATACAACTGACAAAATTTTTAGGGCAAAAAATATGGTAGATGTGCTAGCTTTGTTGTATTTGAGTAGTTTTTTATCTACTAGCATGAAATCCTTCCTGTAACATCCCCAATACAAAAGCTTTCAATCTTTTTTTATAGCAGTTATTGGCAAGATAGTCAGAGGAGATTTCTCAGTTATTATGATCTCCTACCTTCTAAAGCATGTACACACACACACACACACACACAAATAGACAATTTTATCTATACTAAAATCATTTGCTTTAGCAACTGTCAACCTCAAAATTTTAAAATTTCAATTTTTAGAAAATACAATTTTTATGTTAATGGAATATCTCCATTTCTGTTTTTGTTCTCAATTGTAGTCCTGTCTCTGCTACTGATTACTCCCAGTGTGACCTTGGAAAACTCATGGTACCTTCAGAGGTCTTATTTTATCTATCATATGTAAATTGGGTGGATTAGATGAAATAATCTTTCTAAAGTCCCTCCCGGGCCTTGATCTTACAACTTATCTCCTCTAAGAGGTGACATTTTGATTGCACGTTTTACATCTATTGTCTCATTTGATAGATGAGAAAAGTGACTTTTCCTAAGCTCTCACAGCTGGAGAGGTAGCCGCTGAGATGGGGAGGAAGAGGATCTCTTTTCCCTCCCACCACTGTCCCCTCCTGTAGGGAGAATGCCTTTCCTAATAAGCATTCAAAGGAGAAAGGACTGGAAGTTTTGTTTGTAGTTCCCCAGTTAAATACATTCCAGTATGTACATTAAGGATAGGCTAAAACCCTAGCCACTTTTAATAATCGTGCTAAATTGAATCCCCCCCACCCCGGTTTTGAACCATTCATCACTGACTCAGCTTTATTTTGGTAATGTAAAGATTGTTAAGCTATGTAGGTATAAGATTTCTATTTTAACAAAAAAGGCATTTTATATTATTTATTAAATCTATGCATTTCTCTAATTTCTAAAACATTCCATATCATTCTTGCTGCCTTTTTTATCTGTATAGTTTGGTATTTAAAGAGATAGCAGTTCTTTTCCCATTGGAGAAATGTCTTTTTAAAAATGGAGTTAAATGAGTTTCTTTAAACTATGTCCAGCTTACCCATTCATAGAAATTCAGAAAGTTTCTTCTTTTAATTAAAAAATTAGCTCGTATTAAAGAGAGTACGGTTTTATGCAGCAGCATGACATCTGACCACCAAGGAATTGATTACACAGCCTAATTCTTTTTGCCTGTGAAATGTACATGACTTTCTGTGTCTCACTTAAGAGTGTGCCATGAAATACTGCTTTAATCTACCTCTTCCAAAAACTTCATACTTGTTGACAAGTTCCAATTTGGCCATGATGTAATGTAGCACATTTCCAGTTAATTTCCTACTTACTTGTTCCTCATGTGGCCTAGATTTTTTTTCCTTCAATCTGTTGAATTTTTTATGGAATCCTATGACCTGTGGGGACTCCAAACCTTCTATGTATGAGATCTTTCAGGATCTGTATTATTGCTGCTGCTTCTGCTGAGTTTTTTAGGCCAGAATACCCATCCATGATTAGAGCTAGCCTGGTCTCAGTGAAAATTATCAATCAAATTAGGACATCAGACTATATCTGTAACGGGCTAGCATTTCTATATGAGAGTTAAGTATTAAACACAAGTTTAGGGGTGCCTTGAATTTGAATGGAATCATTTCCCCTGGCCATTTCAAATGAGTTTGGGACATTAAATTGGAGAGATGCGCTTTGGATGCACTGTGGGTTATCACCGAAAAGCACAATCTTTCTAGTATCTCATAGATGCTTTGGAACGGTGTGCTAAAAGGAATAAAAACCAGAATCCTCATGGGAAAGAAATGAAAAAAAAACACCAATAATCAAATTATAATTTCTTTGAAGATCCTAATATTCTTTAGTTATGTATTCTCCCTGCAAATTTTAGAAGTATAGGAGCATGTTCACGTTCATAGCAGAATCATTTATAGAATCCTAAAAAAAAATGACAAAAAGAAAAGGACCTTGTTTTCTGTGTGTGAGAGTTAACCCACAAAGGCCAGTACTCCCATGGATAACCTGCATTATCGTACCTAGGAAATGTCCTTGTTTGTTCTCTTCTGTACTTTGACTCTTTTCCTATTTATTGTGCAAATGAAGTTTTTTTTTAATTTCTTGATATACTGCATAACCAGTGCACGTTTTAAGTCTCTTCTTCCTTGGAAACTTCCCCACTAGAGGTAACCGTCAACACTGTTCAGGACTTGCCACACTTGGTCAATATTGCTGTCTTTGGGAGCTATTTTGGAGCAAACTAAGTTGGTTATTCTTTTCTGTGTTGGGCAATTGCTTATATAAAAAGAATCTCAATAAAAGAACCTGTCAGTGTACATCTGTTTTTGGTGTCTAGCTTTTTTTTTTCCTTCAATTAAAAGTAATGCTTGATTTGATCAAGATGTCTTAGGATGTGAGTCATTTGGAATATTGATGGTGAGGGGCCATGACAGAAATGAAGAGGATGTTTTGGAAGACGGAAAGGTCTGCTGGCCAATATCTGTTGTTTTCTTGGGTTGTTGGATTCCACTCAGTTCTTTATTTGCTTCATCCTCTTAGAGGATGCTGCTGCTTTTGGGCCCCAGGGTTGGGCACTCAGTGAAGAGAGATGCCTGCAGAACTTTTGAAAGGCAGGCTAGGCCCCTGGGTCTAATTTGCTGCTTTCCAAAGGGGACTAAGCCATCTGCACCTCCTACCACAAAGACACACGCTAGAATCACTATGATTATTTATATATAAACAATTTTTTTAAAGTGGAAATTTAAAAAGGCGTTTTGTTTTCTAGAACAAAACGGCTTTGAGCAGAGGCACAGACTTGCATGAGAATTGCCTGGCAGGTCGTCTAGGTGGGCATTTTCTTTCTCATTTACTAGCAGCGCTGGCTGTTTCTTGGAGCTCCAGGCATGAAGGAAGTCACGATTGGCAAACATGGACTCTCTGCGGTTCCCTGGAGTATATTAAAGCTTATTGGATTGCAGAAATGATATGGCATTTGAGCTCTTATGAGTGTTGAAGCTCCTTCCATAAAAGATTGGACCTGGGGCATCCTTCAGTGGGTGTGCCTCTGTTCTAGAATGGGAAAGATGCTTGTCCAGAACTCTCTGGAGCGTCTGCAAAACAAAGCACATCCTTGGTGCAGGGAGGTAGCAGAAGGGGTGGGGGAGGGAGCCCGGGGGAGGTGCTTAGCCCCATGCCATTCAAGCCTACACGAAGCCTGAAGCTTTCATGGGCAGAGCATTGTGTGGAATGGGCCAGTCTTTGTGACTTTTTGATCTGGGGGCCCTGCCTGCTTTTTAAACTGTTCTCTCCATTTCTCAAACCCAACCTCAGCCTTCTCAGAATTTCAGCAGCGACTTCATAGAATTATATGCTTCAACCCTGAAGGCAACTTTGAGATCATCTAGGGGAGGGAGGGGATAGTCAACAAGTGTTTATTAAGTGCCTGCTGCTTTTCCAGGCTCTGTGCTAAGGACTGAGATGCAAAGAAAGGCAAAAACGAAGGACACGGTGTATGAGTAACTAAAGACATGAAAGAGAATATTCATGGAAGGTAAACTCACTCCTTTTTCATTTGCTAAAACAAGGCCTTGCTCAAGATGGCACAGCTTGTAAATGACAAGAGTCAGGACTGGAACCCAGGTCCCAGCCTCCACATCCCATCCCAGCCTTCCCCCGCCCTGCCGCCCATCTCCCCCACTTCTCCCCAACCAGGAGATTCTCTCTTGTCTCCGCTTCAGGTCTCTTTTTCAGGGCTTTAAGATTTTGACTCAATTGAGTGAAAAGGGTTTAGACTGGTCCAGATCATGAGCAGCCTTGCAAATATAGCAGACCCAACTTTCCTTCCAGACCCTCAGCTTTCTTGGCCTTGCAGAGAACCATCCACCTTCTGGAGGCTTCACCTGGGAGGAACGTGGACCGCTCAAAGGAGGCCTCTCACCAGGGTCAGAAACACCAGAGGCTAGTGGAACTATTAGCACATGGGCGCCATTGAAACCTCTGGCAAGCAATCAGGGGTGTCCCTGTGTCTGTGTCTATATTACATTTAATAGAAACCTTCTCCTGACATCTCCCTGGTGGCATGATGCTCTTACCAATACATTATACACACATGGTCAGCGCTCAAGGCTGACCTAACAGTCATTCCTTTGGGGTTATGGTCATTCTTTGTGTTTCTCTCTCCAGCGCTGCCCCCCACCCCACCCAAGACTCTTGGGGCTAGGATTCAGCAGGCATCTCTACTTACCTGATTGGCCTCTCATGAAGTCGCCTGCCTCTGTAAGCTCAGCATTTCTCACTGGAAGGCAGGATTCCCTCACAGGGCTATTGGGAGAATGGAACAGGGTGATGCTGGTGTTCCATAGCTGTGGGATCTCTGACCGTGTAAAGTGTTCTCCTATTGCCCCTAGCACCAGTTTGAACCTTAAAAAGCCCTGCTCCGATGCTTCATCTTGGTAGATGGATGGAGAAGTAGATAGATGTATGGATGGATAGATGGAGAGATAGATGATAGATGAAGAGATCGTTGGATGATGGATGGGTAGAAGGAGAGATGGATGGATGGAAAAATGGAGAGATGGATAGGTGGAGAGAGAGAAAAATGATGGATGGAACATTTGTTAAGGTTTACTATGTGCCGGGCACTATGCTAAGTGCTAGGAATACAAACATAAACAAACAAAAAGACAGTCCCCACCCTCAAGGAGCTTACATTCTTTTTTTTATATATAAATTTATTTTTTATTTTCAGTGTATAACAGTTCCACAAGTTTTGGGGTTCCAAATTTTCTCTCCCTCCCTTTCCCACCTAAGATGGCATGTAATCTAATGTAGACTCTACATATACCTTCTCATTGAACTTATTTACATAATAGTCCAGTTGTAAAGAAGAATTATAACCAATGGAATGAATCATGAGAAAGAAGAAACGTAACCAAAAAAAGAAGGGAAAAAAAGAGAGCAAATAGTTTATCTCAATCTGCATTCAGACTGTGTAATTCCTTCTCTGGATGTGCGTAGCTTTTTCCATCATGAGCCTTTTGGAGCTGTCTTTGAACCTTGCATTGATGAGAGGAGTCACGTCTATCAGAGTTAGTCATCACAGATACCATAGTCTGTAATCGTGTATAATGGTCTCCTGGTTCTGTTCCCCTCACTCAGCATCAGTTCATATAGGTCTCTTCAGGTTATTATGAAGTCCATTAGCTCCTCATACAGTAGTATTCCATTACATTCATATACCACAACTTGTCCAGCCATTCCCCAGTTGATGGTCATGCCCTTGATTTCCAATTCTTTGCCACCACAAAAAGAGCTGCTATAAATATTTTTGTATATACAGGTTCCTTTCCTACTTGTATGGTCTCTTTGGGATAAAACCCTAGAAGTGATTTTGCTGGGTCAAAGAGTATGCACATTTTTATAAAGGGAAGATTCTAAGAGGGAAGACAACACATAAAAGAGCCCTGAAGGAGGTGTGGTTTACCCATGAAGCTAACTCCTTGAAGGCTATCTGGACAGATTGTAACAGAAGCTCTGGCAGGTCCTCCCTGGGGCCATATTCCATAGTAACTGGAGAGCTGGAGTTGGAGTCAGAAAGACTTTAAGTATGAACCCTGTCTCTGACCCCTGGCTTCGTGACCCTGGGTTAGTCACTTCCACCTCTTTTTCCTTATCTGAAAATGGAGGCAAATAGTGCCTCCAGTACCTATTGCCTGGCCTTGTTGTGAGAGTCCCATGAAATGTT
This sequence comes from Phalanger gymnotis, assembly GCA_028646595.1. Classification (NCBI taxonomy): domain Eukaryota; kingdom Metazoa; phylum Chordata; class Mammalia; order Diprotodontia; family Phalangeridae; genus Phalanger; species Phalanger gymnotis. The sequence continues at coordinate 14,243,030 of CM053622.1, read as the reverse complement.
GCATGAAGAACATTTTGTATACTTGGAAGTGCTTTGTAAATGTCAGGGTTCTAGTCCTTAGTGCCCATGAAGCTTTTGAGGCTGCTCCTAATGTCATAGAATATCTATTGTCCAAAGGCCAGCTCAGCCAAGTTTGGGGAGCTCTGGAAGACTGGCCGTGTGTCCAACGTGTGTGAGCCTCTGAGTGTATGAATGGAAAAATGAGGAAGTCTCTGCCTTCAAGGAGCTTGCAGTCTAATAAGGGAAAACACCATTTATAGGAGGGTAGTGACCATGCCAAGGGCTTTTGGTCTGGGGAATCCCATGATAGGTGAGCTGTGATACCCTTCCCAACAACTATGATGGTGGTAACTAGTGTTCCCATAGTAAGAGATAGAAATGGGTTGAGGCACAGAGGGGAGATGGCATGATGCTTGAGGTGGGTGGGTGACTGGGTGGCATGTGAAGCCAGATCTGGGGACAGCTAGACAGGGTTTTTACTCACTGATCACAACAGCTCAACCTACTGCAGAGTTCCATATCTAAGTGGCTTGACCCTCCCAGAGAGCAGGGGTTGGAGGAGCTGTTCTGGGTGGGGAGAAGTAGGCCAAGAGCAGGCCAGACAGCAGGATGGCCAACACAGATGGACTGGAAATTGTTGGACTACAGCAACTCATGAATCCCTTGACTTTGGCTCGGAAACCCTGACAGTCTCCTAGACTTGAGGAGGAGGACCCACATTCCAATCAGGGATCTGCAAGGATGAAATAGATGCTTTTGGTTGTTGGTCCTGGGAATCCAAAGCAAAGTGGAGAATTGGGACAGTTATCCAGAATAAAGCAAAGAAATATTTGGGCATCGATCATCTGGACTTTTAGGACAACTAGATTCTGGGGACTGAGTCATCTCTGATGGAGTCACAGATTCAGAGTTTGAAGGAACATTGGAGATACAGTGGGTTCTTAACCTGGAGTCCTTAAATTCTTAAAAAAAAGATGTGATAACTATATTTCAGAATAATTTTCTTTGCAAGTCTACGTATTTTATTTTATGCATTTAAAAACTGCTAAGGCAGCTAGCTAGGGGTAGTCCAGGGGATAGAATGGATGACTCGTTTTTGCCTCACTAGCTGCATGATCCCAGCCAGGCAAGCCACTTGATGTCTGCCTGTCTCCGTTTCTTCATTTATAAAATGGGAGTGTTAATAGCATCAGCCTCCTAGGGTCTATGTGAGGATTTAATGAGTTAATGCATTTAAAACACTTCACCCTGTTTGCCCCAGTTTCCTCATCTGTACAATGCGCTCTAGAAGGAAATGGCAAACCACTCTAGTATCTCTGACAAGAAAACCCCAAATGGGTCATGAAGAGTTGGATAAAACTGTAAAAATGAGGGAACAGCTGCAAAAGGTAAACGTAAACGCTAGCTATTATCATTGAAAATGTAATTCGGAGAAAGGGTCCTCGGGTTTCGCTAGACAGCCAGGGAGATCCAATTCTTGAGCTAACAGAATAATTTTATTTTACAGATTAATAAAACAAAAACCTGAGGCCCGAAAATGCTAAGCAATTTGTTCATTTGTTCAAATCCAGCCTCAGACGTTCACTAGCTTGTGACCCTGGGCAAGTCCCTTAACCTCTGTATGCCTCAACTATAAAACTCAGGGTTGTTGTGAAGATCAAATGAGATATTTCTAATGTGCTTAGCATAGTGCCTGGCACATAGTAGGCATTTAATAAATGCGCAATCCTTCTCTTTCCTCTCCCTCCCAGATCACACAGATAGTAGGTAGCAGAAGCAGATTTTGAATCCACGTCCTCTTACTCCAAATCCAGTAATCTTCCCATCACATCACATGGGCTTTCTTTATCGATGTGTGTTTTCCTTTGCAGATTTTTAGGCTGATCTCTTGTGAGTGGCCATAGATTTGACTGAGCCCCTGTAACGTTCTGAGGCTTGAAGATATCACCACAGTTTCATCCCCAACACACCCTTAAAATCCACTGATGTGTCCACTTTCATTCCATATACACAAACACGACTGAGTTCTATTGTACACAACCACAGATATATTGCTTCTCTGATGACTAACTTTGATAGACATGGCTCTTCTCAGCAATACAACATTCAAAGACAACTCCAAAGGACTCATGATGGAGTCTACACCCAGAGAAAGAATTACAGAGTCTGAAGCAGATTGAGGCAAACTCTTTGCTCTCTCTTTTTTTGGTTTTCTTTCTTCTTTCTCATGATACATCCCATTGGTCATAATTCTTCTTTACGACTTGACTATTGTATAGATAAATTTAATGTGAAGGTCTATGTAGAACATATATCAGATTCCATGCCATCTTGGGGGGGATGGGGGAGGGGAGGGAGGAGGAGAAAGTTTGGAACTCAAAAACTTGTAGAACTGAATGTTGTAAACTAAAAATAAAAATTTTTTGAAAAAAGAAGAAAAAACACAACTGAGTTCTAAGAACCTAAATAGAAAACCCAGTCTCCTGAGACCCGCCCATTTTGACCAGCCCCCTGTTTGGAAGAAGCCTTTCACATTCAGGCATGTCATGAAGCAGACCAGGTTCCCTGCTAGCGACTGGATAAGAACAATCATCTCACTCCCTGAGGCAGACGCTCATCCCCTCATGTCTGGACTATTGCCAGTCTCTCCCCTCTCTAGTCCATCCTCCACTCAGCCACCAGAGGGATTTTTCTAAAGCTTAGGTCTGATCATGTCACCCCACCCTACTCAATAAACTCCTAGGCTCCCCTTCATCAAATATAGACTCTTCTGTTTGGCTTTTAAAGCCTTTCATCACCTGGTCCCTTCCTACCTTTCTGGTCTTATACCTTATTTCTCTTCACATGTGCCAGTGACTCTGGTCCCCGCCGTCCCTCACACATGACACTCTATCTCCTGATTCTATGCTTTTCACTGGCGGCTCCCCATGTTTGGAATTCTCTCCCTCATCATCTCCCCCTCCTGGCTTCAAGTCAAGCTAAAACCCCACCTTCCCCAACCCCCCTCAATGTGTGTTCCTTCCCTCTGAGACTACCCCTAATTTATCTTGTCTATATCATATTTGGACATAGTTCTTTGAATGTTGTCTCTTCCATTAGACTGTGATCTCCCAGAGGGCAAAGAAAGTTTTTGCCTTCTTTTTTTTTTGCACTAAGGTACAATGCCAGGAAATGCTAGTTGAGTAACTGACTTCCCTAGAGCCTACAAAGGTCTCCCTTCTGTCAGTCAACTGGCCAAGCAAGGCTGTTTCCAAATTGAGTGGGATTTTCCCATTCCGAACGAATGGTATTTGTTTCTACCAGAAGTTTTAGGCAAATAGTAGCTTACAGGCGGAGTGGAGGCAGCACGGTGGAGTGGATGGAATGCTGAACTAGGAGTCAAGAAAACCTGAGTTCAAATCCTGCTTTGGATACCTACTGACTGTATGACCTTGGGCAAGTCACTTAACCTTTGTCTGCCCAGTTTCCTCATCTAAGTTAGGGATAATAAAACTTCTAGCACCTGCCTCGTATGGTCAAATGCGATATATAATATAATAATATAATATATTGTCTATAATATAAAATATTACATACAAGAATAATATATTCAATAGAAGAATATAATATCTATAATATAAAATATATATAACAATACAATATATCTAATGTAAGAATACATAAATATTATAAATATAAATATAAAATACATAATACAAGAATGTAAGAGCTCTAGAAATGTCAGTGACCATCATCATCATCCCAATTCAAGCCTTTCCCTAATGAGCTCAGAACTCAGATGATGATGATGATGACAGTGATGATGACGATGGTGGATGATGGTGATGATGATAATGGTGATGGTGATGATGACGATGGTGATGGTGATGACGGTGGTGATGGTGATGATGGTGATGGTGATGGTGATGACGGTGATGATGGTGATGATGATGGTGATGGTGATAATGGTGATGGTGATGATGACGATGGTGATGGTGATGACGGTGATGGTGATGATGATGGTGCTGGTAATGGTGATGATGATGATGGTGATGATGATGGTGATAGTGATGATGGCGATGGTGATGATGGTGATGGTGATGATGATGGTGGTGATGGTGATGATGATGATGGTGATGATGATGATGGTGATGGTGATGGTGATGATGATGGTGGTGATGGTGATGATGATGATGGTGATGGTGATGATGGTGATGATGGTGATGGTGATGATGATAATGATAGTGATGGTGATGATGATGGTGATGATGATGGTGATGGTGATGATGAAGAAGATGATGATGATGACAATAGCATTTAGAGAGCACTTTAAGGTGTGCAAAGCACTTTCAAACTAATGTCTCATCTGATCATCATACAACTCTGGGAGATGTTATATACCTATTAGGTATATGTATATATGTATACACACACGTATACATATATGTATCTGTGTGTGTGTGTGTATACCAACAGGTCTTATATACCTATTAAATACTTCTGAGTGCTATTATTGTCCCCATTTTACTCAAGCAATCGGAGCTGAAGAGACTTGCCCAGGGTCACACCACCAGTAAGTATCTGAGGCAAGATTTGAATTCAAGCATTCTTGATTCCAAGCCCAGCGTTCTATCCACTGCCCTACTGGCTGCCTATATGTCAAAAGGATCACCATCCATCTTTCTGGTTCCCTGGAGACACCCTGGATTTTTCCCTCTCTTCTCTCTCCAAGGCTTGTTGGTTCTACTTTTACTTCACATTTTGCTCATGCCCCCTTCTTTCTGTGCCCATGGCTACCACCCTGTTTTAAGTCTCCATCACCTCTTGCCTGGACTGATACACCTGCCTCCTAGTTGTACTCTGGGCTTCCAGTCTCTTATTTCTTTCATTTCACCTTTGCCAAACGAACGTTTCTTATGGTACGCATAGGACTCTGTGACTTACTCCTCTGCTTGGTAGCTTTCCATAGCTCCCTATTTCCTAAGGGACGACGTGCAAACTGCTCAGCTTCTCCCATAGAGTCTCTCCTTGTCTGTCTCCAGGCGCCCTCCTCTCCAGGCTCATTTCTCGTTACTCCCCTTCCTGAGCTCTCTGTGGCAGCCAGAGTGGCCTGTTGGCTGTTCCCTGACTTCAGCTGGAGGGTGACTCAAAGCCTTTACATCTTCTGATGGGAAGGACTGGGAAACAAAGGCTTCTGGCAGGCTCAGCTGGGATATCATGGTTATTGTTCCTGCCTTCCATTAACACAGGTGACCAGAGGATCTTGGGTGGGGAATAGAAATACAAACACACACACATAGACACACACACAGACACACACAGACACACAGACACAGACACAGACACAGACACACACACACACACACACACACACACACACACACACACACATTGTGTCCTGAGATCCACAGGGCTCTGGAAGAATTTTTTTGACAGAGCTCCCCTACCCAAACAAAACAAAACAAAATTGAAATTTTGAGCACAAGATCCTTGTGAAGGATTAAAAAGGATTCACAAGGAATTTCCAGCCCTAACCATGAGAGTTGTCAGTGAAAAAGGACTACAATTCAGACCTAGACAGGTTTAAAAATGAATTAAACCCCTATGGGTTCTATTGAATTGGTGAGCTGACTATGTTCCAAAAGTCCTTGATGGGGGAAGATTTCTGATTAGGATGGTGCTGTGGAAGGTCATAGACAAGCCCAGCTCTACCACCAGCTCTGCCCACCCATCTGAAAAGACCAGTGAGAAAACCAAAAAGAAACTCAAACGAGCTCCTCTATTCAGTCCAGAACTGAACAAAAAGAACAAGAAGTCAGCAGAGGAAGGTAGTGAGATCTGACTAGCCACTGACAGCTGTCCTAGGGGAGCCAGCAGATGCTCTCTCTCTCTCTCTCTCTCTCTCTCTCTCTCTCTCTCTCTCTCTCTCTCTCTCTGCCTCTCTCTTTCTCTTTCTCTGTCTTTCTGTCTCTCCTCCCCCACCAAGGTGGGGTTGCTACCTCAATGCCAGTGCCAAAAGGTCTGCTTAGGAAGCCTGAAAACAGCATAATCTGTAACAACATCCTTTTTGGAGTTGTCTCAGCTACGTAGGGAAATGGAACCAATTCCCAATTGGGCATTATACATAAATCATTAGAAAGATATTTACTGCTTATGTTTTGGCCATTCCAATATAATAAAAATGTTAATATTACTAAAATAATTTTCGCATCCAGTATCATAGCAATTAAGTCTGCCATTACTTTATAGAACCAGAAAAAAATAATAACAAAATTCATCTGTATGAACAAAAGGTGAAGAATCATAAGAGAAATGGGGAAAAAATAGGAAGGGAGCAAGATCAGATCCTAAACTATACTGCAAAATGGCAATTATCAAAACTATTCAGTTCTGGCTAAAAAACAGAAAATTGATCAATGGAAGAGATGAAATATTAAAGACCAAGAAGTAACCAAACATGGCAGTTCAGTGTTTTATAAAGCCAAGGGTGCTAGCTCCTGAGTTAAGTAGTCATTATTTGACAAGAACTGCTGGCAAAGCTGGTCAGCAAGCTGGCAGAAATTAGGTTTAGAACAACATTTCGCACCTCACACCACAGTAAGCTCCTAATACATACAAGACCTAGATATAAAAGGTTACATGTCAAACACATTATAAGAGCTGAGATACTGTTTACAACTATATGGATAGGAAAAACATTTTGACCAAACTAGAGATAGAATTATAGGGAAAGAAATGGACAGTTTTGATTTCTTAAAATTAAATTGGGAAAAATATTTGTGGCAATTTTTTTCATAAAAGTCTGATATCCAAAGCATATAGAAAATTGATATAAATCTATAAGAATGAGCCATTCCTCATTAGATAGAAAGTGAAAAGATATGAACGGGCAGTTCTCAGAAGAAAGGCAATCTATTAATAGTCATACAAAAAAGGCTTCAAATCACTAATGATGAAAGAAAGACAAATTAAAACAACTTTTGAGGTTCTACTTCACACCCATTAGATGGACAAAGATGACAAAAATGGAAAATGACACTATTGGAGAGGATATGGGAAGATGGGCAGACTAAAGAACTCTCGGTGGTTCAACTGTTCTCGTTGGAATGATAGCCCCCCAAATCATTAAGCTATGTATACCCTTTTGCCCAGCAGTATTACTACCAGGTTTATACCCCCAAGAGATCAAAAAAAAGGGAAAGATCCTATGTGTATGAAAATATTTAAAGCAATATTTACTGTTGTAGCAAAGAACTGGAAACAAAGGGATTTTCATCAATTGGGAAATGACTAAATCATTTATTAGTATATGTGCATGGGTGTAATGGAATGGGACCTTAAGAAATAGCACATTAAGAAATGACAGGACAATTTTACCTAACTAATTTATTTATTCAATGCCATCACAATTAAATTAGTAAAAAATTGTCTTACTGAGTTAGAAAAAATAATAACAAAGTTCACTTGGAAGAACGAAAGGTCAGGAATTTCAAAGAAACCAGGGGGAAAAGATGTAAAGGAAGGAGAGTCAGCAGTATCAGACCTTAAATTATAAGGTGAGAACATTGTTGAAGTGTAAAATGGATAATTTTGATTATTATAAATAAAAACTTTCTTGTATAAATAAAACCAATGTAGCCAAGAATAGAAGGAATGCAGAAAATCAGGAAAAAAGTTTTTATAGACAATCTCTCATATAGGATATGATTGTGTTGGAGTATTGCTGTGGCAAAGGGAATAATGAGGTGGTTAAATTAGAAAAACACAGAAAGACTTGGACCAATAAAGAAAGATGCTATCCCCCTTCAGAGAAACAGAAGTATGCATAGTTTGGTCTTAGAGTAAATGAGAGTATATATATATACACACATACACCTATACATATATCTGCATTTAATTGTAGTCTTCTTTGGGGAGGGAGGGAAAAATAAAGTAAATAATGCACAGCAGAGAACAAAAGAAAATCTACAAAGAAGCAAAGAAAAGCTGGATGGCTTTGAAAACAATGTGTAATATTTAATATATAGGTTTTCTTGAAATGTAAAGTTACTGTTTCATGTTGAATCCTCTTTTATGTTCTTCTGTATACATGGAAATTTCTTTTCTTTTCTTGTTTTCCATTTAAGTTTAAAATGATTTAAAAATTACCAAAGAATGACAAAAGAAAAAAATTCAGAGAAATCTGAGAAGACTTCTATGAGTGGATGCAGAGTGAAGTGAGCAGGAACCAGTAGGATAATTGAGATGATATCTACAATGTGGAGAAGGAAAATGGCTGAAAGACTCAAGAACTCTGGTCAATGCAATGAACAGCCATAGCTCCAGAACACCAATGATCGAGTCCGCTGCCCACCTCTTTGTAGAGAGGGGACGGAGTAGAGGTACAGAATCAGGCATGCATTTTCAGACATAGACAATGTGTATTTTTGTGTGTGCCCTTCCTCCTTGCTGTTCCTCACATGTGATACTACCTCCCAATTCCATACCTTTTCAATGCCTGTCCACCATTCCTGGAATGACTTTCATCCCTCTCTAGGCTTCATTCCTGTCTCACTGGACTTTTTTATGATACCACATCAACCTCCTCACCCTGGAAGTTCACTCCACCCTGGTACACTCATATGGAAAGTACACTCTGACCCTGCAGCCTCTTCCTCTGATTGGCTCATTCCCGCCAGAACTTCCAACCTAAATAAAGAGTCCAGGTCATCCGAGTCTTCTCTTCATTCCCCCTCAGACTTTATTCTTGACTCGGGACTTTTTCTCTACATGTGCTCCCTCCCTTCCCTCTCCCTTTTCAGTTTCCTTTTATGTCTTGTCTTCTTCCTTTAGAATGTAAGCACCTTGAGGGAAGAGAATGTCATTCTTTCTGCTTATATTTGCATTCCCAGTGCTTAACACAGTACCTGGCACATCATCATCGTCACCAATAATTAATAATAATAATAGCTACGAGCCTACTATGTGCCAGACACTGTGCTGCAATTATTATCTTATTTGATTCTCACAACAGCCCTAGTTGGTAGGTGGTGTTATGATGCTTATTTTACAAATTGGAGACATTGAGGCAAGCAGGGGTTCAGTGACCTGCTCAGTTATATAGCTAGTGTCTGAGGCTGGATTTGAACTCATGTCTTGCTGACTCCCGACCATTGCTCTACCTCCACAGTTGCCCCAATAGTACATAGTAAATGCTTAAGAAATGGTGATTTGATTTTACTTTCCCTCCTCATTTCCACTCTTAGCTTCCTTGGACTTCTATAAGACTCATTTGAAATACTACCTGCAGGAGGCCTTCCCTGGTCCCGCCCTCCCCAACCTCATTGCTAGTGTCTTCCCTCTGAGACCACTGCCAATTTGTCTTGTCTATCTTGTTTGTACATAATTGTTTGCATGTCGTCTCCCCCCATTAGACTGTGATCTCCTTGAAAACAGAATCTTCTATTTCTGCCTTTCTTCGTATCAGCAATGTTCAGTACAGTGCCTGGCAATGCTAGTTGACCGACCGACTGACTCACTTTACCAGTGTCTTTGAAAGCATGCACATTTCTCACTGCCTAGTTCTATCTAGTCTTTTGACCTGACAGTGATTGATGGTACCATCACAGGTTATAAAATACATCATTGTGTCCTGGGTGTTCTCCATCCACTCCAAATATACTAAATAGCAATCCTCCAGCAGCACTCTAGGTAAATCTCTAATCAATGAAATCACTGGCACAGTCCCTATCCTTATCTCCTGTTATTATTATTTTAAATAACTTTAAAATGATTATCGTTATAGAAGCCCTGCCCACATCCTACAGGACAGAAATCTTTCTTAGTCCTCAACTTCGGGGTACCTTGCTTTTATCCATTCAATCCATTATTTATTCTATTTATTAGATCTGGCAGCTTAGAGAAACTCACATGACTTGCTACCTAATTTCTTTTCTCTCTCATAACTCCTCAAGACATTATTTTCCAGGAATTAATATGACATTACTACATGTTGTTACTTGTCTTTGCTTTGGGCCGATAGCAATCTATTTCCTTGGAAAATCAAATGCATTGTATTCCTTATGTTAGTACATTATCTATTAGAATTAATTTGGAAAAGTCTGCATTGAATAATCAGGGAAACAAGTTTTGAAAAGGCACTACATTATACCTTTATTGCATAAGATAATTTCATTGGTTCCCAGAGAAACTAAAAAACAATGGCGTGTCATGTGCCCTTTTCTGTTGGACCAAGTTATGTTGTTAAGGAGGATGAGGTGTCCACATCAGCATTCTCTTTCCAACACTTTAACAGTGTTTTTATTTTAAAAGTAAAGGAATCTTTATGTCTAGCCCTGGGATTTATTCTATCAGGGTCCATTGGTGACTGTGCTCATTTCAGGAGGGATAAGGTTGAGTATGTCCAGGGGATGTTGACTGCTGTGATGTGTGTGTGTGTGTGTGTGTGTGTGTGTGTGTGTGTGTGTGCATAAAACGGTTGCTCGAGGGTGATTGAGAGGACTTGGGATGTTTAGCCTGGAGCAGAAAATATTTGGTTGGGGGGAGGATTGTTATGAATTAAATTCAACAATTGTTTTTTTAAAGCTTTTCTTTTGAATACAATTCTGTTCCTGGTTCTGTGGGTGTACAAAGAGGAAAAACAAAAAAAATCCTTTCTCAGTCCTCCTCATCCCTTCCCTCTACCCCTTCCTACTAGTGCCTTCCTTGTCAGATTACCTTACATTTACACAGTTTATATTTTGTATTTACATAGGTGTTTAAGAATGTTGTTTCCTCTACTCAAATGTGAGCTTCTTGAAGGCAGGAATTGTGTTTTTGTTTTTCCTCATATGCTCAGCCCATGGTAGACTGCCTGGAACTTAGCAGGTGCTTAATAAATAAATACTTATTGATGATGGTGGTACTAGCCGTATGACCTTGGGCAAGTCGCTCATCCATTTTGGGTCTCAGTTAACCCATCTGTAAAATAAGGAAGTTAGATTAGATGGTCTCTAAGGTCCCTTCAAGCTCTGAATCTGTGATCCTATGTCCTCTGCTGAGAGGTTTCACCAGGGTGCGGCCACTCTGCAAGCTAACAGCAGCTTGGAGCTGCAGGTGGTTTATAAATGTTAGCTATTTATCAGCAGCAGCATCACTCTTTTTTTTTTTTTTGCTTTATATCTGAAAAACCTTCCTAACAATTAGACCTGTCTAGAAGAGAGAGGGGCCAAGGTCACATGTCAGGGATGTTGTTTGTAGAGGAGCTTCCTGCTCAAGTTAGCAGTTGGTCTCCCTGAGTTGCCTACATCACTCCTACATCAGCAGGTTTGGTTTTGGTTTCCAGCACCATGCAATGTCCTTTTAGAGGTCCTGTATTCTATCCAGTTCTGTGTGCGACGTTTGAAGCAGGGAATTGATGAGACAGAGAGAGTCCTGAGGAGGAGCCACAAAGGTGAAGGACCTCTCTGGTCCATAGCCTATGACGTTTGCTAGAAAGCACTGCAGATATTCAGTGTGAAGGTGAGAAAACTCAGGAGAAACATGGAAGCCAGCTTCAAGTACTGTAGGTCTGTCACAGGAAAACACATTTGAACTTGTTCTGCTTTGCTGCAGAGGGTTAGAGTCAGGTGCAATGGTAGATGGAAGGTATAAAAGGTAGAAGGGTAGAAGGGGCTATCTCAGGAGAGGGTGGTCTCACCCTTGTCGGAGGATTTCAAGCAGAGCATGGATGACCATTTGTCAACGATGCTGGAGAGGGATTCTTATTGGACTCCCACTTGTACTAAAGTGGCCTCTGAGGACCTTATAGGTCTGAGAGGCTGAGATTCTATGATTCTTCAGTTGTAAGTGGTGATGTTTGGCATTTTGTCCTTTTCAGGGAAGGAGGGACAGAAGGAAGGGAGGAAGAAGGAAGAAAGGAAGGGAAGGAGGGAGGAAGGAAGGAAAGGAAGAAGAGAGGGAAGGAGGGAGGAAGGAAGGAAAGAAGGAAGGGAAAGAGGGAGGAAGGAAGAAAGAAGGAAGAAAGGAAGGGAGGGAAAGGAAGGGAGGGAGGGAGGAAGGAAGAAAGAAGAAAGGAAGGGAGAGAAGAAGGAAGGGAGGGAGGGAGGAAGGAAGAAGGAAGGAAGGAAGGAAGGAAAGAAGGAAGGAAGGAAGGGAAGGAGGGAGGGAGGAATGAAGGAAGGAGGGAAGGGAAAGAAGGAGGGAGGAAGAAAGAAGGAAGAAGGAAAGGAAGGAAGGAAGGAGGGAGGGAGGAATGAAGGAAGGAAGGAAGGGAGAGAAGGAGGGAGGTAGGGAGATTAGTTTTCCCTTCCTTCCTTGCAATCGTGTCCCAACAGATGGGTATGCGGAGACTTGCCTTCAGAAGGTGCCACAGGGTGTGTTCCATGATTCCAAGGGAATGTTGCACAATTTCCCCAAGCAAAAGTAAATGCGCTTTAATTAAAAATTAGCTTCACACTTAGCCAATGTTCCTTAATGGGCAATCTGGCCCGAGGTCTAACCAAAGCTGGAGATGCGAGCATCCTCAAAAACTTTGTATATTCATGTGTACAGCCTCCCCCCTCCTCTTCCCCTGTGGTCTAAGGGGCAGCTCGGTGACTGCTTTTCCTGGCTTAGTGCAAATACTTCTAGCTCCAAGGATCTGCCTTTGCTTCTCACAGTCTGTGCAATCTTGAACTCTTTGTCTCTGGGCTTCAGCCTCCTTCTTTGTAAAGCCAAAGGTCTGGATGGAATGATGCTCAAGGTCATAGGACTATAATTTGGAATGTGTTGGGGCCTCTCAGAGGCCATTTAGTCCAATCCCATCATTTTTGCAGAGTTGGAGACCCAATATCCTGTCCTAGGGAGTTCAAGGGGCTTGGCCAGGACAAACCACAATTCAAACCCAGATTCTTGGACTACAAATCCAAAAAATACTGGTGCCTTTGTGAGGGGGTATGGTGCAGGAGGGAACGTCTTAGTCTCAGGAAATCCTTTTGGTCTTTGGTCTACACAGTCTAGGGCATTCTCTCTTCATGGCAGGTAGGGCTGGGGTCAGAGATTGCACTGATGGACAGTGGAAGAACACTGGCTATGGACTCCACATGTGAACCCTGATTATTATTATGCGTTTGACCGGTGTAAATCATTTAACTTACCTGGGCCTCAGTTTCCTCTCTTGTAAAATTGGACTCAATGGTCTCAATTCTAGAGCTATGACTCTAGGACTCTCTACTGTGAAGAGGGGTCTTTTCATATTTTGTACTTGTATCCCCAGTGCCTGGCACATAGTAGGTACTTAATATGTGTTGATTGATTGACAATCACTCTGAGCTTCAGTGTCTTCCTTATTAAAATGATGGGGTTAAATTAGATGGTGTCTGTGGTCCCTTTCACCCTAAATCTATGAGCCTATAAACTCATTAGCTTGGATTCACTTTGATTCAGAGCAACGTTTTCTGGGTCATGGACCCGTTGGGCAGTCACTCTGGTGAAGCTTATGGGCGCCTTCTCTGAATCATCTTTTTAAATGCATAAAATAAAATACAGAGGATTACAAAGATAACCAACTATACTGAAGTCCAGGCACCAAAATATTTTAAAAGCAAGAAGTTCACGGCCCCCAGGTTAAGAACTCCTGGCTCACAGGAATGGGACAGTTGGGCCACGAGGATCTGGCGTGTCAATGTGATCGGGGATGACGGGGATGAGGCCACGCTTGCGTCTGGTGGGGTGAGTCTGTCGCCCTCCCTTGCAGCTCCGTCACCAAATATGTCCGTGCTGTTCAGTCACTCATGTGGCCTGGGCAACGGCTGCCCCTGGAAGTATCCGTCTCTAGGCCAACCCTGGAACTGGCCCCGACTATTTTTAGGAATGACTTGTCAACTCAGCTGCTGCTGTTATCATTCTGGGGTGTGGGGCCTGGGGCTGGGGGAGGGAGGAGACGGAGCTGGTTGGTTTTTGCCACTTTCGGCCTCCTGCTTTCCCTGCTGTGTGTAGGATCCCTTAGCTGCTAATAGAGACGCTCGGCCCGGTGCGTACCATTCCCTGTCACCTGAATCCCAGTGTGCTGCTTACTAAAGAAGGTACCTTAGTTCTTTATTTGGGGTGTGTGTGCTTGTGTAGATGGGGGCAGTTTTCATCTCCAAATGGTATATTTTAGATGGTCCCATTTGGTGGATTCCTGACTCAAGGCGAAGACTGGAGGCCTATTTTTAGATTCTCCTTTTTTATTTTGGCCGCCTTCACTCTGTGGGCCTTTGGGGGAAAACATCGGAGTAGGAAGCAGTAGGAATCACTCATTTGAGTCCATTTCTGGAGAAATGGGTTTCAGCCCACTTGTTCAGAGCATGGTTATTTTCTTAGCTTTTTATATTTTTTCTCCCCTGTGGAGATAACAGGAGTTCTTAGGAGTCTGGTCCATTGGTTTTATAATTTCCCCTACTATCACCCTCAGGGCTCAATCTATGATTTCTCCTTACCTAGGTTCCAATTCTCTAGTCCAGTGGGAGTACAAGATATTCTCCTAATTATTTTCTGTGACTAGCCTAAGCCCAGTTGGGCGCCAACATCAACTGGGTTTCTCGGCATTTCCTTTTGACCCTAGGGCTCACTGGTGGCCTTTAAAATTCTGAGATCAGCTATTACTTTGAGTGGAGACTATAATATGGCAATGATTTGCCAGTAATTGCCTCGGACCCACTGAAAGCCCAGAGGAGAAAAGGTTCATAGGTCTCAGAGGAGAGTCTGGATGGTCTCTGACATGGAAATCCCCCCCCCCCGACACAGTGTCCTTGCTGCTCTTCTGCAGATGTAGACTAGAAGGAGAATCACATAGAAGGCACATCTGCCAAAGTTTGCTTCCGTCCACACTGGGACTAGAGGAGGTGTAGCTTGGACCTCCAGGCCTGGATGGCAGTGGGTCTGACCCTGGAAGGTGGTTTGGGGCTACCTTTCTCTGCAGAGCAGTTCTGAGGGCCTCTGGCCCCATTCGATGCACCCTCAAACTGGGGAACGAGGTGGTTACTGCTGTTCAGTTAAATATTAGGAAGAGACAATGTTGTGCGTGTGCTTTTTTTTTCCCCACTTTTCCAAAGCATCTACCTGGGGATCATGCAATGAGACTAGGTAAAGAACCAGTAAAGCCCCGCCCTTCTCAGTTCTTTGTAAGGAGAGGTATATGTGTATGTTGTGTGTATGGTATATATATGTTTATGTTGTATATATGTTGTGTGTTTGTGGTATGTATGTGTTGTGAGTGGCGTATATCTTTATGTTGTATGTTTGTGGTATGTATGTGCTGTGAGTAGTTTTATGTTGTATGTGTTGTGTGGGCATAGGGAGGCTGGACCATGTGTGTGGAACACTCCATATATTGTCAGACACAGCTGATGTGTTGGGTTTCTGTCTTTCATTATTTCCTTTTTAACCTTTATTATAAGGAATGACTTGTGGGGTAGGGGAGGGATATACCTGGAAATGCAGGTAGAGAGAAAAAAAATCAATGATATAAATACTATTTTAAAAATCAACAACAAAATCAGGGCAGCCTCAGGGCTCAGCAAGAAGCAAAGTGTCTGAGTGTCATTTCAGGGTTCTGGGCAGAGGGTAAAAAGACCAACAACCTTGAGTTAGAGAACAAGACCGAAAGGAAATATAATGCCTTAGCAGCCAGGGATGCCCATGGTGGTCTCCTGAGGACTGCGTGTCTCAGGTTGGACGTATTTAGTACTTCATTATCAAATGAGGTAATAGTTGTGAAATGCTCAGCATTCCTCCTATCCCTGGAATGCTCTCCTTCCTCTCCTTTGCCACTTAAACTCCCCAAGGTCCAGATCAGTTCAGGGACTACTTCCTACAGGAGGCCTATCCTAAGCCCCCCAGTTGCTAGGACCCTAGCCCTCCCCCCAATTATTTTGATTTGTATTTTCTACTCCTGACTTTTCAAGTACTTTTGTATTTACTAATACACACACATACACATACATTCAGCTAGTAAGTGCCTAAGGTCATATTTGAACTCAGGTCTTCCTAACTCCACTTATATACCTATGTGTGTGCACACACACATATATGCACACATAGTATTATATAGTACACAATGATATGTGTATATATGCAACATGTGTATATATGTATATATTTATATATATGTATATATACATAAGTATGTATATATACACACATATACCTGGACTCAGAAACTGAGTTCACACACATGTGTTTATCCACGCACACATAAAATATACATATACACATACAAAATATATATACATATTCACATAATGCATGCATGCATAAAGATGTCTGGACACCTGAAAACCTGAGTTAACACACATGTTTATAAACACATATATAGACATATAAACTATACAGATATACACACATATATAGACATACATGCATACATAGATGAATGGGTGGATGGATGGATGGATGGATGGACAGACAGAAGAGAGAGAGAGAGAGAGAGAGGTGAATGGATACCTGGACTCAGAAAAACCTGAGTTCACACACATAGTATGTCTGTATACACACATACAGATGTATGTATATGTATACATACACATACATACATACATACATACATACGTACACACACATACACCTGGACTCAGGAAAACACACAATGCACATGCACACACACACACGAGTTCACACATACATACCAGCATTTATAAATATACACACACAACATAATATAGACATAGACATACGTATGCATACTCATATGTATACACCCATGCACATCTACATGCCCAGAATTCACACTCACACACACACACATACACACACAGATGCCTGTACTCAGGAAAATCTTGGTTCTAATTTGGCCTCAGACATTTACTAGACTCAAGAGCGGGGCACGTCACTTAACCTGTCTGCCTTAGGTTCCTCTTCTGTAAAATTGGACTAATGATGGCACCTACCTCCCAGGGTTCTTGTGAAGATCCAATGAGATGTTTATACCGTGCTTGCCAACCTTAATGTGCTATTATTTTCGTATTCTATTTCCCAATAGAATCTAAGTCCCCTGAGAACAAGAGTGGTTCCCTTTTTCTGTTTTGCTTCTCTAGTGCCAGGTGCATAATGGGCCTTCACCACGTTTGAATATCTAACAGGGTCTGGCCCTCGCCTTTGTCTCCGCCATCTTGGCTGTTCCTTTCCTTCCTGTAGATTGTTTTGTGAAAAGATTCCACAAGCTTCTTTGACAATTCTCTCTTTCATTTATTACCTAGTTTCATTGAAGACAAAAACACTGAACCAGGAATCTAGAGACCTAGATTCTAGTCCAGGGTTCCTGTCACTGGATCCTTATTCAGCTACCTAGGAGAACCATCTACGCCAAATTGCCCCTGCTCTGATTTTTCCTCTTGTTTGGTCTTTTGTGGCCATGTGCTCACCGCATCCTTTTTAAAGCTTGATGACCCAAACTGGATGTGATATTCCCTTTTAGGGTCTGACTAATACAAAGCAGACTTCACAAGGCCCACATTGATCCAGGAGGCTCATCTGTCTGCTCCTGTGGCATTTCAAATTGAGTCCAGAGGGACTAGAAATGTAAGAGAGATGCCCTTTGGCCATGGTTCCATGAGGCCGAGACAACGTCTCAGTCCCACATTCAGTTAATTCTGTGAAACGAGTGCTCTGTTGTTTGGCATGGAGAGACAAAACCCAAACCAGACAGAAACACAAACAAGAAGCATTTGATGGCCTGAACTTGTCAGTTGTTACCCGCCTGACCGATGTTTGTGCTGCCATTGTGGGCCCTCAACACCCTATTGTTATTTGTGTGACTTCACCCCCCCGCCACACACTCCAAAAGGGCAGCATGGCAGACATTGATTTTATCTTTTAGATGGGAATAAATTTCTTTTCATTGTTTGAGGAATTTGGGGGAAATTTTCCTGTCCTTGCTTGAGATCATTGGAGTATTGCCAAACCAGGCTTGGGAACAAAAGACTGCCAGAGTTGGGAGGGATCTAAGAACTCAGCTCATTCAACATTCCTCATTTCACAGAAGAGGGAACCAAGGCCTGGAGAGTTTAATGGAATAGACTGCCCTGAGAGGGAGTCCCTTGTTGCTGGAGATCTGAGTGACCACTGGTTGAACTCTGTATGGTCTCTGAGGCAGTGTAAGTTATTACCAAATTGCTAATGAGGTGCGTTAAGGAGGCGTCCTATCAGTCTAGAATTTAGGGAAAGGACGGTCCCGCTGCCTTACCCAGACTCTGTCCAGAATATTTTGCTTTATTCTAGACACAACATTTTAAAGAAGGACATTGATCAATTGGAGTCTCACGATCATACCATCTAAAGATCAATAGAAAACCGAGATTGTTTAATCCGGAGAATTAAAAACTTGGGCAGGGGGTGGTCATGATAATTTACTACCTGCCTGACTCCAGCCAGGTCACTTATCTTCTGTGGGCCTCAATTTCCTCATCTGTAAAATGAAGTCTTTGGATTAGATGTGGTCCTTTCCAGCCCCAAACCTATGACTCTTGTTCTAAGAATGTTTGAAAGACATTAGTATGGAAGGGGAATTGATTTTTTCTATTTAGAGCCAGAAGACAGAACCAGGAACAATGCATGGAGGCTACAGAGAAGTGAATTTAAGCTTGAGGTTGTGACAAACTTCCTAAAAATGATAGCTCTCCAAAAGTGGATTGGGTTGCCTTATGAGGTGGTGAGTTCCCCATTACTGGAAGTCTTCACATGGTTGTTGGGGGCATTGTAGAGGAGACTGTTGTTTAGGTTTGGGTTGGATAAGATGGCCCTTGGGGTCCCTTCCCACCCAGAGATCCTGTGATTGTCTCTTCTAGCTGTGAGGTTCCTATAATCGATGATTTTAACACTAGACTGAGCTAGGGACATAGGCAGGTCTAGGACACAGATCTTCTGGCTTCCAGCCTAGAATTTTGATTGAATTGTAAATTCCAGCTTCTGTCTCTCCAAGCTTGAGTTCAGATTCCTGAGGGAGGGTTCTTTCCTCTCTTGAAGGCTGGCACAGCAGAGGAAGGGTTAAGGTTCAGTTCTCCTTTGAATAAAGGCAGCTCCGGGGAACCGCATTATCTCAACAGCCGCCCTTGGCATCAGAGCTGGCTTGGGCATCTTGTAAGCAGAATGGAGAGCCCTTACACACACACATCCACAAGCATTAGGCTGAATGAGCCCCACGATCCATCCATGTGAAATCCACCCCCTTCACCGCCTACAGGGGCTGACTCACTCGATGTTTCTTTTGTGATTTTTTTTTCACTCTAATTCACATTGTGTTGTTGTCTGACATTTCATTATGTGAAGGAAAAGTCTCAGGCTGTGTAGGAGAAAACCCTCTGGAAACCAGGAAGGTGTGATTAACCCATCACTGGCCGATCTTCCCTCTCAGAGCTGCGGGGATGTCAGAGTTCAGCACTTCTGGGATAAATCCCTCTGGATGATGGTGGAGGGTTTGGACTCTGAGGATCTGGGTCTGAATCTCAGCTCAGCTCTGCCACCTACAACCTGGGGGACCTTGTGAAAGCTGCTTAACCCCTGTGGGTCACAGTTTCCTTATCAGTAAAATGAAGACCTTGAACTAACTGACCTCTAAGATCTCTTTGAGACCTTAATCTCTGAACCTATGTTCCCCTGAGGTATTCCCCTTAATCCTTCGTTTAACATTTCCCTTATAGAGAAGCAAACTCTCTCTCTCTCTCTCTCTCTCTCTCTCTCTCTCTCTCTCTCTCTCCCTCCCTTTCTCTTTTTGTCCTTTTCTTTCTCTTTGCCTCTTTCTTTGTCTCTGTTTCTCCCTCTCTGTGGCCCTCTCTTCTCTCTCTTTTTCTCTTCCTTCCTTCCTTCCTTCCTTCCTTCCTTCCTTCCTTCCTTCCTTCCTTCCTTCCTTCCTTCCTTCCTTCCTTCCTTCTTTCCTCCCTCCCTTCCTCCCTCCCTCCCTCTCTTCCTCCCTTTCTTTCTTTCTTTCTTTCTTTCTTTCTCTTTCCTTCTCTCTCTCTCTCTCTTTCTTTCTTTTTCCTTCTTTATGCTTCTTATTGCATTGTCTCATTCTCAACAAGCAAGCATTCATTAAGCACCACTGTCTGCACTAGGTACTCTGCTAAGTGCACTACCAATACAAAGACCAAAATAAAAGCCCCTGCCTGCAAGAAGCATACATTCTAATGGGGGGAGCATGTACAAATATGAGTAAAAAATACCATACACAAGATACAATCAATATTGGGGAGGGCACTGGGAGCTGGGGAGATCAGGACAGGTCTGAGCTGGGCTTTAAGGATGCTTTTGGGAATGGGGGGCAGTCAGCGCACAGGCCTGGAGGACGTGGATGAGCAAGAGCAGATATGCAGGTCTGGCTGTAATGCAAAGGGCATGAAGGGAAGAAAGAGAGAAGCTGAGCCCAGACTGCAAAGGGGTTTAAACGCCAGCCATAGGAGTCTGTATATCATCTTAGAAGAGGCCATAGGGAGCCAAAGAGGTGTTGGAGCAAGGGAGTGACATGAGAGTGGATCTGCCCCAAACAGTATTCTTGTCCTTGATGGTACTCAGCAGAGTTTTGGAGAAGTACTTGATGCTATCAGGATTTTGCAGCTCAGATGGTCATGATAGAATCTGGGCTGGACCCACATAGGTAGATGTACGTGTTTACTGTAGACTTAAAGTCCTTGATATAGATGTTTCATTTCTTTCCTTTCCTTTTTTTGGTTTTGGAGGCAATGGGAGTTAAGTAACTTGCCTAGGGTCACACAGCTAGGAATTCTCTGAGGCCAGATTTGAATTCAGGTCCTCCCGACTCCAGGGCCAGTGCTATCCCCTTTATTTTGGTTTTTTTATATAGATGTTTTTTAAAGGGCCTGGTTTATCTTCTTCTCTGACACCTGGCTCAGCCTTCAACCTGGTCCCCATGTCCTGGACGTCTGTGATAAATTCAGCCTCTGCTTAGCTCAGGCCTGAGAGTGCTGGCCTGGGCGTCCGTCCATCCACATTCCTGGCCTTGGGAGGAGGGAGAGGGAGGCCTGAGGAGTCCAGCCTGCTGAAAGCTTGCTGTCTTCTTGAGGCTCTGATGCTGCCTCTAGCAAGGAAGGGCAGATCGTTGGTGACACTGGGCCAGGGCTTCTCCCAGCTGAGGTCAGTTCTGGGGTAGCTGGCATGGAATCCTGGCTGAGGAGTATGGAAAGAGGGGCTGGGATGATGGGGGGGGGCTGTGTCCTGTCAGAATCTATTCATAACCTGTGGGTGTCTCCCCAATTCATGTCATGGGCCTGATTCTGGCCATGAGTCATGGAGGTTGACTCTGCTTTAGCTCTGAGGGATGCGCTGGGAGGCGAGACGGATTCCTTCCTGCTCGGCTCTAGCTCCTTCCTTCTTCTCCCCTCCCTCCTCCCACCTCTTCAGACACAGCCCAGGACCTCCAGGACTTTACACAGGCACTCATCTTCAGAGGGAATCCTGCAAAGGTTGTGTATATTGGGCCTGAGATGCCGCCTAGTGGCTCTTCTGAAAATTCTAAGCAAACATTTCTGCTTCCACTGTTAGAGGAATCAATCAATGAACCAATAAGCATTTATTAAGCCCCAACTATGTGCCACTGTGCTAGGGGTTAGGGAATAAAAAAAATAAAGAAAAGTGAAATAATCCTTACCTTCTAGGAACATACATTCTTGGGGAGGGGGGAGATAGCAAGGTGATTTGGGGACTGTGAGATAAAGGTGGGGGGATAGGGAATAAGCATTTATTAAGTGCTTACTATGTGCCAGGCACTTTACAAATATTGTCTTATTTAATGCTCACAACAACCCTGGGGGATGGGTGTTATTTTCATCCCCATTTTCCAGATGAGAGAACTAAGGCATGTACAAGGTAAGTGGGTTGGCCAGGGACATGTATCTAGTACGCATCTGAGACCAGATTTGAACTCAGGTCATCCAGGGTCCAGGACTCTATCCACAGCTTCATGTAACAGCTGCTGTTATCAAAATAACCTTCCCAAAGCCTAGGTCAGACCTTCTGGGGCTGTGGGTAGAGTATTAGGCCTCTGGTCAGGGAGACCAGAGTTCAAATGTGACCTCAGGCACTGACTGGCTGTGTGACCTTGGGCAAATCACTTAACCTCTGTTTGTCTCTTTCCTTGTCTGTAAAATGGGGATAGGAATAGCATCTACCCTACAGCATTGGTGTGAGGTTTGAATGAGACAATAATTTAACGTGTCTAGCACATTTGTTGCTGTTCAGTCATTTCAGTCATGTTTGACTCTTCATGGCCCTATTTGGGGTTTTCTTGGCAGAGATACCGGAGTGGTTTGCCATTTCCTTCTCCAGTTCATTTTACAGATGAGGAAACTGAGGCAAACAGGGTGAAGTGACTTGCCCAAGGTCACACAGCTAGGAAGTGTCTGAAGGTGGATTTGAACTAGGGTCTCCCTGATTCCAAGCCTGGTACACTGCACCACTAAGCTGCCCTACTATGTACCTGGCACATAATAGATGCTATAGAAATGTTAGCTATTATTGCTCAAGAAGCTACAATGGCTCCCCATTGCCTATAGAATAAAATTCGAATTCCTTCCTCTGTCCTTAAGATTCCTCAAACTCTGATTTTACTTCACATCACTCCTCTCTACCTATTTTTGTTCCAGGTAAGCTGGACAATTAGCTGTTAGTTGAACTCTGCCTGCTAACTACAGCCTGACTCACCATCTCCTGCCTCCATGCATTCCCACAAGCCATCTCCCCTACCTGGCATGCCATCCCATCTCAATGCCACCTCTTGGAAACCATATCTTTCCTCAAGCTGCAGTTCAAATCCATATCTTTCCTGAAGCTACAGTTCAGATGCCTCCTTCTTTGTGGAGTCTCCCTTCATCCCTCTCTATAGCTGCTCTGACTTTCTCCATCCTCAAATTACCTTATGTCATTTTAACTTTATCTGTGGTCCTTTCCTACTTCTGCTGCCCCACCTCACACATTAGAGAGTAAGCTCCTTGTGTGCAGGAGCAGTTTTGTTCATGGTTTTGTATCTGTCCTGGGGCATTGCACAGAGTAGGGATTTGTACAAACCTTCACAACACACCTAAGATCTTTTCTTTCAAAGGGTGAGCTATATCCCAAGTGGGCCAGCAGGGATTTGGGGAGGAGGGAAATTCCTTGGGCAGGTGAGGCAGAGATATAGTGGCTAGCCTCTCAAAAGAGAGACAAGGTGAGGGACTTGTGTAGGGCAGGGGCGTGGGGGGCTGAGTGACTATCGGGGTGCAGGCCTGTAGGAGATGCTTTTTCTAAGTCCTCACAGTTCAGCAGTGGTGTGTGTGTGTGTGTGTGTGTATGTGTGTGTGTGTGTGTGTGTGTGTGTGTGTGTTGGCACATGGGTTCCTATGACAGAAGACCTTCTTGGTGGGGCTGGTGATGCTTTTTGAAAAGATGCCACCTGAGAAATATGTTTCCATGATTGCACCTGTATAACCTATATCAGATGGCTTGCCTTCTTGGGGAGCGGGGAAGGAAGGGAAAGAGGGAGAAAAATTTGGAACTCAAACTCATAAAAATGAATGTTGAAAATTAAGAAAAAGAAAAGATTCAGAAAGTAATCATACTGAGTAAAGTCATAAAAGCAAATGTTAATTACCAAAGAAATGTGTATTCTTTAGCCAAGAGAAGGCAACAAAATTAATAATTCTGAAATAAAATGCAAGCCATTAATAACTATTGAATAAAAAGAAAAGATGCTGAGTGGATAGTTTTTTAATATTCTTAAATCATAGAGTGGTAGAGCTGGAGGGGCCCTCAGGACACCCGTTTTCACCTCTTCCCCACTGGAAAACTATCCCTACTAGAGCCTCTCTGGGTTTTGATAAACCAGCTTCGGCCTCTAGGGGGTCTTCCATTCTCATGGGGGAATCACACGTAAAGAAAAGCTAGGAGGGGGTGGGGGTGAGGTAGTGCCCAGAAATCCACCAGGTCTCACAGCCACGCCACAGCCCTCTCCTCTTTCCAGTTCCCCTTTACAGGCTCCCTTCTATTTGAATGGAAGCTTTGGAGGCCAACACCTGCCTTTGAATTTGAATCCCTAGCACTTTGCATGGGGATTTTAATAAAGCATCATATCTGTGATGATTAAAAAGGTTCGAGAGTCATAGTTTCTGAGTAATTTCATCATTTTATTAATAAAACCAGCAGGTTGTTAATAAAAGGGTGTTCATTGGGCTGTCTCTCTTAGACCAAAAGACCCCTCATGGTGGTGAGGTCATAGTTTGTATGCCTTTTGAAGAGCAGGTGTTCCTGAGGGATGGAAATCAACTTGGATTGGTTAACACAACAGGAGGTGTGGGATATATTAAAATGAAGGTCTTAGGGTACTTGACTTGGGTCATTCAAATCTTGATCAAAGACACATGAATTGTTATATCACCTGTCATGAAAATAGGGAGAATTAACCTTTCCACAGACCCGTCTGAGCAAACATATTGAGCAGGAATACACCCATTAGCCCAAACTTAGAATTTCTTTTACTGTCTGATCAGATCTTGGCCTGGGTAAATCTCTAAGAGATATTTCTCACACTCGCGGGTTTCTGGATGAGGAAGTAGAAAAGGTGAAAAATCTTGGTCCGAGTACAATAATTAGTTATTAACTATAAGACAGAAATATTCATTGCTCACTCTATCTATCTATCTATCTATCTATCTATCTATCTATCTATCTATCTATCTATCTATCTATCACTTCCCCCCTCCATCCATCTCTTTCCTTTTCTTCCATCTATCTATCTATCTATCTATCTATCTATCTATCTATCTATCTAATCTTCCTTCTCTCCATTCATCTCATTCCTTCCTTTCTCCCTCCCTCCCTTCCTTCCTTCCTTCCTTCCCTCCCTTCTTCCCTCCCTCTCTCTTTCTCTGTCTCTCTCTCTCTGCCTCTCTGTCTGTCTGTCTCTCTCCCTCTCCCTCCCTCTCTCTCTCTCTCTCTCTCTCTCTCTCTCTCTCTCTCTCTCTCTCTCTCTCTCTCTCTCCCTCTCTCTCTCTCTCTCTCTCTCTCTCTCTCTCTCTCCCTCTCTCTCTCTCTCCATCTTTCTCCCCTGTTTCCCCCATCCATCCTTCTATCCATCTCTCTCAATCTGGGACCCCTAGCCTTGGTCTGAGTCATCAGCAGAGCAGGGTGAAGTGGGAACAGGTTCTGCCTACTTATTAACAATGTCTTTCTCTTTTCTCCTTTCATTGTGGTCTCAGTGTGTGTCCAGTCCCAGGGACAGTCTGATCGATGTCTCATCTGTGTCCATAAAGCCTCATTCTGTATTGTCTCGTGTGGAGCCCCATCTCATCCCATCTCATCTCATCTCATCTGCCCGCTTCACCATGGCCATCTCATCACGCCTCGCCCTGTGGGAACAAAAGGAAAGTGTTGCCCTACCTAGTGGTCACTGCCTCACTCTGGGACGTCTCCAGCCTCTACTGCTGCCACTCTGCTGCGCCCAGGGCCCCGGAGCCCTTTTGTCTTTGCCCCTCTGTGTTCGAGGACGGGTCAGGACCTGCCCACCTCACAATGACTGGGAAAATGGGCTTCCCCCTCCCCCCCTTCTCACTGCTGCCTTGCCTTTTCCCTTTACTCTTCCAGGGGTGAGGGGAGATAATCCAGGCTGAGGGTCAGAGAGGACCACTCTACTCCTCTGGCTGCCTACCTGTCCTTTCCTTCTTATTATTAATTCCTGTAGAAGTTGGGCAGGGGAAGGGAATAAGAGTTGAGTCCAGAAAAGATGATGATGGTACTAATAATAGTAACCGAGAGGGTCAGCGTGCTATGGAGCTGGCCCTGGCATCTGATGGTTTTGGGTTCCAGACCTGTCTCTTACACATACTGTCTGGGTGCCGCTGGGCAAATCGTCGACCTCATCTCAGCCTCAGTTTCTTTTTCTGATGAGGAAACTGAGAGACATGAAGTGTACCCAGGGCCCCTCATCTCAGTGTCAGGTGCGGGATTTGCACCCAGATCTTTCCGACTCCTACCAATGTTCTCATTACCATCTAGCATAGGCTGCTTCCCTGCTCAGGTGCATCGCTTGGCAGCAGCATTTGGGGGGGGGTAAAATAAAAAAAGCACCCAAAAGTAATGAAAATGATAGGTTTTTAGTTGCCATGACCTTAATTTCAGTTCTTCCTGCCTCTTATTACCATGGATAATTCACTCATGGCCTGCAGCATTATGGTTGCTGGGCTGTGCATAGTAGACTGGCTGCAGGGTCCACTCTCTAGGGGTTTCTCAATCCCCTTTGATTACCAGCTCACACTCCAGCACACACTGGAGAGGCAAGCACTGGTTCTGGAGCCAGAGGATCTGGGTTCAAATCCTGACCCAGAAGACTTGAGTCCAACCAATCTGCCAGGGGCTAGCTGCGGAGCCTCTAGAGAGACATCTCCCCGGCCCTCAGTTTCCTCACTTGTAAAGGGAAGGATTTAAGATGAGACGGTCTCTTCTGTAGTCTGTTAGAACAGAACCTGCAGGACAGATTGCTACTCTGACAACTCACTTCTGCTTCTATAGAACTTCCCAGCGTCCAAAGAACTACGGCATCCATTCTTGTGTGTGATGTGCCCAGGGAGGGATTAGGTTTCTAGCTAATGTTTAATTTAGCTCTTTTGTGAAAGGCTTTCCATTCTCCCAGCTCAAATGAGAGGACGCACATAAAGAGTGGTAAATGTGGAGAAGGAAGCCTCGCTCTGTCTCTTACTGCCTGTGCAAAATCAGGCAGTCATTCAACTCCTGTGGCCCGCAGGTTGCGCCTCTGTAAAATGAGGGAGTTGGACTAGATGGCCTCCAAATTCCCTTTCACCTCTGAATCTATGGGCCTCACAATAATATCATGAGATGGATTCTATTATTATCTAAAGCAGACAATTATTTAATAATCAACTGATTATAATGATAAAATATCAATTATTTAATAATGAGGTAACATTTATGATAAATATTCAAATCATTTAATAATTAGTTGGTATCTATAATAAATATTCAAATTACTTAATAAATATTTAATACTTATAATAAATATTCCAATTATTTAACAATTAGTTAACATTCATAATAAATATTCAAATTATTTAATAATTAATTGACATTTATGATAAATGTTCAAATCATTTAATAATTAGTTGATATTCACAATAAATAATCAAATTACTTAATACATATTTAATATTTATAATAAATATCCAAATTACTTAATAGTTAACATTTTCCCCCTTTTTTTAGGGGGGAAGGCAGGGCAGTTGGGGTTAAGTGACTTGCCCAAGGTCACACAGCTAGTAAGTGTGTCAAATGTCTGAGACTGCATTTGAACTCAGGTCCTCCTGACTCCAGGGCTGGTGCTCTACCCACTGCACCACCTAGCTGCCCCCCAATAGTTAACACTCATAATAAACATTCAAATTATTTAATAATTAGTTGATGTTTATAATATATTCAAATTATTTAGTAAATATTTAAAATTTATAACAAGTATTTAAGTTAGTGCTTGTTTAATGTTTATGATAGACATTCAAATTATTCAATAAAAATTTATAATAAATGCTTAAGTTATTTAGACAATATTGATGATAAATACTTAAATTATTTAATCCATATTTAATAAATAATATTTTATTATCATTAAATTAAATTAAATTAAAATAGGGATATGGAGATTCTGTATTTTACAGAGGAGGACAGTGAAGCTCAGAGAGGTTGTGACTTGTCCAGGGTCACACATCTATTAAAGGTGGGATTCAAACCCGTGTTTTCCTGACACCAAATCCAGTTCTGGTTTTATTACACCATGCTTACGTTTACTGAAGGAGGGAAGAACAAGGTGAAGGGCATCCATCAATTCGGCCAACTAAGCCAGTGATTTCCATTGTCACGTATCATGCCTGAAGACCTTTTCACCCTGTCTAAGACACCTGGGATAACCTCTCCTACATGACCTTGTTCGGCTCCATGGTGGGCTTTGTTCTTTTGGGGGATGGCTTCCATTTATGTCATCTACTGAGATCTTGCCTCTCTTCTCTTTTTTATAAAATAGATCAGGGAAGAAGACAAAAGTCCCCCACCCTCCTCACCACCTCCTCTTTTCTCTGTAATTCCGGGTGGCTTCATAAGGCAACTGGTTCGGGAAACAGAAAAGGAGTCCAAGGAAGTGAAACGGAAAAAACAGACATTGGTCAGCTCCCAAGAACAGACAGTAAGTCATCCACCCGGCAAAACTAACAAGCTATAATTCTATCTTTAAAACATATTTTATTAATACTTTTAAAAAAATCACAGTCATTTCTCAATATCACTCATGGAACCTTCCTTTGTTGTAAGGAAAAAAAGTTAAGCATAACTGACCCACTAGATGAACTTGTCTGAGTGCGTATGCAACATTCTTCACCTGTCACCCCCCCCCCCGCCTCTCTATCAAGGGGTTGTTATTCAATCATTTCAGTCGTGTCTGACTCTCTGTGACCCCTTTTGGCATTTTCTTGGCAGAGATACTGGAGTGGTTTGCCATTTCCTTCTCCAGCTCATTTTACAGATGAGGAAACTGAGGCAAACAGGGTTAAATGACTTGTTCAGGGTCACACAGCTAGTAAGTGTCTGAGGCTAGATTTGAACTCAGAAAGATGAGTCTTCCTGATTCCTACTGAGGAAAGGGAAGTCTGTTTCATCATCCATAGGTTACATTTCAGTAGCAATTTACTTATCTGTAATATGGGACTAGTAAAAAGGGTAGTACCTATTCCCCAAGACTAGGGTGAAAAAAAGCCCTTTATAATGTATTTAGCAGTGGTTCCAATTTGGACTCCAGGTGTCCAGATACAAGAGGTTCGGGAGTACATATGGGAACCAAACATGATCATTATGTATTTTCTCAAGGAGCAGATGTTAATAGTACAGCCACTTTCATGTTGGGGGAGGTGGGAATCTATGAAATTAATGCAGCAGCTCGAGTACAGTGGACAGAGCTCCCATCTCTGTCATTGCTGTCTAGGTGACCTTGGGCAAGTCACGTGATCTTGGGACTCAGTTTCTTCCTCTATAAAACAAGAGGCATTGACTAGATGGTCTCTGAGGTCTCTTTTAGATCTAGGTCTATGTTCCTAAAAGGGATATTCATACTTAGAAATGTTGGAAACCATTGCTATAAAGTTTCAGGAATATGAGCTCTAGCTGAAAAATCTGCCTTTCCTAACTCTCTGGACTAGTCAGGTAGGGTCAGGTATCATTATCCTCATTTTAGAGATGGGAAGACAGAGTCATGCTATAACTTGCTTAAAGTCTCACGGGTAGAATTTTGGACTGTTTGCCTCTGAGGATGGTGTCTATTTAGAGTAAGGCTCCTTGATTGAATTAACAGCTGGTGGTGGTGGGGGGGAGGGTGGGGTGGATGTTAGGAATGCGGCTTCCCCAGAGGATGCTGTCCAGAAGCTGAGCTCTCCTCAGTGACAACAACTGACCAGGAGGACAACTGTGAAGCCGCCTGTGCCTCAGTCCCCAGCCCCCTCCTCACGGCCATTGAGCGCAGCAGTGGGGTAGGGGCGGGGGCTGGAGTGAATAGGAGTTTTCCCTCTGACTGCTCATGGTCTGCAATGCCCAGAAAGATGCAGATACCAAGGGAGTTTTAGTCGGCTGCTCACGAGACTCAATTTCCCCGTCTGTAAAGTGGGGAGGATGATGCGGTGCCTAGATGGCAAGATTGCTTTAGGGATGAAAGAAGATAATACATGTAAAGCGCTCTGCCAGTGTAAAGTCTAGGAAAGGTCAGGAATAATCAGTTTGCACTTCTGTTTAGTTCAATTCAACGGGAATTTCTCAAGAGCCTGGTATGCAAGAGTGCAGAAGGCTGCCCGAGCTTCTTCTTTTTGTGTGCGTGTGCGTGCATGCGTGAGTGTGTGTGTGACACCTGGTGTGGGAAAGGCCCTTCACCAATGCAGATCACAACTGGATAGGACTCAGTTGATAGAGCAGTCTTAGGGAAGGACCCTTAGAAAGGAGAAATACTGGTCTAGAGATACACAGCCAGTCAGAGTCTGGGGCAGTATCTGAGACCAAAGATAGGGGGCGCCATAGTGCATAGAACTCTGGGCCTGGAGTCCAGAAGACTCATCTGTCTTCTGAGTTCAAATGTAGCCTCAGACATTTATCAGCTGTGTGACGCTGGGCAAGCCACTTCACCCTGTTTGCCTCAGTTTGCTCATCTGTAAGATGGAGAAGGAAATGGCAAAACTTCAGTATCTTTCCCAAGAAAACCCCAAATGGGGTCACCGAAAAATGACCAAACGACAACAGACCTAGGATTTCATGAGTGCGGGAGCAACCAGTGCGGACCTCCCTCTACCAACGCTCATTGGCATTAATGTTTGAAAAAGGTTATGTGTCTTGTCCTGGGTCCTAGAGCCAGTATATGTAGAGGTAGACTTGAACCCAGCTCTTTATCCACAGAGCCATGGCTGCCTCTCAGAGCTGGAGATACAGCAGCAACAACAACAAAAAAAATCTAGTTTTTGCTATGATTCTTTGTAAACAGTTTGGTAGGCGGAAATTAAGCCATGGAGGAAGGATGCATTAACCCCAGGGCCATCAGGAAAGCCCTGGCTCTGCTGTGGTGCCTGAGTGTTTCCTGGAGGGTAGTTAAAGCTTCTAAGAGACAGAGCTGAGGAGGGAATGCCTGGCATGAGGGACAGCATGGACAAAGGCAGGGAGGTGGGGAAACAGCTTGTAATCGATCAATTATATTTATTAAGCGCCTCCTTTGCACTAGGTAAGGCCAGTTTGGTTGAAACCTGCAATAATTTTGGAAAAGGAGAGTAGAACTCAACCATGAAGGGCTTTGCTCCCTCAGGTAATAGGGAGCCATCGGAGGTTTTGGAGCAGGGGAGTGCATGGATCATAACAGTGGTTCAGGAATATTAAATCAGTGCCTGGGTAGATGATGAATTAGAAGTGGGAGAGAGTGGAGGCAGGAAGAAAAATGAAGAAGCTATTCTGATGCGCCAGATGAGAGGTGATGAGGGATTCTTGTTCTGATAAGACATAGGGGTGACTGTGGGCAAGTCACTTGCCTTTCCCAAGGGAAACAACAACAACAGCGGTGATAATGATGGCTGTCGACATATAGGTTTGCAAAGCACTTTATGCATGTTAACTCTTGATCCTCATAAAAACGCTGTGAGGTAGGGGCTATTTTTATCCCCATTTTACGGACGAGGAAACTGAGGAACAGAAACGTTAAGCGATGGGCACAGGAAACATTTAAAAAGGAGAACCCAAGAATAGGAGTACATAGTCCTGGAGTAGATGGCTGCCATCTTGGAACTTCACTGACTCTGGGAAGGACCAGGACTCTGAGAGAGACTGTGATTGGCAAAGGATTGGAGGGGTGTGTGTGTGTGTGTGTGTGTGTGTGTGTGTGTGTGTGTGTGTACGCGTATGTGTATGTGTTCTGGGAATGGAGTGGAGGAGAGGGAGGAGCCGGGGATTTCTCTGAGACTGTGACCCAGGGGTGACTGGGAGGTTGGGGGTGCTGGCCAAAGCTTACGTGTGGGCGGGTCCCACGCAGCTGCTCTCGCAGCTGGGACCTTCTGAACAAATGCGAGGTGACAGCTGCCCAAATATTCCTGCCGCGACAAGGGGAAGAGGCTGAGGGAAGGGAAACATCAGCCTGGCCAAGTCTAGAAGGTCTTGGAAGAGACTTGCCCCCCTCCCCCACCCAGGGCAGAGCGCGGAGTAATGGGGGGCGGAGCAGGCAGATTTCAGCTGAAAGTCAGGAAAAGAGCCAGAGCAGTGCCTGAGCGCCTAGGGTAAGGAGCTGTCCATTAGGATAAGTCTTCAGGCAAAGGCTGGGGAGGGCAGTCCCAGAGCGCATTCAGGTGTGCGTGGACTGGATGGCCCCGAAGGCCCAGCAGCTTGGATAGTCTGCGGTCTGGGATCCGTGAAAGGCTTTAGAGTCGTTGTCACGCAGCTGAAGGCCAGCTGTGGCCTGAGGGGCAGCCATGGGCTGAGTTTCCAGGCAGTCCCAGCCATGAACACGCAGGTCACAGGCCTCACTCATGGCCCAGAGCTGAGACTTGGGAATGCTGGAATGTATATCCCAACAGGTGTGGGAGCAGCTGAGGACACGCTCATGCTGAGGAGGGCCACCAGCCTTCCAGACCCCTTCATACTGGTAGAAAGCACTTCTGTAGTTATTACTTTATTTAAGCCTCAGAATAACTGTTGGGAGAAGATACCTCTATTTTTACAAATAACGCTGGTAACAGCAGTTAGCATTTATACAAAATCTTCAGGTTTGCAGAAAACCCACTTCCCAAGTATCACTTCATTTGTCTCTTGCAACAACCCTGTGAGGGGGGTGTCATTGTTAACCCTATTTTATAGATGAGAAATCTGGCCTTCACAGAGATTAAGGGCCATACGACTAGTAAGTGTCAGGTTGGATCTGAACTCAGGTCTTCCTGGCTCCAAGCCCTGGGCCCTGTGCACTATGGAGCCACCAAGTTGCCCAAGGAAGATTTAGAAGCAGTCAGGGTTGCTAGAGAGCTGCTCTCTGGCCTCTGACATATACTTGCTGGGTGACCCTGTAGTTCCCTATATCAGTGAAAGCGCAGGTCTGGTTCCTATTTGTATATCTATCCTCCATGGTGTGTGTTGTATAGGTGTGTGTGTGTATGTGTGTGTGTGCATGTGTGTGTGTGAAAGAGAGGCAGAGAGAGAGACAGAGACAGACAGAGAAGACAGAAAGACAGAAACAGACACAGAGAGACAGACAGACAGAGACAGAATGACAAAGAGACAGAGACACGAGGGAGTGTCATAGAAGCTCTATTCTAGGTAGGAGGTGGGTGAAACCTCACTTATCAGAGCCCAGGCTGCTTCCCCAGACAGAGTCTGACTTTCTGATGAGGAGGAGGTGGGGACAAAATGCCCCCTTGGCAGAGCCCAAATTCAAAGTAACATTTACATAAATGTTAGGAAAGCACCGCCAGCAAGCCCTCAGTGAGAGGCATCTTCTGGACCATGGGCTGGGCTGGGCGTGGTACCCAATTGGCCTTCCAAGGGATGCCTTCTATGGGTTGACAAGGGCTGGAGGCAAGATGCCTGCCTCTCAGTATAAGGGAAAAGGACAGTAAATCATGTGGCAGTCATTTCAGGGTCTTAGATTCGTGGATTCCTGAATTTAGCTTTGGAAGGGTGCTAGCACTACCCCTAACCAAAATGAAACCTCACTTTAACATCCCAGACAGATTGTCCTCCTGTGGCTGCTTGAAGACCTCAGGCTGGGCGAGCCCGCCACCTCCTGAGGTGCCCCCAACAGCTGGGATGGCTCTCATTGCTGGGAAGCCTAAGTTGGCTTCTTTGCCCCTGATTCTACCCTCTGCTGGTGCTAAGTCTCTCTAATTTGACCAGCCTGGTCCCTGGGTGACAGACATCCAGACTATCACCAGCCTGTCCTAATGACAAGAGGGATGATCATTAGGGTAACTTGAGCTCTCTCAAGACTTGCCAGGGCCCGTGCTTGGCTGGCACCGCTTTCAAAGGCCTTGGTCCATGGGACAAGGACTTTCAATTGAAGTGGGTACTTAATTAAGGCGGCTTCAGTAGAGAGAGTTGGACAGGGACCAGCTAGTGAGATAAAGAAAGCATTTGTGTCAGAGTGTGGGCTGAGTGCTGGGGAGATTCAATAAAAAGCATGTTATATAGCCCCTGCCTTCGAAGAGCTTACCCTCTAGTTGGAGAAGATAATATACAAGGAAAGACTCGTGGTGGCCAGGCTTCCAACTGGACAAGGTAAAAGGCTCCCCTAAGAGCCAGGGGTAGAGTCCAAGTGAGGTGGAAATGGGTGGAGAATGGGGCCGTGGTGAGGGGACGACAGGACGCTGCAAGAAGGCCTGGGCCCTGGCAAGGTGGAGCCTGGCTCCGGGACATCTTGAGGCTGTTACAGACAGGACGAAATCAATGCTGTAGCTGGAGCTGCCTCCAAAGCTCTTTGAGAGAAAGGATTGTCTTTTGCCTCTTTTTGTATCCCCAGTGCAATGCCTGACACTCAGTAGGTGCTTAATAAATATTTATTGATTGACTGTTTACATGGTGCATCCTCCTGGGAAGACAAGGATCTGGAGATCAGAATTGCTTTCCTTTTTGTCTTTGCTTGGTGCTTTGCACATAGGGCATGCAAATAAATATTTTGGATTGAATTTGAATTAATAGTGTGGTTTAATGAAGAGATCGTTCATTGGACCGAGGGACCCAAGCCCTTCTCACGCTGCCACTAGGTAGTAATGTGACCTTTGTCCTCAGTTTCTCTTTCTGTATAATGAAGGGGCTGGCCTTAACCTTTTGGGTGTCATGGACCCCTTGGGAAGTTAGTCTGGTGACGCCTGTGGCCCCCTTCTCAGAATCCTATTTTTAAATGCATAAATAAAATTCAGAAGATTCCAGAGGAAACCAGTTATATTCAAATGCAGTTGTCAAAATATTTTTAAAAATAAGTTCATCGGCCCCAGGCCATGACTCCCCCTCCCCCAGATGATCTCTAAAGTCCATTCCAGCTCTGACTCTATGATCTTTTAATTCCCTTGATAAAAGTGCTGTAAGTTCTGTAATTCCCATTTTATAGATGAAGAAACTGAGGTCTTGTTTAAGTGACTTTGCCAAGACTCTCACAGCTAGGAAGTGTAAGAAAATTATAAACTCCAAGCTTTCGGATCCCAGGTTCAGCAGGCTGCTTGAGAAGTGACCGCTGGACTTTTTAAGACAGTGCAGCTAAAATCAATTTATATCTCTTCCCAAGTTTGTATTTCGGTCCAGTCAGTATCTCAGGGTAGGACAGGATACGACAGCATGGGGAAAGCCCAGGCAGCATCTTTGGTCCTTTCAGCCCATGATCAGGCACAGGGTAATGATTTGCCAAAAAATACATTTCCCCAAAGGGGAAATTCGAGGCAGAGAATCGGTCATCAGTGAATAAGCGCCTACTATGCGCCAATCACTGTGCTCGTCACTGGGAGTACAAAAGCAGCTCCTGCCCTCTGGGAGTTTACATTCTAATATCATACCAACATCTCCATTCATGTGATATATATACTGAGCAGATGGATGGGAGTCTTGGAGGAGAAGGCGTTGGAAGCCAGGGGTGGGGTGGGCATGAAAGAAAGGAAGCCCAGGATTCTGAGAGGAGGGGCTGGGAGGGAGAGCCCTCTCTGTATAGAAAAAGGCTGTTGCAAACTTATAGATAAGAGAGACGAAGCGTGGGCAAGGGATAGCAATGAGGCCCCGTGTGGCTGGATCATAGTGTGTGCCGGGGAGTGAACCGTGAGCACCCTAGAGTTGTAGGAAGGTGCCAGATTATGAAGGGCTTAGAAGCCAAACACGGGGCTTTGTGTGATCCTGGAGGTAACAGGGAATCAATGGAGCAGAGGAACACCATGGGCAGACTGGTCCGTTAGTAAGAGACTGGGACTGAGGCAGCCATGAGGCATCAGAGGGGTTGGGGATCCCCAGTTTTCAAGGCTGAAGGGGCCAGCCACATATCTCAGGGAGAGGCAAAGGCAGAGCATTCCTATGATAAGGAATCATGGGGCCAAGGCTGATCTAGAAAGCGGAATGATGTCCTATAGGCAATTGATGGTTTTTGAGCAGGGGCTGTGACCAGGTCAGAGAAAAGTCAGACCATACCCCACTGACCAGACTCTCTCCAATCTAATTCAATTCAGTAACCCAAGCTGGAAGCTCCCACAAGAGTCTGCACCATAGGTGCAGTTCAATGGCTATTTAAAGCCCTTTACAAGCTGGTCCTCACCTACCATGATACAGTCGAGGTGGCTTTTTTGCTGTTGCTCATACATGACCCTCTATCTCCCATCTCCATGAGATCGCACTGGCTGTGACCCATGCCTGGATTGCCCTCCCTACTTATGTCCGTTTCTTAGAATCTCTCATTTCTTTGAAAACTAAGCTTGTGCCACCTTCTTCAAGAACTCTTACGTGATGCCCTTGGCTGCCAACGTCATCACCTTTTATAGATTTTGCTTGTGACTACGTTTGCAAAAGTGGTCTCTGCCAAGAGAACCCAAGCTACTGTCTTGTCTTTATCTTTGTATCTCCAGCACCTAGCACAGTGCTAGGCACGCAGTAAGTGCTCAGTAAAGGCTTTTTGATCGATTAAGGCCCTACTATGTGCCTGGCACTCCACTGGGTGCTGAGAATAACAACAGGCACATTAATAGCTAGTATTTACATTACACTTTACACACCTTCATCCCATTTGAGGGGTGGCGACTTGATCCTGGGCCTGGAGTCAGGAAGACTCATCTTTGTGAGTTCAAATCTGGCCTCAGATACTTGCCAGCTGTGTGACCCTGGGCAAGTGACTTCTCCCTGTTTGCCTTAGTTTCCTCATCTGTAAAATGAACTGGAGAAGGAAAAGGCAAACGCTCCAGTACCTCTGCCGAGAAAACCCCAAATGAGGCCATGGAGAGTTGGACGTGACTGAAAAATGACTTAACGATGAAAATCTCATTTGATCTTCACAACTGTCCTTTGGCTTAGATGCATTTTACCAATAAGCAAAGAGATGCAATGACTTTTTCAAGATCACGTAGCTAGTAAATGTCTGACACAGGATTTGAACTCAGGTCTTCCCGACTTGAAGTCAGTTCTTATTCTGTCCATTACACTGAGACAACGGAAGACAAAGACACACACACATACACATACACACACATACACACACAGACATAGACACACAGACACAGACACAGACACACACATACACATACACACACATACACACTCACACACATACACACACACATACACACACACATACACACAGACATAGACACACAGACACAGACACACAGACACAGACACACACAGACATAGACACACACACACAGACACACAGACACAGACACACACATACACATACACACACATACACATGCACACACATACACACACATACACACATACACACACATACACACACAGACATAGACACACAGACACAGACACACATACACATACACACACATACACATACACACACATACACATGCACACACATACACACACATACACACATACACACACAAACACACAGACATAGACACACAGACACAGACACACACATAACACACACACATGTACATATGCACACACAGACATACACATACACACATACAAACATACACACACAGACACAGACACACATACACACACACGGTCTCTGTCCTGCCAGAGCTCATAATTGAATCCAGCTGTGTTTTAAGACAGACATTAAAGAGATTTCCAAAAATAGGTTAACAAAGACAAGGCCCCTAATTTTTTTAATCAGTCAACAAGTATTTCATTTTCTTTATACTCTAAGCACATAGCACAGTGCCTGGCAAAAATAGTAGGAAAATACAGTTATTTTTTATTTTAAAAGATGTTATTTATGTTCGTGAATAATGGATTTATTATTTTTGTTTTCAAATGAATTAAGAAACAGTCTAAAAAGTCTAGGCTTTACTCTCTAATCCAGCAAACATGGATAGATGTAACTTATGTGCAGAAAAGTTCTGTGGGGTCCTTAATAAGTTCGAAGGGTATAAAGGGGTCCATGAGACCAAAAAAACTTGAGAACCCAGTACTAGGCGGGTGAGAAGATCCTTTTCAGTGTGGCCTTAATGCTGAGTCTAACTGGATGTGGTTTTGTCTCTTAGGCCCCAGAAAATAGTGACAGCTCTGTCCATAGGAGCCACAGCCCCTCTGGGACGCAGAGTCCCCAGGGTGGCCAGCCTGACCCAGCGTCCCCCAGCCCCAGTGTTGTCATCGAGAGCATTCCTAATGAGAAGGAAGGCATGGCCAGCCCAGAGCCAGTGTTGATGAGCAGCATAAATGGGGAAAACCCTCAAGGCAAGAGCACCGTGGAGTCCCCTCCCAAGAAGCCTCAGCCCCTCAAGAGGGCCAGGAAGACCAGCGATGTTCTGCTGATGGTGGCCAAGATCAATTCAGAATTACCCAAGCCAGGGCAGAGGACTCACCCAGTTGATCCCCCAACCCATAAGCCTCCTTCCTCCATTCCAGAGCTGGAAGGGGGGAAGAAAGGACAACCTCCAGGGGACCTTAGTGGTCCACAGAAAGTTACTGAGGATTCTGCCAAAAAGGTGGAGAAACTGAGGACAGTGGGTGGCCCAGGCTCCACAGACATACCTCCTAAGAAGAGTGAAAAGCCTCAGATCGAAGTGGGCAAGGGTGGCAAGGTGCTCCAGACC
>CM053622.1:14172591-14204332 GCA_028646595.1 Phalanger gymnotis | reverse complement strand
AGGGAGTGAAGGAGGATCGGTGGGTGCGAGCGATGGACCCAGATTTCCCCTATAGTTATTGTAGCACTCCCTAATAATGAGAGCTATCCCAAAGTAGAATGAATAGATTACCTCGACAGATAGTGAGTTCCCCGTCCCTGGTGGTCTCCAAGCAGGGGCTGGGTGACTGCTTGTCCAGAATGTTGTAAAGGGATCTTTGTTCAAGTATGAATTGGACTGGACTGCTTCGGGGACCCCACTTTGATGTTCCTTTCCCACAGCTTGAAGGCTCTCTGAGGTTGGAGCATTTCAGACATTTCTCTTACAATCATCCTTGGTGCCTAACCCCAAACACTGTTAGTCTTAGTAATAATAATGATAGCTAATATTTTACAAGGCGTTTACTATGTGCCAGCCACTAAGAGATTCCTATATCATTCGATCCTCACAGCAACCCTGGGAGAGAGGTGATACTATTATTCCCATCTTACAGATGAGGCAAGCAGAGGTAGTGACTTACCCAGGGTCACACAGATAGGAAGTGTCTGAAGCTGAATTTGAACTCACGTTTGGCATATTGTGAAGCCTGGCCCCAGAATGAAGGACGGATCAGACAGTCCGTATTTAATCTCTCTCCGAGGATTCAGAGGGCACTTAGGCTCCTTCCTGTAGGGCCTCAGCATCCCATCCATTATCATCACACCGTGGCTCTGCAGGAGGAGTTGGTTACAGTTAGGACTTCTAAAGGCCCCTCCAGCTAGAGCATATTACAATTCTGCGAATGTCAGATCAAGCAGAGCTGACTAATGGCAGGAGTCCCCTGGGGGCTGTGCGCCTCTCTGTGTTTTTCATTTTTGTGGGGGCTTTGATGTTCCTCCTTTATCTGGGCCCACGGAGTCTGCCGATCACAAGCCTTGGTTTGAGTCCATCCCAAGCCATTCAGCATGTGTCTTCTGAGGAGGCTCCCGGGGAGGAAGGAGCCCAGAGTCACTAACTGTGGGACCCTTCTAGGCCAACCCCCCGGAGCTGGATCTGGCTGAGAACCTGGCGTTGCTCCAGAACCTCAATGAGTCCAGCGTCCTGAACACGCTTCAGCACCGTTACCAGGCCCAGCTCCCGCACACGTACACAGGACCAGACCTGATTGTCCTGCAGCCCCAGGGTGCCCCGGCTCCTTTGTCTTGGAAGGTAAGGTGTCAATGGGGCTTGGTTGGGGGTTGTGGAGGAAGACTGGGAGTCTTTGGGGAGGCCTCTGGTGATATGTGTTCGTCCCCTGAATTGAATATAAGCATCTTGAGGGCAGGGGCAATTTTTTTTGAGTTCTTAACTCCTAACACAGAGCTGGGTCCATAACAGGTACTCAACGAGTGTATATTAAAATAAATTTAATTAATTCATTTAATATGTATTTGTTCAGTGCCTTCTATAATAATATAATGATGTGGAGAGCTTTCCTTTCTGTAGCTGAGGGAAGCATTGGAAGGGGTTTCCATACTAGATACCAAACCTCATGTTGGGGGTGGGTTCACTTGCTTCAACATCTTCATCTATGAGATGGGGATTTGGACTTGGCCTCTGAGCTCCCTTCCAGCCTGGACTCTATGATCCTGTTTGCTCTCTGTGTGACCTTGGGCACCTGGGCCTCAGTTTCCTCATCCGTAAAATGAGATTGGACTCCATGGTCTCTCGGGTCCTTTTCAGCTCTGGACGTAGGATCCTGTGAGTTCAGAGAGAGCTGCAAGGCTGGGCTGATTCCAGGGTACTGCTATACTTCATTCAAGGGCTGGGGGCTAACCACCCTGTTCCTACCTCTCCAAGGGGAACTGGGGTGTATCTGTGTAGAAGTCCTATTAAATCTACCCCCCAGTGACCTGGGGTCTTGGATAAGTCTGCCTTGTGGAAAGTGGTATGATACAAGGCAACCATTCTCAAGGTGTGGTCACCGAGACCCTTTCAGGGGGTCCACGAGGTCAAGATTTTTCATAATAACGCTAAGATGTTTTCATTTCTAACATAGTAAATATTGATAGATCTAACCCTCATAAAGAAAAGTCTTAGAACTTAGTCATTTTTAAGAGCATGAAGGGATCCTGAGATCACAAAGTTTGAGAAACTCTGATTGAATGGGAAGACGCTTTGGCCTGGGAGTCAGGATTCCTGGAGAAGGAGGACGGACGGCTGTCTTCAAGTTCTTGGAAGCTGTGATGGGGGATTAGCCGAATTCTGCTTGGCCCCTTG
Source organism: Phalanger gymnotis (assembly GCA_028646595.1). NCBI lineage: Eukaryota > Metazoa > Chordata > Mammalia > Diprotodontia > Phalangeridae > Phalanger > Phalanger gymnotis. The sequence continues at coordinate 14,202,115 of CM053622.1, read as the reverse complement.
AGGGCCAAGTTCCATCTGGTGTCAGGGAGAACTTCTTAACCACTAGTGCTCACTCCAGCACCAGAGGTGTACAAGAAAGATATAGATGGTCCCTTGTCAGCACCCTGTGGGCTCTGAGGCCACATCCGTCTCTGAAATTCTGTGGTTGTCCAAACTGGGGTCTGCTCTCAGCTTTGCCCATGATCCAATGAGATTATATTTGTCAAGGGCTTAGCACAGCGCCTGGCACATGGTATGTGCCGGATGAAGATTTGAGCCTCCCCTTTCGGCCAAGTCGCTCAGTCCCTCTGGGCGTCAGCTGATAATGATCCTCCCATTGGACAGATGAAGAAACAAGCCTATGGCCATAGCAGATGCTTAATCTTAGACTGCTGTGGTCTCTGTAGCAGCTGGGGTGCCACTGGGCTCCTGTTTCATGAAGGTGGTTACTCCATCTGCTAATGTCAAGCTTCATCCATCCTCACCACCTTCTACGCGTCCAGCTCTTAGGATTAGAGGTTTTAAAGCTAATCCTTTCCTCCCCAGGCTGTAGTGTCAGTTTTGCTTTCCGTGACCACCAGGTGGCAGCATAGACCCACAGTTAAGTTCAGGTCTTGGGGAGCAGGTTGGGGGAACCAAAGAAGGGGGCAGCGGGTCTGTGCTCCTGGTGGGGGGAGCCCCTTGCTTTTGGAACCTCTGGAATGACATGGGAGCCCAGAGGGAGGGGGCAGAGTGAGTGAGATGTGAAAGGGGGGGTTCTACTGGATGGCGGTAGGGACCTCCCCTCTTGGCTCTTAGAGGAGAGAGAAGCAGTGACCTGTATCACTCTGGAGGCCCCTACCCGGTGGTTTTACCTCCTGGGGATCTGTCTTGCTGGCATAGCATACCATTATCTTATCTCCCAAGGGCCAGTCTCCAGTGGAGTAATGACCGTTGGGAGCCTGGGAGGGAAGTGAAGTCACAGACCTGGAGCTGGGCAGAACCTCACAAGCCATGTACAACAGCCCCCTCGTTTTACAAATGGAGAAACTGAGGCCTAGGGGGATTTAGTGGCTTGTCTAAGTGACTGTAGGCAGCAAGTGGGATTCGAATTCAGGTCTTCTGATTGGAAAAAGCATAGATTAAGCACTTACTTTGTGCCAAGCATCGCTGTAAATGCTGGGAATTAAAGCAGAAAGATAGGCAGCTCCTGCTCTCAAGGATTCCCCGCTGGAACAGTGGGAGATGCCACATGGAAGAGGCTTTAGCCATGTGACAGATGGCAAGGACTTTGGGGCTTAGCAGCTGGGTGGATGGCAAGGCCAGGGGATCTGGAGGGCACAGCCGCAGAGGAGACGCTCTTGTGATTGCATACCCTATCTCCTTCAATGCTTCTCATGTTCATTTTTAGCTTTAAGTAGATCAATCAATCCATTAATAAACATTTATTAACCACCTACTATGTGCCAGGCACTGTGCTAAATGTTGGGGGTGGAAAAAGAGGCAAAGGCCATAATCTAGGGATTAGATCATTTAAAAACTTCATATTAAGAGAAAACCTAGGTTCTGGGTCCTGGTGGTAGGGTGCCTGCCGCGAGCCAGCTGAGGCTTCTGCCCATGTGACTGGTTGGGTACAGTGGGAGCTGAGAGTCTCCTCTTGGAGGGGCCTCACCACAGGTCCTCTTGACCTATATGAGTTGATGGAGCCATATTCTTTCAGAGCTGATCCAATTTGGGGGGAAAACCCTAGGAAATCTATTTTCCTTCAGGACTCACTTACCTCTGCCTCTAAATGAAAGAGCTAATACATCGTGGAATCTCACCTTCAGGTGCCCAAAGGAAGGAAGGACGGTCTGGCACCTCATATCTGCTCCCTAGCCCAGAAGGCCTACTGGGCCATGCTAAGCCAGCGCCAGGACCAGACCATTGTACCCCTGGGCAGGAGCGGGTCTGGTAAAAGTACTTGCTGTGAGAGAGCCCTGGAGTACCTGGTGGGCATCGCTGGCACTGTGGATGGACAGGTCTCAGGTACAGTTTGTGTCTTTGTGGATACGGGTGGATGTGGATGTGTGTGGACTTGGGGGGTACAATATGGGCACATGCACACACATGTACACACAACATAACACATAGCCATATGCACACACAACAGACACATGCGTGTTTATACACATTTATATTCAGACACATATTATGTGCATGCATATACACATATATATATAGTGTATACATGTATGTATGCATGCATATTGAGTACGTTTAAAGATATGACAATGTCCCTAATAGTGACAATAACCAGCTTTTATATATCAATTTAAGGTTTATAAAGTGCCTTTCTCCCCAGTGCTTTGCACAGTGCCTGGAACATGGTAGGGTGTTAGTAAGTGTTTAATGACTGTCTGACTTTACATATATTATCTCGCTTGATCATCAGGACACCCCTGCGAAGGAGCGGCTATGGGTAGATATATCAGGTAGACAGGTTTCAAGGCGTTTGGGAGCGTGATTGGAAAAAAATACAGCTTTATTTTCACTGACTTCTAACAGAAATTTAGCGTCTCTTTTAATTATTTAAAAGTCTTATTCTGAGGAGTCCATAGGTTTCACAGATTTTCAAAAGGGTTCAGGATATGGTATTTAAGTGTTTAAGAATCCCTGATGTAGGAGGTAGTAGCTGAGCCATTTCTTGAAGGAAGCCAGGGATTTTGAGAGGTAGAGGTGAAGGAGGAGGGCATTCCAGGCATGGGGGACAGCCAATGCAAAGGCGTGGAGGTGGGAAATGCCATGTATCTGGAACAGTATGAGGGCCATGTTGGCTGGACCATGAGAATGGGGTGGAAATGGAAGGGAGGAAGTGGGGGACATTCAGAACTTGAAGTATGGAGGGAGGTGGCATAGAAGGACCAGATCCTTCCACCGCAGCAGAGGGGGAACATTGAGTGACTTTGTGCCTTTTTGCAGTGGAGAAGATCCGTGCCACCTTCATCATCCTCAGGGCCTTTGGCTCGGTGCTGACTGATCACAGCTACAGCTCCACACGCTTCTCCATGGTCATGTCCCTAGATTTCAATGCTACTGGCAGGGTCACAGCGGCCCACCTTCAGGTGAGGGTCCTGCCATGGTCGGGGTGGGCTGGGCTGGGGTACAGAGCCCCGAGATCCCAGCCCCATGGGCTCTTCCTCCTCCATGTGACTGGGCACCCCAGGAGCCAGCTGGTCCTTGTCTCTGTCTGATACCCCATCCCTGTCACCACCGCCGTCACTGTAAGTGTCCCTGGCTGTCGGGAGCTGTCGGCTCCTTCCTGATTCTTGTTCAGTGACCCAATTTATCTCTTTCAGGAGCAAATGCCCAGGCCTGTCTGTTCTTCTGAACATTGCAATGATTAAATATTCATGAGTAAATATATAATTCAGCAGTTCATTAGCAGAATCTTAAAAGTGAAAGCTGAAATTAGACACTTGTTCCCTTAGCCTTCTGTGGCAAATCTCTGTTTGGGGAACACGCGGCCTGTTTGTTCCCCTCTCCTCCTTCCCCCACCTCCCCTCTAGAAATGTTCTGTATGGAACAAAACAGGGGGTAAGGTTCTAAGAAGGACTGGAGGAAGGTGCCTCCAGGAATGAGAGCTCAGCTAAGATTGAAGATGAGGCCTCTGGTGACCCTCTGCACAGGCGGAGGAGGGGAGCATCCATGTTGGCCCCTGGAAAGGATTGGTCCCTGCTTCCACCTCCCCAAATCCTCCTCGTTCTTTCTACCTTTAAGGGATCCTGAAATGCTGATTTAAGTCAGTTCTTTGGGCTGAGTCATTGAAGGCCTCTGATAAAGAGGGAAAAAAAGTTATCAACACACAGAGACAACGTTGGCTATTAACATCTCGGCTTGAATTTGTTTATTGACTTAGCCTGCCTTCTGAAGGAATGGGGAACAGGACAGGGGCCTGGCTGGAAGGAGACAAAGGTCCAGAGAGTCTCTGAAGAGATGGGGGGGAGGGCTGAGTGGAATGCCCCCGAAGGAGGATCTGGTTAGGCTGGGGGTGGAAGGGGCACCAGGTGTGGTCCCCGGTAGCATGGCGGGCACTAGCCACTGAGAAAAGGTTGGAAACATTTAATGAAGGGGTAATGAATGAATGAATGAATTAATGATGAGGGCCCCGCCATATTCCAAGGTGGCCTCCAGCTGGTTGGGAGATGTAAATATTCATCTGCTGTTTACCCCCTTGGCAAGAAGAGTGGACCAAGTATAAGGTCTTTCTTGTTCTCTGCCTGAGCCTTGGGCTTGCTAGACACCAGTCCAGGTGGCTGAGCCCTGGTCTGGGCTTTGTCTTAGTATCTCAGTTTCTATTTTCCCCCATGACATGCCTTCAAACCTTGGGGGATCATGGGAATGATGCTGAGTCAAGATCTCTATCTCTGACTCCCTCCCATCTCTTTCTCTTCTGTCTCTCTAGACCATGCTCATGGAAAGGGTTCGAGTGGCCCAGCAGCCAGAAGGGGAGGGAAACTTTGCTGTTTTCTCCCAGATGTTGGCTGGGCTGGACCTCGATACCAGGTAAGAGTCCACAGGTATGGAGTGCAGGGCAGGGGGACAACAGTGAACCAGGGATCCTGGTCTGGGTGTCGGGTGCTTGATCTTGGGTAATGCTCTTGGCCTGAGTGTTTGCTGGGAGATGCTTATTTTTTAAAAGAAGGGTTCCCTATGGTGGAGGCCATGAGGAAGATAAGCTTTATAATGCCTCTAGTCTTCAGAGGCCCTCTGGTCCAGGACCTTCGTTTTAGAGAAGGACTGAGGCTGAGAAAGGTGAGGTGATCTATCAGAGGTCCCCAAAGCAGTGTCAGAAGCATAATTTGAACTCAGGTCTTCTAACTCCAGATAGTGGATCTAGGGAGAGCCGGGAGGGCAGGGGTGGGTGAGATGGTCCAGCAGGTGGCTCTGGAACAAAGGTGAGATTTGAACCCAGGCCCTTGGATTCCAAACCCAGTGCTTTTCAAGCTGAGCTGGAGGGCTCACTTGGTACGGATGACATGGAGGGGGTGCCAGCATCTGGCAGAGGTCTAGACCTCTGAGCTCACCCATTTTTAAGATCTGATTCAACTTAATTCAGTTCAGTAAGCATTTATGGAGTGCCTACTGAATGCCAGGCACCAAGCTATGTGCTCTGGATACAAAGCCAAGAGGGAAAATGGCCTTTGTCCTCATTCTACTGAGGTTGTGGGTTTATACTATCTGATTTTTATGGAGGAAGAAACTGAGGCCCAGGAGGTTAAAATGACTTACCTGAGGTCACAAAAGCCATAAGCACCAGTGGTGGAATTTGAACTCGGGTCTTGTGACTCTGAGGCACTGGACCGTATTGTTTCCACAAATAACTTCTCTGATTCTATGCATTAGATTGGACTGCCATCTGAGAATGAGTAATGGTGGATGTTGAGCCTAGAGAGGAGAAAACTTGGGTCAGGGGAGACATGAAGCTGCAGGACCATTTGTCAGGGATGTTGTGGAGGGAATTCCTTGCCTGTGGGACTTGCTGCCCTCCGAGTTTCCCTCTTACTCTGATATTCTGCGACTCCATTAAATCTTTCCCCCCTGTGATGTAATTGGATGCCCATTTCACAGATGTGGAAATGGTTTGCCTTTGATGACACAGGTAGCAGGTGAGACTCAGTTCTGACGGCCCCAAATCTCCACTGAGCCCCGTGGCAAACACAGAACCTGATGGAGCTTAGTCACCTGACAGGCTTCCCGGAGAAGGGGGGATTTGAGACAGGTTTTGAAGGGAAGTGAGGGAGACAGGTTTGCCCAGTGGAATGGGCCAGAGGAAGGGGGATATTCCAGGCAGAGGGAATACAACATATGAAGAACAGCCAACCTTTCTGTCAGGAATGTCTTGTTCAAGCTCTAACATGCTATGTCTCTCCCACGGATTACCTTCTGGGCCTCTGTATTCTCATCTGTGAAATGGGGATGATGCCCCTTCCCTATCTCTCTCACAGGGCTGTTAGGAAGATGGAATATGATAGTGAATGGAAGCGTTGCTTAGTACAGTGTCTGGCACATAGTAGGACCTGAATAAATGCTTGTTGACTCGACCTTTCAAATACAAGAGATTATTGCTCCACCTCCCTCCGCCTCGTTTCTCCTTCCCCATCTCCTGGTCCAGGAATGATAGAAGCAGCTTCATTCCTACAGAGGATGAACTGACTTGGGTGGCATGCCACTGCCCGTAGTGGAGAAACAACCAATCAGAGAAGGCACCCTCCCCTGCCCCCACCCCCAATGTCCCTTGGCTTGTGACTCTCATACAATGGTCGCTGATGAGTCCATGAGCTGCTTCTCCAAACTGCCCTCAGTAAAAGGGTAATCAGCTTTTCGGAAGCCTTGTGTCTATGGGGAAGGAGGCAACCCCCTCATCTAGAACTCGGGCCACCTTCCTCCAGCTCTGTGATCCAATCGTGTCCAGTCCCACGCTTCCCACAATAGAAGAGGCTTTTCTGCCCAGAGATGGATTCACCCAGAAAGTGCTGTCCATTTTTCCCTCTGTCTGATACAGTTATAATAGTTTGCTGTGATAGAAATGAATAGTTTAGGAATGATTCTTTCTTCTTGGCCTGACTCCTTGTATGGGGCCTCCTTTGGTGGTTACAGAAGGTCTGTTTTGATAACCGGCTCTCTCCCCAAGCTAGATGGCTGGCTGCGTTTGGTGCCTGAGCTAGAGAGAGGCAGATAGGGCCTGGCGGGGCCTGGAGAGATTCCAGATGAAGATGAAGTGACATTTACAAATGTGTCCTGGCTCCCAGGGGCTTAGGCCAGACCCCCTTGGGGAAAGGCCAGAGGCTTTGGGGTTGAGCAGGGAGGAAGGGCTCTTTGCCCATCTGCCTGTTGGGATAGTCAACCACCAAGCACAAATAAGCCTTTCTGGGGATTGGCGTCATGGTGCCCGGGAAAGGGTAATGGCTTTGAAGTCAATCAGTCTGACTTTGACCCCTGGCTCTGAGCTTTATCTTGAGAAAGCCACTTAACTCATTTACATGTTGGTTCCTCCTGAGAGTAGAGGAACCTTGAGGGCAGGGACTAGCTTTTTTTTTTGTATCCTGGCACTTAGCACTATGCTTGGCTGTGTAGGCCTCAGTTTCCTTTTCTTTGAAATGAAGGAGGTGGACAGTTTGATCCCTAAAGTCCATTCTAGCTGTAATTTCATGACTCAGTGGTACTGACAGGTTCCTGGTGACTCTAGAGGCCCTGGCATTGTGAGCGTCTGGGCTGTGCCGGAGGGAGAGACGCGGCTGAGTGCCTCTGGAGAACGCCAGCTCTTTAGTCTTTTTCATCATGGTTTGCAGCGATATTTTGCTAGACATTCTTAGGTCTTTTCTCTTTGAGAATCCATGTCAGGATTCCATGAGGGAACTTCCGCCTTCCCCGGGAGCAAGAACATAGTTCATGCTTCTGTATCATGGGGCTCGTCATTCCCATTTTATGGACTGAGGAACTATCTCCACACATTCTCTCCATGTTCTCATTTCTGGTATTAGTTAGAAGGGGCTCTGTCTTCCCACAGGGCTGGGCTTCGTTTTTTCACCCCCCTTTGTTGTTTTCTTTCTTTCTTCCTTTCTTTCTTTCTTTCTTTCTTTCTTTCTTTCTTTCTTTCTTTCTTTCTTTCTTTCTATCTATCTAATCAGTCTATCTGTCTGTCTGTCTATCTATCTATCATCTATCTATCTACCTATCTGTCTATCTATCTATCTATCTATCTATCTATCTATCTATCTATCTATCATCTATCTATCTATCTATCTATCTATCTATCTATCTATCTATCTATCTATCTCAAGCAAAACCCAAACCAAAACCAACCAGACATTACGTTCCATTTCTTCCCATCTCAGCAGCAAGGCTGAGGTACCCATGAGAAACACAAGACCCTGGATGCCTTCTTACATGAGGGGATGGGGCCAAGCCCAAGCTTGCTAAAGGCTCGCCAGGGGCTCTCCCTCTCTCTCTCTCTGGGATCATAGGCTTTGGAGCTGGAAGGGATCTCAGAGGTCATCTGGGTCAAGCCCTTCATTTTACAGATGAGAAAACTGAGGCCCATAAACAGGTGGTGATGTCTGATGCTGGGATTTGAACTCACGTCCCCCAACTCTCCATCCTGTCCTCCGTCTAATGTGCCAGGCAGACATCATCTTCTTTGAGTGGGCGTTTTTTTCCATGGACAAAAGCCAGGTACCAAGTGGGTGAGGTCCTGGTCTGCCTTTGGTGGGTCAACTCTCTATCTCAAATGATAACTTAGGGATTGTCCTTGGAGGGAGGCAGTGATGCTCAGTGGACATAGCCCTAACTTTGGAGGCAAATGACCTGGGTTTGAAGCCTGTCTCTGCTACTTAATGCCTGTGTGACCTTGGACTGAGTCGCAGAGTTTCCTTATCTATAAAATGGGAATAGTCCTTGCACCACCTCTCTCACAGGCTTGTTTCAAGGAAAGTGCTTTGTAAGCCATACAACTTAATAGAAATGGGAGCAGGACAAAAAGCTGAAGACCTAATCCCAGTGCTCAGAGTTCTCTGTCTAGCTGGGAAAATCACATGTGCATAAGTGAGGTTAATTAATGTCTCCAAGGTCGCTTCCACAGCTTTTCATTTGGGTCTAAAGATTTGCTTAAAAATGAGAAAACATCCGAGGATGTGCAGGGAAGGACATTGGGAACTGAGGTGCTGAGGCAGGGAGGGACAAAGGCCTGCTTTGGAGACCCGAGAAGTCACGGGAAGGACACTGACCTTGGAGATAGAGCACAGGGCTGGGGAACCAGCTTTGCCGTGGATGGCCCAGAAGTGCCTTCCCCCTTCGCTGTTTGGACTTTCGGGAGGTGAGCGCTAAGGGGGCTTCCACTGGAGACACTGTGGTCTAAGATATAGAACTGCCAGGGATGCACAGGCTGAGGTCAACCCCCTCCTTTTACAGATGTGGAAACTGAGGCTCAGAGAGTCACACAGCTTGTAAATGCCTGAAGTGGGATTTAGATTTATGTCTTCCGACTTCTTGTCCAGATCTCTATCTATAAACCATGCTGCCTCGCCAAGGTCTCTTCCCTTTGACATCCCCTGTTCTGAGGCCCCTCCCAGCTCTGACATCCCCTGTTCTCAGCCCCCTCCCAGCCCTGACACCCCCTGTTCTGAGGCCCCTCCCAGCTCTGACATCCCCTGTTCTAAGACCCTTCCCAGCTATGACATCCCCTGTTCTCAGCCCCCTCCCAGCCCTGATACCCACTGTTCTAAGGCCCCTCCCAGCTTTAGCACTCTAATCTAAGGTAAAACCATCTGGGATTCTGTAGCAGCCTTGAGGAGGTGTTTAAGCTGTTTGCAGTGCATTTCCCTCATGCCAATCTAGCTCCCTGGGCCAAAGTCCCTGACTCTGGTGCCCATAAGGCATCCATGTTGATTGCTGCGCATGTTTGCTTTGGCCCCTGGCCCTGCTGTCCAGTCTTCCTCCTGGGAGCCCCAGTACAAAGACTGTCCAGCGGAGGTGGCCTGGGCCCTCAGGGCCAGCTGACAGGGCTCCTCAAGGGTCCCTTTGTCCTCAGAGCATCTGTGGTGGGCAGGCTGGTAGACTCTGGGCCGTGGCCAGCCCCAGCCAGGGAAGATGAAAGCTGAAGGCTGCAGGGCTGCTGAGAAAGGGCTGAAGCCCAGGGGGGTGGGATGGCCAGTGTGGCAGTAGGCAGGCCTCAAGAGGGAGCTGAGCCTCCATGAAAGAACCTCCCTCTCCCTCCTCTCCCGCCTCCACACTCTCAGCAGCCTGGATTTCCTTTGCTTTTCTGCTGCTCTATTGTCTCCTAACACAACAGAGCCCTGAGTGGGAGCGGAAGCCACAGCATCCTCATTGAGACAGGAAACAAAGTGTGCTTTCAGGGGGAAAGAGCAGCCGCAGGCAGACCTCTGGAGGCCCTGGCTTGGGCCTGGGCCCAGCAAGCCAGCCTGGCTTGGCAGCACCAGCCAGGGTGCTGGGAGTGGGCTGCTAGCCAGGCCAGAGCAGAGGGAGACACACCTGAGAGTGAGCTCAGCTTCAGACCTGGAGGAGTGGGTGGCCTCCAAAGCAGGGGGAATCTCATTGCTCTGGAAAGAAGAGGCAAGGTTGTGGGGCTCAGCAGGCAGAACAAGGCTCTTGGAGTTGCCTAAGCCGACCTGTGGTCTGGCCCCTTCCACTTACTGTCACCTGTGTGACTCAGTTTCCTCCTCTGGAAAAGTGAAGGGGCTGGATGAAAGGATCTCTTCCAACTCTGAATCTCTGACTGTGATCCAAAGTCACCTAACCATTCTGGACCTCAGTTTACCTTTCTGGAAAAGACAGCTGTTGTAGTAGAGCACATGTTCTTAGCCTTTTTATGTGTATAATGGGCCCCTCCAGCTGTTAGTGTGGCAAATCCCATGTGTCTGTCCTCTGAATGATGTTCTGAAATGCACAAAATGAAACAATCAGGATTACAAAAGAAACCAGTGATGTTGCAATGCAGTTATCAAGTTCATGGACTCCCCTGGTTAAGAACCCTTGGAGTGTAACCTTCCAACAAGGCTTATGATCCTTTCACCCCAAGTCCCTTTATCTCTCCAGGCCTCAGGTTACCCTCCTATAAAATAAAGGGGCTGGGTCTCTGAAGCTCTTTCTCATTTTAAAAGTGTGACCTCAGCCTCTGTGGAAGAATGACAGACCAATGCTCTTTCTTCATGACCGACCCCTTTGTTCTTTCTCTCCCTATTCCTCACATGGAGGGTTCTTCTGTACCCCCAAACTCCTCTTGGAAACTACAGCGAGTCTGCCCCTGGGGAGAGATTCATGAGTGAATGATGCAGTGACTGGATTGATGGCCTTGCCTGGGCCTTAGGCCTCAGGGCCCAATGGGAAAAGCCTTGGACATGGAGTCAGAGGCTAGAGAACCTGGGCTCAAATCCCATCTATCCTTCTTACTACTGACATGACCTTAGGAAAGTCATGTAACTCCTCAGTTTTCTTATCAGAAAAATGGGCATTAGATGATCTCTAAGACCCCTCCCAACCCTAAAGCTTCTGATTCCCCTTGGAGAGGACTGTAGACCACCCATCTGAATAGCTGCTACATCAGCCAACATCTTCTCTCCGATCTTTTGGCTTATAATTAAAGTGTCTTAAATACAGAAGCCCCTCCTGGTCACTGTCTTGTTTTGGTGGAGGAGCTTATGTAACTCAATGAAACTATGAGCTATGCCATGCAGGGAAACCCAAGATGGACAGGTCGTAGTACGGGGTTTTGACAAAAAGTGATCCACTGGGAAAGAAAATGACAAACTGCTCCAGTATCTCTGCCAAGAAAACCTCATGAGGGGCAGCTAGGCGGTGCAGTGAATAGAGCACCGGCTCTGGAGTCAGGAGGAGCTGATTTCAAATCCAGCTTTAGACACTTGACGCTTAACTAGCTGTGTGACCTTGGGCAAGTCGCTTAACCCCAATTGCCTTGCCTTCCCCCCCCCCTAAAAAAATCCATGGACAGTGTGGTGGGCAGAAGGTCTTGGTGTGCTATGGTCCATGGGGTTATGAAGTCAGCCATGACTAAATGACTGGACACCAACAACAAATCTGGGAGGGACTGTAGAGGTCATCTAGTTTACTGCCACCTCCCATTTAACAGATGAGAAAACTGGGGCCTAGAGAGAGGTAGTCTGCTGCCTAAAGTTAGCTAGGCAACTGGCATTTATTAAGGGCTTACTATGAACTAGGCACTGTCTAAGTCAGGGACAGAACCAGGATGAGAACCCAAGGTCCCACTGCCCCCAGGCTGGCCTGTTTTCCAATATCCCATGCTTCCTTGACAGTTTTCCAAAGCTCAGACCTTCAGACAGGAGGACCAAATACCTGAGGAAAAGAAAAGTCACATATAGAAAGACCCAGAAAGACCCAGCTCACAGAGAAAGCCCCTTGGTGCAGGCTCTCCTAGGACTTGGGCCTGAAATGAATTCTCTTCCAGGTGTCGGGCTGGGTCACTTCATGGTTTCAAGCACTCTCCTAGGCAGAGATAGTCAGCATGGTGTTTGGACAGAAAGCCTTGTCTCAAGAACAAACTTGTTCTGGAGACTGTGAAATCACATCTCTTGTCTTCCATCCACGCTTTCAGGACAGAGCTATACTTGCACCAGATGGCGGATGGTCACTCCTTTGGCATGGGCGTGTGGGCCAAGGTAAGGAGAGACCAGCCAGATGTCTCCTTTCTCTAGGAGGGGTGGGGGATATGGAGAGGGGAAGGTTGGGTGGGAAGTCAAGAGGGTGTGTGTGCTTGCTCTTGCTCAGCTTTCCCTCGGCTCTGGCAGATGGGTTGAGTAGGAAGTCTGTGGCAGGCTTGGAATCTCATGAAAGTCAATACGTGTTTGTTAGGTGCCCTGTTTTCTGCCTGGAACTGGATGTGTGTGTGTGGGGTGGGGCAGCGAGGTAGAGGATGGAAAAGCACATAGCATGATGTTGGGGTGGGGGAAGAACACTGGATTCCTACCAGGAGAATAGAAGCTGCTGGAGGGAAAAGATGGCTTCATTTTTATTCTTGTATCCCCAACACCAGGCACAACACCTGGCTCTTAATAAATACTTGTTGTATTAAACTGCATCGAATTAGAATCAAAAGTCTGGGTGACCCTGGGCAAGTCACCAAATTGGAAGTTTGGAACCTCAGCAATTGGAAGATGCCCAGAGCATCCCACTTTGGTGTGGTTGTTGTCAATAGCGTGTTTTTCCTTACGTTGACTTTGTATTTGCCTTGATTGAAGCTGCTTTGCCTACTTCTTAGGGTACCAGTTTCTCTCAGAGATACAGAAAAAGCCTGTCCCTTCACTTGTGTTTAGGCTGTCCTAGGAGGGTCCTCTTGAGCCAGAACCAGAGACTTTGGTGTAAGGGCCCCCTGGGCGCTGCATGGTATATGGCACTAGGGTTGATACAGAAGAAGGATCACTATCTGGCCACTGGACCCAGATGGCTCTGGAGGAGAAAGTGAGGCTGGTGACCTTGCCCAGCCCTCCTTTACTCAAATCAAAGTCAACTGCAAGTCATGGCACCATTTCCCTGATGTCATGGTCTTGTTCGAGAGCCAAGGACAAACACAAGAACACTAGTCAGAGGATCTGCGTTCAAGTCCTGCTGAGGTGTTTACTCCTTGAGTGACTGTGGGCAGGTCATTTAACCTTTGCATTTCTTAGTGTTTTCCTCTGTAAAATTAAGGGGTTGGACTAGCTGGCCTCTGAGGTCCTGTCCAGCACCAGAGTGATGATTCTCTAAAATGGCGCTGGTAATGCCCACAGTGCATGTCACAGGTTTGTTGTGAGTATAAGAGAAGATACCATTTGTAAAGCTTGTTATATGGCAGTGCCTTGGGGGCGAGGGTAGGGAGGTGACTTCTAGACAGGAAAGACTGAAATAAACACCAAAAATCAGAGGCTCTCTTCATGCTGGAGTCTTGGGATCACAAAACATTAGAGTCGAAGGAGTATTTGAAGAGTCCAAACACCTTGTTTGACAGAGGAGGACGCTGAGGCCCAGAGAGGGAAGATGACTTGCCCAAGGTCACACAGCTCACAAATAGCAATCGGGACGTGAACTAGGGTGTTTTGATGGTAGACCCCAGACTCTTTCCACTACATGTAGCTGCCTCTAATTAACTGAGGAGAGCTATTCCTACTTGGTAGCAGAGAGGTCAGTGTTATTGGCTGGAATAGTCAAGGTAGATTTCATAGAGGAGTGGGATTTGGGCAGGACCTTGAAAGAAGGAGGGTGGCCCAATTACTTGGACATCTTCAGTCTCCCAGGACTCACTGTAGGTGATGCAAAAACCTGCCTGGAAATTTGAGCAGCCCTTACTCATGGCCAAGTTCACTTGCTCATTGGCATGTCCTGCACTGGTGTAATTTAAAGTAGGAACATACAATCGATCTACATTTATTGAGCACCTATTGTATATGAGGTGTTGTGGGGGACACAGAGGATCTACAAAGCTTTGTTCCTTTCTTCCCCTTCCTCCAACAATCAGGTCAGTTTTTGCCTCTTTTGTGATGCAACCTGAGGGATGCACCCTGTGCCTCTCACAGATGGTATTACCTTCCTTCTCAGTTTTTCCAAAAGCCTTTTGGTTCTCTCTTTTGCCCTGTTACATTCAACTTTGTATCATACTTCCTTGTGTACCTGCCCCTTTGCCCAAGAAGAATGTAAGATCCTTGAGAATGGGGCTTTATTTTGGTTGCCTTTGTATCTCTAGCATTTAAATCAGTTTTTGTTTTTGTGGGTTGGGGTTTTTTTTTGGCAATTAAGTGACTTGCGCAGGGTCATATAGCTAGTAAGTGTCTAAGGCTGAATTTGAACTCAAGTCCTCCCGATTCCAGGGCTGATGCTCTATCTACTGCTATCCGTCTAGCTGCTCCTAAGTCAGAAGTTTTTAGCCCTCTTTGTGTCGTGGAACCCTTTGGCAGCCTCGTAAATACATAAAATAACATTCATAGGCGTACAAAAGAACCAATTACATTGAAGAACAGTTACTTAAAAAAAGGTCAATGACCTCAGGTTGAGAGCCCCTGATCTAAACAGAGTGACTTATATATGGTAGGTGTTTATGGGATATTTATTGACTGCGCGAACGTACATAAAGCACATCTAACAATGAAATAAATATGTGTATATATATATATGTATATATATATATATATATGTCCATGTGGGTATAAGCTTACTGAGCAGTATGGAGAATAATGGCTCATCTTCCCTATAGGACCTTATGGTTTACAAAGCACTTACCTCAGAATAGGGGACCCATCTGGAGAAGAGTAAGTAGGAGCAAGGTTTACTGGGGAGAAAACCAAGGCTGAAAGATGTCAGAAGACTTGGCTAAGGTCACATAATTGGTAAGGGTTGGGATCAGGATTAGAATCCAGGCCTTCTGACTCCTGAGTCCTGTGTGCCTTCCACTCCAGTGTGCCATGCTTTAGGAGGTCATCATGGTGTGTGTAGGAGATCTGTGTGGGCTAGAGTGATCAGCTCATGGAGGGGGTACAGCTTTGCACCGCTAAAGAGAGCCTTACAGACACTGAGGGACCATCTGCCTCTTTAGGGATTGAGTTTCCAGTAGAGGCCAGTGGAGCTGACCTCTCTGGAGCCTCCCTGGCTCTAGGCTGTGCTTTGGTGAGCTTTCGAGGAGGGTCTGTTTCCTCTTCTGTCCTTTGTTCTTGCCAGGGGGTTGTGTGGGTTAGGACAAAGTTGCCTTCTGCTGGCCTGCCCAGGGACCCATATGTACAGCCAGAAATGAGGGATGAGGGCCTGATGTGGGCACGCCAGCTATGGATAACATCTCATATTTTATCTTCATTATAGAGCTATTCATCAAACTGAGATGAATTAGCTGCCATGAGCAGAGGGTCCCTGGGGGACCTGCTGGGGGGCGGAGCTGGGGGGTTTGGCTGGTCCACCTCCCATTAATCATTCTCAGTGTCTGGGCCTGGGTGCTTCTTTTAACAGTGACCTACAGGGCTAGGTTTGAAAGCGCTCACCAAAGATGATGCCTTATTTCTCCATTTCCCCCATACCCGATTTTGTGTGCTGAAGCTGTGATTGGTCCTGAGAGCCCGCTGGGGTCCCAGAGTCTGGTGTGGCCTAGAGCAATATTCCTGGAGGTTTCTGGGTTCATGGAGGAATGAAGTTTTGGGTCCCTCCCAAAGATAACATTCCTGACATCCATGGTGGGGGGAGGTGGCAGTTCTGGAAGGAGGTGTCACGAGAAAGCTGGGGCTGATTTTCTCCATCTGCCTTCCCTGCCTCCCACACACTTCGCCTTGTGTTACCTGGTTGAACTGGGCGACCTCTTCGAGACCTTCCGGCAGGAGGTTTCTGTGAGGAATGAGCAGCAGCTCTTATCTCCAATTCCTTGACAGGCATACAGGAACTGGACAGGACAATAATCCATGTAACTACCACGTAGTCATGTGTGGAGAAGAGACGTAACAGTACAGGACCGTTTCCTTTATAGTCGTAAGGCTCTCACACTGTCTTTACCACGAGGCGGCCCGAGTCGATGGTCCGACATCTTTGGGAAATCAAAATGGGAAATCAATGGCTGGGAAATCAAGAAAGAAGTCAAAAATATAGTTATCAATGTACGATTTTTTTTTTGAGAAAGGTAAAAAGTGGCACTGTATTGTAACCACATCTTAGAGGGCTCTGGAGTCTTAGGGGAGAGGTCTTAGGGTACATTAAGGCAAGCTTAGTATCCAAAACCTAAGGCAAGAGATGGTCTAGAAGAATGGAGGCCAAGAGAGATTAAGGACCTTGTTTAGGGTCACCCAGGTAGGAAGTGTCAGAGGTGGGACTGGGACCCAGATTCTCTGACTCTAGTGCTCTTGCTACTGGGCTGTGTCCCCTCTGAGATTGAGACCATGTCCTATGAGAATCAGGGGAAGGACTTGGGGATATTTAGCTGGAGAAGAGAAGATATAAGGGGAGATAATATCTCTTTCCTAGGATCTGAAGGCCTGTTATATAGAAGAGTGTGGAATAGGCTTGCTTTGGGTGGACCCAGGAGACGGAGTTAGTAACAAGGGGCAAGACTGCCCAAGAGGCCAATTCCAGTTGAGTGTCACCTCTGAATGAGGGCAGATGTTCCACAGTGGGATGAGCTGCCTTGGGAGGCAGCAGGTTTCCCATCCCTAGAATTCTTGAAGCAAAGACTAGGAGATCATTTCTCAGGTGTGTTGAAGAATTGATTCATATTACAATATGGCAGCTTGGATTCAATGCCTCCAAGTTCCTTCTGACCCAGAGATCCTATAATTCTGGATCTGGAAACCCTGGCCAATGAAAGATACTTGAAAGCAAAGGCTTTAACTTTCTTTAAATTTTTTAAAAGGCTGTCATGTGCATGAAAGGATAATCTTATTCTATGTTGGTCCAAAGGGTAGAATGGGTAGAAATTACCAAAAGAGAGATTCGGACCTTGCACAAAGCAGAAATCAGGCTGCCCTGGGTTGTAGTGAGCTCCCTGTTCTGGGGCCTTGATGTCCATCTTTCAGGGACTCTGGAGTTGGGCCTTCTTCCTGAAGGACAGGTGGCTTGCTGAACCCTTAGTCTCCTTCCTGCTCTAAAGTCTATCCTTTCCCCATGTTCCTTCCTCTTGCTACCCTATGCAGGGCCGTACTCCCACCCCACACCCATTTTGAAGGAGAAATGAAAATTCCTTTTCTCTTTGTACAACTTCCCTTGGTGGGTGGGGCTCCCTGTGTGAGCAGCCACAATGCTACGTTTTTAAAAGCAGTAAAGCTCATGCTTCCAACCTCAGGATAGGGGTTTTGCGCTTTACTTAACCCGTTCTGACATGTGGACTCATTTGTATCATCCAGAGGGTTATTATTTACTCTTCCTGCTGTTTTTGAAAAGAATAATGAAGGCTTTGCTATTTGGCCGGGGGCAAGTGCCTGGCTTCTTCATCTCTAGAACGGGCATGATGATACCTGTGGTACTCACCTTATGGGACTGGGAGGCTCAGACGAGATCAAATCCAGTTTTCTACTCACAGAATGAAGAATAAACATTAGACTCATTTTATTTGGCTCCAGAGGGTTGAAATAGCAACAAGAAGAAATGTCAGAAAGGCAAATTGAGGTATGAATGACATTGGGAGGTAGGTGCCTTCCAGCTCTGAGAGTCTGGCATCCTGTGAGTAAGAATCTGAAGCCCAGAGAGGGCATCTGACATCTCCAAGGTCACCTAGCTGGTCAGGGAGCACCAGAACTTGGACCAGAAACCAGCGTCTCAGTGTCCTTTCCATGACACCAGCATGCGCCAGCACATCGATTAAATTCTAGATGGTTCCATGCAGAGGCTGTGTGCAATCCCCAGTAAGGGAGTTCAGTGTAGGTACAAGAAGTCAGGTAAAGAGGACTTGAGAATGACCATTGAGGGTGGATCAGATTTGCATGGGGAGAAAGAAGACTACGGAAGTATTTCCTGGTTATTATAACATTTCTACCAGACTTGGAGGTTTTCCAAGCATTTTACTTATGTTATCTGATTTTCACAATAACCCTAGAACGTAGATGCTTTTATTTTTCCCTTTTTACAGATCAGGAAACTGAAGCGACAATGGCAAAGTGCCTTGCCAAGTATCATAGAGTTAGTAAGTGCATGAGATCAAGTTTGAACTCGGGTCTGCTTGACTCTAGGCCCAGCACACTATCCACTATGCCACCTCACTGCCTGGAGTCAGGAAGATCTGGGTTCAAATGCAGCTCCAGATACTTCCTAGCTGTGTGGCCCTGGGCAAGTCACTTAACCTCTGCCTCCATTTTTCTCACCTGGAAAATGACTATAATAACAGCATGCCTTCCAGGGTTGTGGTAAGGCTAACAATGAGATGATATTTTTAGAATGCTTTGTGAATCTTAAAGCATTCTAGAAATGCCAGCTAGCTGTTACCCAGGGATTCTTGTGGGTGGTATGGTGTTTTCTGCAGCTGACCCATGCCCTGACCCATTGGCTGAATCTCATAGGCCAAGTGGACCAGATCCTTTGGGATTCCCAGAGTGAAAACCTATGGGATGGTGGAGTCTCTGAACAGTCCCGGCTGGTGAGGAGTCCCCGGAGGGTCACAACAAGGCACTGATACCATCCCAATCGGCTGGGGACCTCCAATCCAGGGATTAGCAGCTCCTTGGAGTGCAACCAATTTGAAGACACATTACAAACCTGGTGGGCCTCAAATCCTCCAGGAGCCTTAAGCCCAGGCTCATTGACAGACGTTCTAGAACTAGGGAGGGGGAGTCTGGAGAGAGCTGGGGGTGGGGTATATGGGTGGGGGGCACACAGAGTCTAATCCTACAACCTCGCCCACCTGAGCTCCACCTGAAGAAAAGCCAGCAGGGCCTGGTTCTCAGGTTAGGCCCACATCCTCCTTTGGGCTGGCCTGTCTCTTGTTGTTTATTTCTCTTAATACTCACATTAGGGCCTTGCTGCCTGCGACATATCAGCTTTTAAATGGAAGTTATTTCCAAGCTGCTGAGGCCCCAGCAGCCATTTGAAATCATAAAACCTTCATATTATTCTCTTCTTGTCAATAATTTATTTTTCTTAAACCAAGACTGATTGAGGGGAGTGGAGGAAAGGGGTGAGAGAAACCCAAAGAACTCACCTCCCATCCGACCACATATTGCTTCTGGCTGTTTTATTTCAGGTTTTAGCCCCAGGCAATTTTTTTTATACTCAGTTATCAACTCCGGAGCAATGGGCTAGGCCTCTGAATCCAAGGGCTGAGTGAGGCCCCAGCAATGGGGGAGAGGGACAGGAGGAGTGGGGTGAAATGCCCAGAGGCTCCTGGTGCGGTCATATGGGATATGGAGTGGACTCAGGGAGAGAGGAAACTGGATGGATCTGAGGGGCCATGGGTCTGCCAGGTAAGAGGGAAATTTGGAGAGTGTGAGCACATTGGAGGTCATGGAAAGGATGCTGAATTTGGAGCTGGGAGGCTTTGGTTCAAGCGACTTAATTAAAGCCTCTGTGGCTTTAGTTTCCTGGGGGCGATGCATTGCAATGTGGGCTTGGGTTGGAAGACCTGGGTTCTAATCTGGACTCGGCTGCTGCCTCTGCTGCCCTATGTGTCTTTGGAGCAATCCTTTAACTTTTTCCTGGCTTTATTTTCCATATCTGTAAAAAAGGAGGGGTTTGGGACAAAGGTCAGAACTAGGAACAAAGGATAGAAGAGAGACAAATGAAGGTGTCTGAGCTGGAGTCCCAGATGAATTAGGAGCCTCCAGGAGGGAGGGAGTTTCCCATGATTGCAGGTCTTTAAGCAGGGGTTGGATGACCACTTGTCAAGGAGATGGTAGAGAGTTGGGTCTGGATCTCAGAAGGTTCCTTCCAGCTCTGTGTCTGTGCTTCTGGGACCAGCTGACTTCCAATGTGTCTTTCAGCTTGAAATTCTCTGCTTTTCTGATGCTAGATTGAAATCTTTCTTGTCCAGACCCTCTGGGAAGGAGATGAGGCAACCCCACTAGGCTGTGGATCTCTCGGGGCAGGCTGGGCATCAGAGGACGTGTCCAGAGGTTCAGGCCCCTGTTGCTCCCATCCTGGCCACTCCAATGCCCTCTGGGATTGTTGTGTTCTCTAGGACATCGACCCACCCCAAAGATCAGGATGGATTCACATCACCATTTTAAACATTTTAATTCAGTGAGCATTTATTAAGCACCTGCCATATGCTATTTTAATTCAATGAGCACTTATTAAGATCCAATCATGTGTTATTTTAGTTCAATGAACATTTATTAAGCACCTATCATGTACCAGGCACCTTGCTCAAAATTGGAGATCCAAAGCTCCCCTGCCCTCAAGGGGAATGAAGTGTGAGAAACCTGGAAAACTAGGAAGGGGCTGGGTTAGGACAGATAAGGAATCCGAGGCTGCCAGGGGTTGAGCGATTTGTCTAAGGTCACCTAGGTAGTAAGTAGATGAGCTAGGATTTGAACCCAGTTCCTTTTCCCACTACACCATGACTCACTTTTGACTTTGTATCCTGAACCCAGTACAGAATGTGGTAAATAGTAGACACTCAATATATGCTGGTTGATTGGTTGAATCTAGCACTGTTTTGTATACCATCTTACTGGGGCTTTGAATTTGCTTGGTCTGTCCCCAGGTGAGCCGGCAAACACAGGCTGGACAGGGATCATCCCTTAGACTAGTCTGTAACCCCCAGAGCATCTTTTCCAGGGCTGGGCGCACACTACCTGGCTCAGCAAATACTTGGAGATCAGCCTGAGCTCTGACAAGACAGAGATTGGGCACATCCTGCCTTCCTCTCCTTCACTCTTTTTCTTACAATGGTGTGTTGCGTCTATTTGGATCGAAAGGAATTGGTCTTCCTGGGCAACCTGGAGAAGGTGGGGGCTGCATGGCCCCAGCTGCCCAGAGGAAGTGGACTTGTTTAAGGTCACCTCACAAACGAGGAGCCATTGAGGGAGAAACAGGCTTCCTCATTCCAGGTGCCCCATCACCCTCCCCTGCATCTTCTCTCTCTCTCCCTCCCTCCCTCTCCCTCCCTCCCTCTCTCTCTCTCTCTCTCTCTCTCTCTCTCTCCCCCTCCCTCCCTCTCCCTCCCTCTCCCTCCTTCCCCCCCACTCTCATTTAAATCAGCCCAGGCACCGTTTTTCTCTTTTTGAAAATGAATCGAGGAAATAATAGGCATTTCCCTCCCTCCCAGAGGACGAGGCGTCTGACACCTTCATGAGATACCAAACTGCTCCATCTGTGAAGAGACAAAGCTGGAGTGTCCTATTGTTTCGGGTTGAGCTTTCCAACCTGGCCAAGGTCACCCAGGCTGTGGGGAGAACAGAGATACAGATGGCCAGCTCTAGTTGGTTTGCCCAGTTTGGGGACTGGGTCGTTGTTTGGCGACTTGTTCAGACCCCCGGGGAGTGTGCTCCTTTGAGAGTCTGACGGGAGGCTGTAGGAGGGAAAGGGAGACTGAGAGATGCTTCTCAGCTTCAGGCTAAGGCAGGCAAGGTGTAAGAGCCGGCCAGGGTCCTGCTGGGGTGGGAGAACCTGGCAGAGCCTAATCCAATCCCTGAAGGCAGAACCCTCTAGAAACTAGTGTTGTAATGAGACATCAGAGGAGGACTTAGTGGAAAATATTCAGTCTAACCATCAACCACTTCAGAGGTAGTGTGCACAATAGATAATAATTTAGGAAGTCCTAATTTCAGATCTCACCTCTGACACCTACTGGTTGCGTGATCCTGATTCACCTGCTCTGTGTGTCAGTTTCTTCATCTTTTTAAAGGCTAGTGCCCCCCTTCCATTACGATGCATCTATTTTATATATAATGATCTCTGTATGTGTTTGTCTCACTTGATCGAATGTAAACTCCTCAATGGCAGGGCCTTTTTCCTTATATCTTCAGTGTCTAGCCCAGTATGTGGTATCTAGTAGGTACTTAATAAATGCTCACTGATTGATTGAGGCTCCAATAAGATAGTGGATGTAAAGGCACTGAGGAAATCGATTTGAAGAGTTTCTGATTGCTCAGGTCCTGGCTGTCTGCGGTTGCTCAGAGGTGTCTCAGGATAAGAAGAGATTGACTCCCCGGACCCCACTTGGGAAGCCTGGAGGGAGGAGCCCGTGCTGTGTCCTGATTGGATAATCAGATTGGGGTCATTTGCCTTTGAACCCAGCCCACCTTTGTTGCTCCAGGGAGCTGACCCAAGCTCTTGAGTACGTGATCACGAAGGTGTGCATCCCAACCAGAGGGACCATCAGAAACCTCCATGTTTAGGTACACTGGGGTGAGCCAGAGGTTCTGCTAGCTAGCTCTTGATATGCCTCTGAGAAGGGATGACCATGGGAGGAAGTAGGGTAGTGATGGAAAGATCACAAACCTTGGAGTAGAAAAAACTTGGTGTCTAATCTCAGCCAGAGCCTTGGCCAAGCAAGTCACCCTCTCCTGGGTCTCAGTTTCCTTTTCTGTAAACAAAAAGAACGGTTTGGACTAAATGCTTACCTCAGTCTCTTCTAGCTCTAAAATTCTCGATCATTTCAAAGTGAATGCTCACAATCCTTTACAATTTTAGCTTTTTTTTTGCCTTCGGGGCCTGGGGTGGGGGAAACTGGAGAGGTGACAATTTCCCAGCAAGCACCAACCCAGACACTCTGAAGTTTGATGGATTTTAAATGTCCAGAAAGCATCTTGGTTGATTTCAGTAGGGAATAGGCATCTTTTTCCTTGGGGACTCCATAGGTTCATAGATTTGGGGCTGAGGGGGACCCCAGTGGACATTTAGGTAGAGATTCATAGGTATGGAGCTGAGAAGATTGGAATCACAGACCTGCATTCGAATCTTGACACTGCCATCTCCTTCTTAGACCATAGCGAAGTCATTTTCCTGCTCAGTCACCACATCTACAAAACAAAGGGGTTAAATTTGGTCAAGGACTCCTAATTTAGGGTTAGCAGAGTTACTTTAACCTTAGCTTTAAGGGAGTCTATGAATTTAGATGCAGAAGAAGTGATACCTAACTGA
The DNA here is from genome assembly GCA_028646595.1 of Phalanger gymnotis. NCBI lineage: Eukaryota > Metazoa > Chordata > Mammalia > Diprotodontia > Phalangeridae > Phalanger > Phalanger gymnotis. The sequence goes on along the minus strand of CM053622.1, from coordinate 14,179,114 downwards.
AAATTTAGCATTTCCTTACATGATTCGGAGAAGGGGTCTATGGGCTTCCCCAGACACTGCCAAAGGGGGGCCGTGACACAGACCCCTCTGGATGAGCTCATCTCTCAGATCCCCTCGACATCTTATGTTCCTATGAAATGATAAAGTGGACAAATTCCTGGCTTTGGAATGAGATCTGATTTCAGATCCTGTCTTTGTTCCTTCCTCGTTATGTGACCTAGATCAAATCGCTTCCCCTTTCTTTTACTCAGTTTCCTTCTCTGTAAAATAGACTGATTGCCTTTAATATTCCTTATAGTGCTAAATCTATAATCCTATAAAATGCCTGGAAAACTTTAGAGCATATTTCTATAGCATATATTCATAACTCATGTTTTTTATAGTGCTTTAAGGTTTACAAAATGTTTTCCTCACAACAACCTTGTAGGGCAGGTAAGACCATAATTATTGCTTTCATTTTATAGATGAGAAAGCTGAGGCAGGTAAAAGTTAAGTGATCACACAGCTAGTGAGTGTCTGAGGTCAAATCTGAACTCAGTTCATCCTGATTCTGGGCCATTCTACTAGGCATGAAAGTACACAAGTAAGGTCTCTAACCACCTGTGGTCTTGGGACCCCAAATGAGCCTTCTACAAGCCACTTGGAGGGGGGGACTGACCCTGAGCATCCTGTTGGTACTCATGAAACTTTATCATTGTGCCTTGGGGGTTGGGGGGCCTGGTGGTGGGGGAAAGAGGGGGATGGCAATTCCTCAAGAAAGGCGAACCGAAACATTTTGGAGTTCAATGAATTTTAGATATCCACAAAGTATCCTACTTAATTTCAGAGGGGGTCTTTTTCAGAAGCTCAGGAACTCCAAAGTCAAGAACATAGGTTCATAGCTTTAGGGCTGAGGGGGACTACGGCACAAAGGTCTTCTAGTCTGACCCTCCACTTGTCCAGAGGAGAAAATGAAAATGAAGCCATCCCCAGAGAGGTTAACGAGTCAGACGGACAACAAATGAAAGAGACAGGATCTGAACCTAGGGACTCTCCATATCCAATGACCTGTGCACTATACCATTTCCTAGGATCTTAGCTGTTAAAGGGGCCTTAGAAATCATTTAACCCATTGTGCAAAGGAGGAAATAAAGTGATTTATCCAAGGTCAGAATGGTACTAGGTGGCGATGAAGGATTTGAACCCAGGTCCACTGACTCCAGGACAGCTAGGTGGTGCCATAGTCCATAAAGCACTGTGCCTAGAGTCAGGAAGATCTGAATTCAAATCCAACCTAAAACACTTTTTTAGCTGTGTGACCCTGGGCAAGTCACTTCACCTTGTTTGCCTCAGTTTCCTCTTCTGTAGAATGAGCTAGAGAAGGAAATGGCAAATAACTCCAGTATCTCTGCCAAGAAAACCCCAAAAGGGGTCGTGAAGAGTTGGATACAACTAAAACGCTTGAACAACGACAACCCTTAACTCTCTCCCCCCTCCTCAAGGAAGGAGGAGGAGCAAATGGGGGCCTGCTTGAGTTTTATTTATTTTTCTTACTTACAAAGTCATAAGGAAGAAAGGTGGCTGAGAATAGGGTCTGCCCATCATTTTCAGTGTGATGCTCACAGCTGACAATGGGGGCCGTAAGCAATCTCCTGATACCTCTCTCTGTCCTTGTGGCGTCCTTTCTCCTGTGTTTCCAAATCTCATAAATAACCAAGAGCAGGTTGGCAGGAAGCAGGCTTCTTAGTGCCCCCCCTCCAAGCATGGGGGAGCAGGGTTGCCAGGCTGAGCTCGTGGTTGCTAGGGGTTTTTGTGTTCCCCAGGTGTCCCAGGAAAATGATAGATCATCGGCACAGGCCTTGGCTATTAATTGCAACGCTTCCACAGTGAATCAGTCAGTGTCGAAGGATTGTTTGATTTTTCTTTTGCTGGTTGGCTGATGGTCCCTGCGGGCCTCTCATTGGCTGGAAAAAGCTGCCCACAAGGAGGACTGGTACCCTGGCTGCCAAACAATCCCCAGAGTGGCCAGGACTCGTCTGCTCCACTGGCCCTGCCTCTATTGCTTTGGACCAGCCTGCTCTCATCTGTTGGGAGACTTGCTGCTGTCCAACCTTGGTGTCTAGTCACAGAGAAGGTCTGAGCCAAGGGTCACATCATGTCATTAGTGATGGAGAGGGATGGCAATGTAGCCCCAAAGGCTGGGAATCCAGATACCCTCACTCAGGCCAGGGCTCAGATTGAGGCATAAGGAAGGGGAATGAATTCAGTTCCTCCCAGTAAACTCACAGGTCATTAGAGCAGGACGGAACCTTAGAACAGGGGATGTCAGGGCTGGGAGGGGCCTTAGAGCAGGGGATGTCAGAGCTGAGAGGAGTCTCAGAACAGGGAATGTCAGAGCCAGAGGGGTCTTAGAACACAGAAAGTCAGAGGTAGGAGGGGCCTCACACCAGGGAATGCCAGAGCTGGGATGGGCCCAGTTTGTGGGCTGCATAGCTGGGGTCCCACCCCAGGCCCTTTCAGGGTGCCCCTTTCCCCCTCTCCACCCACAGTCCTGTTTCTTCCATCTCCAGGTGATTTAGACTGATTTTAATATTAATAGAAACCAGATTGAGATGGTTAACCTGGGCAAACCTCCTCGCACACTCCCCAGTGAAATAGAAATTATTTTTGGATCATCTGGGCCAGGGCCTGGTGCAATAATTCAATGCCGCCAACATTTATTAAATGCATGCTATTTTCTGGGCCCTGTTCTAGGTTCTGGGCTTACTCAGACAGAAGACTGAGTCTGTTTTTAAAGTGTTTACTTTTTAGTAAAGACATGTCTACACAAATAAGCCAGGCAGGAGTGGGAGTGAGCCATGAGCACCCAGAGTTCCCAGCACAGTGTTGGGAACATATATGGCAGGTGAGATTACTTTCATGGTGAGAGGGGGAGGTTAGGGAAGGCTTCCTGGAGGAGGGGCATTCTAGGCATGGCTGGTGCCAAGAACAAGGCTTGAGAGATGTGAGAAGGCAGGAGGGAGGAAAGAGCAGTTCTTTGGCTTGCCTGGAACCTGCAGAGGGTATGTGGGTGGGAGCAGCTCAAGAGAAGGCTGGGAAAGTGGAATGGTGATGCATTTTGGGGGCCTTCAATGGTAAGGTAAGGCCATGCAGCTTTTTAAAAAAATAACTTTCAATGGAGCAAAGTGCATTTATGAAGTGCCTACTGTGTGCTGAACATTTTGAAAGGCACTGCAAAGAGAAAAATGAACCTGTCCCTGACCTCAAGGAGCTTATAATTTATTTCAGGGAGATAGTAGTGTGTGTGTGTGTGTCTGTGTGTCTGTGTGTCCGTGTGTGTGTGTGTACAAATTTGATACAACATCACTTTGAAGGGAGGTAGTAACAGAAGGAGGAGGCTTCACTTGGAAGGTGAGCCTTGCAGTAACTGGCTTGGCATTTCTATACTGCTTTAAGGTTTGGGAAGCATTCTTAAATATATTATCTTATTTGATCCTCACAACCACACCGGGAGGTAGGCGGTCATTATCTCCATTTTACAAATAGGGAAACCGGGGCAGGCGACTTGTCCAGGGTCACATGGCTGGTAAGTGCCTGAGGCAGATTCAAACTCACGTCACTGTAGTAACGCACCGCTTCCAAGGAAATCAGGGTTGCTCAGAGGGATTTGAGTAAGGAAGGCACTCGCGGGATGGAGAAAAAGTCAAAGGATGGAGCCGGGAGGATCTAGGGCCGCAGGGAGCCATTGGAGGTGCTTGAGGACAGCAGCGGCATAGTTGAACTAGCGCGTTATTGAGATTCTCTGGGCAGTGGTGGCGGGGAGGGATGGGAGGGATAGGAGGGAGGACAGAAGAGAAGCGGAGAGGGGATTGCGGAAGGGAGAAGCTGGAACGTCTCCACGAGATGGAGCCCCCAGGGACTAGCTGGGCTCCCCCCAGGTGCCTTGCTCGTCAGCGTTTCCGACTCCTTCTTCCCTTTCTGTTCCTCCCAGCCCGAAGAGAAGCAGAAAGCTGCAGCGGCATTCGCTCTCCTCCAAGGGGCCATGGAGACGCTGGGCATCTCTGCAAGTGAGCAGCGGGCCATTTGGCGAGTGTTGGCGGCTATTTATCACCTTGGAGCGGCAGGAGCCTGTAAAGGTAATTCCTCTTCCTGGCCTGGATCCGATCCAACAAGCATTTATTAAGCACCAATGGTGTGCGGGGTGATTCCACGGCCGCCCCCGAGTCTTTTAGAGGCTTGAGTGGCCAGGTAAGAAAAAGGCTTTTTCTTCTTCTTCCGCTTCATCAGGGCTTGGGGTCCTGTTTGGTCTGTTGCTTTCTTTACTGGGAGTGGATGCCAGTGTCTTCCAGGCATCCCCTCCAAGGGAAAGGACTTTTTGACGTGTGCTAGATGGATGTCCCAATGCACAGATTAGAACGTTGTTAGCATTTCGGGGAATAAGGAATTGACTCCTGTGGGAGCTCCTGCACTCAGTCCAGGGGGGCTGCACCCTCTCAAGATGCTTCTGGAGACATGCTGGGTCTGTTGTTCATTCTTGGGCAAGTGTTCATTTGGTGAGGGGGTTGGGAATGGAATTTGATCCATGAATCAAGATGCAATTATCAAGTGAATCAGCGGTAGGTAGACATTGGAAAGAGTCTAGTGAGTCAGAAAGAGACATCATCTCATTGCAGATCCCAGCACATCCATGGCTGCCCATTGGCCATGCCCCTTATTCATGTCTTCCCCTTCGTTCACCACAGGGAGTTCACCTACCCTGCTTGGGGCCTCCTCCAGTTTTTCTATTTTGGACACCTGTGAGATTTCCGGTGGAACACATATGTGATCCATTGGCTATCCTGCAACTCTCACCACATGACCACCTTTTCTTTTTTCACTTATATATTGCTTTGACGATAATAATAGCCAATAGCTAGTGTTTTTTTTTATAGCTTCCACTGTGTGCCAGGCACTGTGCTAAGCACTTCACAAACATTATCTCATTTGACCCTCGAAACAACCCTAGGAGGCACAGGTTATTCTTATACTCATTTTACAATTGAGGAAACTGAGGCAAACGGGTTAAATGACTGATCCAAGGACACTTAGCTGATGTCTGAGGATAGATTTGAACTTAGGTCTTCCTGATTGCAAGCTTAACACTCTATCCAGTGTGTTACCTAATGCCTTTAATAACATCTTTCACTCCTTCATAATTCCTTGCTGGGGAGCAGGCTGCGCTTGCCAACCATTTGTCTCTTCATCCCCCTTTGGGTGATACACATTATTAATTCTTCAGAGACCACTATACCCTATGACTTGGAGTCTTACAGAAACATTGGGAGAATATTGGTATTAAGAAGATGGACCTTATTCCAGGGAGAAGTTTGGTGTCATTTAAAGCATTATACAATTTCCCAACAGAAAAGTAACCTTCTCTGCTCCTGATCTTTTCTGGGTCCAATTTATTATTTTTTGTCATGTTTTCCAATATATATGTACTATGACATAAGCTCTACAGGTTGTTCATCAAAGGGCATATTGTGGTTTATTTAGTAGATGTTTATCATCCTCTTGGGTTTTCTTGTGTGGATAGTTAGGCTAGATTTTTTTCTGAGCAATTGACTCGACCATGTGGTGATTGATTATCTATCCTTGGCAACCCATGAAACAAAGTCATAAAAAAGAATTTCATTTCTCCCTGTTGGTTAAAGATGTGATTTTTAACACCACACTTCATTCTCAGCATTAACAGTGGAAGCTAATTGAAGTAAATGTGTTACTTAGTGGGGAGCCAGACAAAGGGGAAAGCCAAATGGAAAATACCATTCATTGGGCTAGAAAGATAAGCATTCTGGAAGATGGCAGCTGGGAAGCAGTGACTGGCGTGAGCTCCCCACCAAGTCCCTCCAAAAACCTATAAAAAATGGCTCTGAACCAATTCTAGAGCTGCAGAACCCACAAAGTGGCAGAGGGAAGCAGGGCTCCAGCCCAGGACAGCCTGGATGGTCTTTGGGTAAGGTCTGTCCCACATGGAGCTCCCAGCCCCCCGCTGAGGGGAGTGGAGCTGAGCCCAGTGCACGCAGTGCGAACAGACCGAACGCAGACCTACCAGACCAGGAGACGAGTGCCCCGGCATCCTGTGGCATCCATCAGACCTCTCAACCCACAAAGAGCAAAGACATCAGAGAAGGTTAGTGGGAAAAGCTGCGTGACTGAGTTTGCGGTTTGGCCACTGCCCCTGGGGCAGCGGAAGTGGGGCAGCTTTAGAACAAAGGCTGCAGTTGCTTCTGGCCCCAGGCCCACGTGGTGGGAGGAATTAAGTGGCTGATCAGAGCAGGAGTGAAGAGCCTGCTGAAGATTTAAGCCCAGTCCTGGTTCGGGGTTCTTGGGGAAGGAGGAGTGCTGGTGAGGCAGCGCATCCGCCCAAGCGTGGAACATAGAACTCTTTAGTCTATAAGCACCCACACCCCATTGAAAAATTCAAAGGTTAATTAAGTTGGAGGGGAATATGGCCAGGGGTTGAAAACACACCCAGATTCAGTCTCAGACTCTGGAATCATTC
>CM053622.1:14150369-14172091 GCA_028646595.1 Phalanger gymnotis | reverse complement strand
TCCTTCATGCAGCGCTGCCTTCCCGGAGAGTGCAGCACCATCCACAGTCGCTGGGGATCAGGAGAGAGAGAATAGAGGTTCCCCCTGGAAACGATGGGGTTGGTGCCGACTCTGAATCTAGGACCCAGTGGGTTTTCTTCTTTTAGTTGCTGAGATCTCTTTTGGTGGGGTAGAAGTCTGGATGGGCGGGGGTGTAGAGCCTGTCTCCCAGGTCTGATTTTCTCCAGCCTGCTGCCAACTGACTTGGGAATCCACCTTGCCAGTTCACTGGGGTTGGATGACTAGGCGTGGGAGAGGAGCTTGGCAATTCTCTTTCTGAGAATGGGAGATCAGCTCCTCACTGGCCAGGATGAAAATGCAGCTTGGCCATTTGGAGCCTGGCATCTCTCAGACTGGTAGCAATCCCTGGGGTCAAGTGTTAATTATAGGAGCACCCTCCAAGGGAGGCCCTTCATCCCCTCCCCGGTGGTGAGAGACACATGACTCTTCCCTTTCCTTTCCCATAGACCTTTGAAGTGGGCAATACAAACCCCTGTCTTTCTTGCTTCCCAGAGGGCCCTCTGCTTCCTCTCCCCCGGGTGCAGGAAGCAGATTTGGGGACAAGAAGAAGCTTAGCTCCTCACTGTCTGTGTCACCCTGGAAAGGTCCTGACCCTGCATTTCATTATCTGTACATTGTAAACTTGCTTTGTTAAGCTGAAAGCAACATGGAAACGTTTCCTATTGTATTAATATGGTCGGGAATGGTCTTAGGATTTTATTATTGTAGTGAACCACTAGAAATGGATGCTCCTGGGGCAGCTAGGTGGCACAGTGAGTAGAGCACCGGCCCTGGAGTCGAGAAGACCTGAGTTCAAATCCAGCCTCAGGCACTGGACACACTTACTAGCTGTGTGACCTTGGGCAAGTCACTTAACCCCAATTTCCCTGCATTCCCCCCTCCCCAAAAAAAAGAAAAGGATGCTCCCTTTACCCATACAGATCAGTACCGGTCTGCTTGGTGACTTATGGTCCTAGTCATCAATCAATCAATGAACATTTATTAAGCCTCTGCTATGTGCCCTGCACTGTGCTAAGCACTGGGGCTACAAAAGGAGACGAAAGACAGTCCCTGCCCTCAAGGAGCTCACAATTGAATGGATTCTTAAGTTACTAATCAGCGAACGGCCTAAGACACTGTGTCGGAAAAATTCTGTAAGACTCAGTTTTTTCATCTATAAAGTGACAGGGTTTGGCTAGATGGCCCCTGAGGTCCCTGTCTGATAGCTCTAGACTCATGATCGTTCTATGATCTCACTTCCCCTGGATCACATAAGCCATCTGTGTGATCTTGGTCAGATGGCTTCCCCCTCACTGAGCCTCAATTTTCTTTCTATGAAATGGGTAGAACTGAACTGAACTCAAGTGTTCCTGACTTCTAGGCTGGCTCCCTATCCACTATGCCAGGCTGCAACTCATCAGTACATTAAGGAAAGGGGACTTTGGGGTTGTGGGAACCCCCTCCCTATTGTACTTTGTAGTTTTAGAGAGTTGTTTAGGGCTCAGTGACCAGCCTGGGGTCACCCAGCTTAGTATCAATGGCATGATTTGAACTCAGGCCTCACTGACTTGCACTTCCTTCACTATACCCACTTCCTCTTGTGTTTATCAGCGTCGCTGAGATTATCGGACTGGAGATCAGGGTTTATTAATCAGCAGGTCCTTTGACAGATTTCAGGGGATGGAAAAAATAAGAAAAATGACATCTTTATTCTCACTGACCCCTAACTGAAATTGACCACTTCTTCCTATTATGCATTTTCAAAAATGTCCTGAGAAGAGGTCTCTAGGTTTCATCAGATTGCAGAGTGGTTGTGATGGGGAATTCATTCCATGGCACCAAATAGATGAAGAACCCTTGGTGTAGATTCAGTAAGACATTGAATATGTGTCCTCACTTGGAGTCAAGAGGACTGGGGTTTGAATCCTGCCTCAGACTCTTACTAGCTATGTGACTCTGTGCTTCAGTCAACCTCTGAAACCTTATCTGTTAAGTCATAGATTTTAGGGGGGCAGGTGATCTTTCTTAGTGGATGAAATTCCCACACTAGGATTGTTCACAAATTCGTGGAGTTCTCTTGAAAGCTTGATAGTAAGGTTAATACTATAGTAAGTAGGTCTCCTGGAGAGCATCAAGGCTGGACAGCCACTTAATGGGGACATTGTAGGGGTCAGGCCCTAGCTAGACTAGATGGTTTATTCTAGGATTCTGGGAAAGATCTGGCCAATTTGGTGAGTGTTTCCTGTGCTCCAGACTTGGTTGGCTTCTCCCAAGAGGATATCCCAGTGGCACCAGCCCCCCCAGAATCATATGTGTTCAGGGCCAGAAGGGGAAATCCACTTTATAAGTGAAGAAACTGGGTCCCAAAGGATGTAATTTGTTTAGGGTCACTGAACTCAATCAGACTTATGCCCTTTCTCTGTGATGTTTCATCTATAAGATGGCCAGGACACGTGTTGTCAGCATCCCTGTTTTACAAATGGGGAAACTGAGGCATTGTGACCTGGCTGAAAAAGGTATAAAGCCAGGCCCTGTCTCCTCGGTGTCCTGATTCCAGCTCAGGGCTATCTCTCTCACCCTACGCTGCCTTGTTTTGTGGACATGTTCTAATTTATGCTGTCCATCTTTTAACTGGGGAGATGTAGCTCAGAAGACATCTGAAAGTCGGGTTTAGTGCCAACACATCTGCCCAGCTTTCCCAATGCCTCTGAGGAGCATCTCAGGAGGGACTGCAGCTCTGACTGTCAGCTGAGCCATCAGTCAGACCCCTGACTGAACGCTGATTGAGTGGCTGTTAAGGGGGGAGCAGCAGGCATCCCCGAAAAAGGAGACTTCATCCTTGGCCTTGAGGAAGTCTTAATGATGATGAGGGCATGGGGTGGAGTGCTGGGCCAGGAGTCAGGAAGAGCTGAATTCAAATCAGGCCTCAGTCACTTCCTCGTCGTGTGACCCTGGTCAAGTCACTTAACCCTGTCTGCCTTGGTTTCCTCATTTGTAAAATGAGCTGGAGAAGGAAATGGCAAACTGCTCCAGTATCTCTGCCAAGAAAACCCAAGACAAGGTCATGAAGAATCATACATGACTGGAAAAAACTGAACGATAAATAATTATAAGTGTTATCATGACTAGCAGGCACATAGCTCTTAAAAGTGTGAAAAGTGCTTTGAAATAGTATCTCCTTTTATATCACAATAAACCAGGGACGCAGGTGCTATTTTATCCCCATTTTAAAGATGAGGAAACTAAGGCAGACAAGTTCATATAGCTAATTAGGGAGGATTTGAATTCAAGCCTTCTTGATTCCAAGTTCAGGGCTCTACCCACTGAGCCACCCAGCAGCTTACAATCTGGTTCATATTAAAGGACTGACTTTGAACTTGGTATTAGGCGATCTGAATTCATGGCTGTGTGACCTGGGCTAAAGTTTGAGGATCCTGATTCGAGTCTTGCCTCAGATACCACCTAGGTGGTCTTTGGCAAGGAGCTTACCACCTTCCCCCCACCCCAGGCCTCAATGTCCTGATCTGAAAAAAGATGGAGTCTGGCTCTGTGCCCTCTAAGGTGCCATGCAGGTTTTTAAGAGCTCTGAACCTCTCTGGGATTAATGTCCTCTGTTTGGAAAGTAAGAGGTTTGAAATTAGGAGAGAATTGGGTGTGTTCTGGTCCCATGGGTCACTGTATTGAGGGTTTTTAATTTTTTTCTTAAATACAAGGCAGTGTTCATGGAGAGGTGGATTAGACAGTCGATGAACCTTTATTAAAAGAACTTACTATGTGCCAGGCACTCTGGGGGATACAACTACAAATAAAAAGATTCCTTGCCCTCTAGAACTTACATTCTAAGGGAGGAAGAGAACACTTAGAAGGAGTGTTGAAATGACTTATGTAAAGATAAAAGGCACAAATGAAAATATAGATATGAACATATTTAAATATAAAAAAATATTATTGGATGCATAGAGTAAAAATAATGAGGCTATTTCTAAGTAGAGATTCTTTACCTGCAGGTCTGTGAACTTGTTTTAAGTTTTTTTTAATAACTGTATTTCAGTGTAATTGGTCTCCTTTGTAATCCTCTGTATTTTATTTTATGCATTTGAAAATGTGATTCTAACAAAGGGTCCATGGGTTTAGGCAGACTGATGGCCTTAGGGGTCCATGATATAAAAAAGGTTATAAATCTTTGCTCTGAGGGGTCACACAGCTGTCAGATCCTGTGATTTTCTGAGCCTTTGCCAGGCTCATGTCTGGCTCCCAAAGCCATCATTTCAGGGGAACTCCCCCTGTGCAGAAGGGCTCTGAATGGGCAGATAGCCCAAAGAGCTCTGGGGACGGCAGCCCTCCTTCCCCCCAGACCCTCTGGCTCTGGCTCTAGCCTGGTCATCAAGGCTGTCATCCAGTGGAGTCAGGGCATTCATCATCTCAGCCACCAGCAGCACCAACTAAAAAGCGACCGTCACTGCTGGGGCAGGCAAGGGGCCCAGAGGGTGAGACAGAAGGCAACACGTGCCAGGTGGGTGAAGCTACCACTACCACCACCTCGACCACCACTGCTATTCAGAGTCCAGTGGAGACAGCACAGGACCATGTCTCTGAGATTCTGAGAGCAGCAGCCCGCCCCCAGACCACCGTCCCCACTCTTATAGCCATCATTTGGAGGAGTAGCCCCTGAGGAGAAGGGGCTCACCATCCCTGCACCACCTGCTGGCCAACTGCCCCCAATGGGGTAAACCAGCTAGCCTAACTGAGGCAGTGAGTCACTTCAAAGGAGAGATTGGAGGTGGCATGTACCACATGGGTCAAATAATTAGCGTCATCTCCACTATCAATGTTCCTTATACTGTGGTGGAGTGAATGCTTGACTCTGTGCTCAAGAACCCTGGAAATAGAATCCCCCTTCAGATGCCCAGCCTTAGTTTCAGCCTGTCGCCAGCAGCTGTCATTCAGAGGAATAAATCCCATGAAGAAGGGGTCTACCATTAACGCCACCACCACCAACTGCTGTTCAACTGTCATAGGAGGACAGGTGAGCACAAGATACCCAGGAACAGGAGACCCCCAATCCCCTTCCATCTATGCTGGTTTGGCCTCTGTAGCCAGAATCTAGGGGAGCAAACCCTGGAGATGCAACTTGGTATTTACTAGGTGTGTGACTCTGTGTAATTCACTTAATCTCTGCCTCAGTTTCCTCAATTGTAAAATAGGGATAATAACAGCATCTACCTCGCAGGGTTGTCGTGAGGATCCAATGAGATGATATTTGTAAAGGGCTTAGCACCTAGTAGGCCTGGCACATAGTAGGTACTTAGTAAATACTTATTACCCTCCCCTTTCCTTACCTGTATCTACATGTGCCTGTAGCAACTATCTCCTCAGCAACCATAGCTCCTGAGGACCCAGAAAATAAAATTCTCACCCAAATCCTCGGTCCTGTAGGATGGCTCAACATTAGAAACAGATATGATTTTATTAATGGAAAAAATGGACATGAAGAAGATTAATCACCAGATATCTGCTTTGTTGCTGCACCGCCAAGGACCCCTGGACCCGACCATGCACCCTACAACTGAATTGTTCTCAATGTGTTTTCTCCCCCACCCTCAACTGCTACGAGCGAGGTCCCCGGGAATAGGAAATGTGTTATTTCTCTTTGTCCCCAGCACTTAGCATTGTACTCTAATCTGTCAGTTCTTAAAAATGCTTTTATTTCATTCGTTACGTATCTCAGGAGCCTCTTTTGAGGATCAAATGTGGTAATCCAAGCAAAGTGCCACTGAGATGGCGTAATAATCATTGTTGCTATGAGTGCTATCTCTGTTTACTTTAGCTCTCGTGGAGTGGCTTCTTGACTTAAGGCAGCTCTGAGTCCATCTGTGATCTGCCTTGAGATGCCCAGGCTCTTCCTTTATGAGTCTTGCCCTCCTAACTCATGATCTTTGCCCTCTTGTGGTCTAGACCATCTCTAGAATTTTGTATTGCTAAACTCACTAAATGAATGAAAAGACATTCATTATGTAGCCAGCTTTGTGCTAAGCCCTGGGATACAAAGACAAAAGTCCCTGCCTTCAAGAAGCTCTCACTCTAACCACTCATGTGGCACAATGAGGGCCAGGGATGGGTGTTTTGCTTTGAGAAAGTCACAGGGACAGTGATTCATCAAATACTTTTTGCTGATTTTCTGTGCTTGTTGAAGCATCCCAGTCATTGTGGGGATTGGAAAGGAATTTAACACACAGTCCTTGTAATTCTGTAAGAAAATACCTCAGAAGGACATATCGGTCATCGTCAGGTGGGCTATCTTACTGGTGTCAGGAGTGGGTTAGCCTCATTCTACTTGGCCCCGGAGGGTAGAATTAGGTGAAGCTTTAGGCTCGATGTCAAGAAAGGACCACTTAATGATTGCAGTTGGCTCTAGGTGGACTGGACTGCCTAAGAAGGTAGTGAGCTCCCTTTCACTGTAGGAATTCGAGCCAAGGCTGGATGACCATTTGGGGGATTTGCATTCTGGTCCTTCTTAGACTAGATTATCCTTTCCAACCCTGAAGTTCTGTCACTCAAAGAATTTGTTACCTAGTTGGGAAATAAAAAAGAACAGGCATTAAGAAGCTTAATAACAGTGTAAGGGTCAAATGGTGATAAATGCTGATGGAGACAAGAACGCGAGATCATGGCACAAGATATGTCTTTGGTCCATCATTGTTGGGAGTTCCTGGAAAAGGGAACTTCCTTTATCAAAGTAGGTCATGAGTTATTCTATAATCTATAGTCTTAGAGCGACGACATTGGCACTGAGTTAAGTGACGAGACCAGGCAGGGGCAAACAACTAGTATTTGTCAGAGATGGATCTTGAATCTAGGCCGTGCTGGCTCCAAGGTCAACTCTATTCACTGAGCCACACTGCTTCACAGTAAAAGAGATGATATTGTGGAATTGTAGAATTTTAGGACTGGAAGGGACTGTGGAGATGAGGGTTTAGTCCAATGGGGCCATTTTACAGATGAGAACACCAAGGCCCATCCAGAGAGCAGCAGTAATTTGCCAGGGTCACACAGCTGCTTAACACAAGGACCTGACCAGGTTTAGTCTATTACTGAAGCTGGTCCAAGGCTCTTTCTCCACTACTTTGTCACTTGGACACACAAGGACTCAATAAGTCAAGGTTGAACTGAGTTGTTTGTGGCAGAATGATGACAAAACCATAGTTTTCTTTTCTTTTTTCCTTTGAAAACCTTTGTTCCAACCCCTGCTGGGGTTTAGGGTCAGTCCACTCTGTGTGGGTCACTGGTTGAATGTTTTATGAACAATAGCTAATCCTTTTCTGCCTTCTTTCTCCTAGGGTGCTTGTCCTCTACAGCCCCCCTGGGACCTGAGGATGGGGTAACATGTTAGGAAGATTAACTAAGATTTGGAAATTTACATCCTTGGCTTTAGGGAGCTACTTGCTGGGCTAATCTGGGGGTACTTGCTCCTCTGGAGATAATTTTCTTTTTTAAAAACCTTATTTTTAGTTATATATTTTGCATTTCTGTCGCCTTTATTACCGAATATTTAATACTGAATATTATTCGAACATCTCCCTAACCTTTGAGTCCAGCAAAACCAATTAACACCCACATACTGTGACTGATGGTATTTGCCATATTCCACATCTGTACTGTGCTCCTTGCCCCTCCTCCCAAATCTGCAAAGAAAGGAAGGAGATGCATTTTTCTCAATTCTTCTCCAGGCCAGGCTTAGTCATAAAATGTACATAGCAATGAGACAGCAATCTCTCTTATTTGGTTGTTGTTCCTTCCGTTTACCTTGCTGCTATTCTTGTTCATATTGTTTTCCTGGTTTTACCTCCTTCGCTCTGCAGTAGTTCATACCAACATCGAAGCAGTGATTTTCTGAATTCTTTGTATTTCTGGGGCTGATGTTGCCTTTTTGGAATGATAGCACCCACTTAATGTACCTCGGCTTATCCTTGCTTCTTTTCTGCTCCTACTCTGGATAAGAACTTCAGGCTTGTCTAGTAGATGGAGCCTTTGATGGAGAGCCGGAGGACCTGGGTGTGAATCCTACCTCTGACATTGGCTATCTGGGTGACATTCGCCAAATCGCCTCTACCATTCTGCATCCCAGCGAAATGAAGGGGGTGATGTGAAGAGCTCCAAGATTATATCCAGCTCTAAATATCAATGATCTTAAGTCTTTTTGTCATAGAATCTCATTGGCAGGATCTTCAGAGTTTCAAAACCCAGCAAAGATGATTTTGTTCTCTGTCAATGGGGTCGTAGACTTTCAGTCTTGTCTTTGTCTGTTCAATGCCTGTTGCCAGCCAGGATTCTAGGGCAGTTTTCTACTGTTTTTTTAATCTCTGCTGGTAGACAGACAGAGTTTCCAGGGAGAGAGACTTCATGGTCTGGTAAAACTGGGCCCAGATGGTTCTGATTTGAAGGTCCTTGTGGGATGAGACTGAGGGAGGCATGCTCCCGTGCCATTCCTGAATTCTGTTGTTCAAGAATCAGAAAACTACATTAACAGCTTATCATCTCCTAGATTCTTAGACTAGGGAGACGATCGTCCAGTTAGGCTCTGTCCTGGTTGGACCACATTGGGAGTATTGTGCTCAGTTCTGGATGCCAGAAGGAAGGGCAGTGATCATCTGAAGGGAGTATAGAGAATGGCACCCATGTCATGAGTCATTATCATAAGATACTAGAATATGCCACACTAATCTCCACTTGAATTGACATGCTAGGTCCTCAGAGTATGAGGATTTTCCCTGAGGGGTTGGTAGATGCTTTTCTAATGCTGTGGCTCACAAGCCCCCACCAGGGTGCTTCCCCCTACAGGATTATCAGTTGATACTAAATAGTCAAACAGACTTATTAAGGGATATGTACTGAAGTGCCATAGTAAGAATACTCAGTATGTGACATTTCCTCCAAAATTCAGAGAAACACCCCCTTCCACCAGTACATACAGAGTCCAGATGAAAGTGGGCTCAAGATTAGGGAGCACAGATAGTACAGGGGGGGAACTCATAGCTCCTGGGTGCTGGAAGCTCTTTCTTCTCCTTCTTGGGATATCCATGATGTTCCCCTTAGATGTATTGAAGCTTTCCTTTAGGGATCCCTACCAAACCTTGAATTTTCCTTTCCCTATCCTGCCCAGTTTATTCTTAGCTCCTGATGCGTACGCTGCCACCAGATGCTGCTGTACCAAGAACACTCCTAGGATGCTGATAAAAACATCTAAACCTTTGAATCAAACATGAGAGGAGGCAGAATCATTCTCAGCTTTCCTCCCTGCACTCTCAAATGATTCCTTCTCAGCAGTCTGGCTGGAATATTTGTCCTTGCTTTCAACTCACTCCAAATTTCTTATGTTTTAAACTAGGTCCTGATTTTATATGTGTTCCAGGGCATGACCAAGTCCCTCAGCCAATCAGTATGGACTTCCTGTCAATGTCATTCTAGTTAACCCAATAGTTTTCAAGGCTTTTTCATATTTATAGTCTTTAACGGATTGATCGAGGGTGTTGTCATCTGGTTAAAGTATAAAGGTTCCCTTCTCATCGTTAATTTTAAGGGTGGATGGGACAATTGATTAATTCTATTCAGTGATCCCCACACTTACCATGACACCATTGACTTGGAGCTGGAAGGATACTTAGAGGTCATCCTGAACAAGAAATCTTTCCTTCTAGGCACTGCACTGATCCTGGAGCTGAGGCTCCTGGAACCCATCACAGGCAGCACTGGTTCTTTTGACCAAAGAGGGCCTCAATGATCCATCACCAGCAGGGCATGAGCTAGGGTTATTTTTCCAATAGAGGGCATGGCTTTCACTGTGCCACCCCCTCAGCCAGACTGGGGAACAAAAAGGGAATATTCCTTTTTGTTTTCTTAAAAAAATCAACCTGTCTGTCTGTCAGTCAACAAGCATATATTCGGCACTTACTATGTGCCAAGTCCTGTGCTAAGTGCTAGGGCTACAGAGAAATGATCCTTGCCTATGAGGAACTCACATTCTAGTGGG
Source organism: Phalanger gymnotis (assembly GCA_028646595.1). Taxonomy (NCBI): domain Eukaryota; kingdom Metazoa; phylum Chordata; class Mammalia; order Diprotodontia; family Phalangeridae; genus Phalanger; species Phalanger gymnotis. The sequence continues at coordinate 14,162,025 of CM053622.1, read as the reverse complement.
ACTGACAACATGTGAAGAACAAGGCACAGAAGACAGATGAAAGGTGATCTGAAGCAGGATAGTATTTTTTTTTACAGAGGAGGAGGCTCAAGAAGGCTAGGTGGCATGTGGGCATAGTGGGCAATGAGGTAGACTGTTCTCAGACACTTATTGAGTTGTACAATCCTGGTTGGTTTATTTATAAAGTGGGGATAATAATAGACTCTACCCCACAGTGTTGTTATAAGGATAAAATGGGATAACCTCTGTAAAACACTTTGCAAACCTTAAAGTATTATGTGACTGCTTGTTTTTGTTGTTACTATCTGAGGTCTGAGGGGGAGTAAGCATCAGAGGTGAGATTTGAACCCACATCCTCTGGCTCCAAAGCCATTGCTTTTTTCATTGTATCATGCTTTAGAGATGTCAGATCTTAACTGTTCCTGGGCTTAGGGTTAAGGGTGGAAACTTCCATCATATTTCTATCAGGCTTGAGCTAATTGGACCTCCTGAGCCTTGAACCCATGACCCTGACCTCATTAACACTGGGCACATCTGCGGGTCTTGGGGACTTGGGAATAAATTGATCCTGTCTAACTAGCTAACCTCCTTTGCAGGGAGCTCATCAAAAAAGACTTTCTCTCAACCTCCAAAGGAGTACCATCTGCCTCTTCATTAACAAAAGATACGGGAGTCCTAGCTGGCATTTTGGTATAGGGACCTCGCCATGACAATTTGATGCTCAGGGGAGAAGGGAGTTAGTTGAAGTAGACTTGATTGAGGCTGAGGAGTCTTGGGGCTGGTAAAACCAAGCTGGAGAAGGCCCACTTCCCTCCTCCCCTGCTTGCAGCCCCAAGGTAGCAATTGGAGTTTAAGAGGCAGCTGTAAGACACACTCACAGCTTTTCAAAAGTAATTGAGGTCTTTTAGGCACTTTGGCTTCTCTCTAATTCTGTTCTGGGCCATAGAGAAGTCAAGGAACTGACAGCTCCACAGCAACGTTCAAGTCAGAAAGGCTCAGGGCCATTCATCTTTCTTCTGCCTCTTCAAATAAGAGAGGCCCCAGGAAGGGGAAAAAGGAGGCCAGAGTTTTCCAGAGCTGAAATTAGCTTCTTAGGAACTAATCTCTGGTTCTGTTCTTGCCTATTTCCCCATCCCTTTCAACTAGTCAGCAAAGATGGAGCCTCCCCTGAATTCATGGAACCATAGAGAGTCAGAATTGGGAAGGCCCTTAAAACATGGAATGACAGATCTGGGAGGGACCTTAGAACAGAGAATGTCAGAGCTGGGAGGGACCTTAGAACAAAGAATGTTGGGTCTGTGAGAGCCCTTAAAATGGAACATCAGAGCTGGGAGCCACCTTAGAGCAAAAGATAGCCATTATTCATGCATAGATGACCCTCATAAACTTTGTATGGACGAGATGGTAGGCATATAAGTAGGTAGTTGTTTCTTGGTCTCCTTTTTTGGTTATTAATAAGGTCCAAGATTTCTTCCACTTTGTAGATGTTGTACTAACTATACCATTCTCAAAATTAGCAAATATCATCATAGGGATGCAAACAGTTTGCCCTTGTTGAATAACAAGGATTTTTTTTCTTTTTATATTTTTTCCCTTGTTTACCTTTTTATGCTCTCTTGAGTCTTGTATCTGAAGATTGAATTTTCCATTGGGCTCTGGCCTTTTCATCAGGAAGGCCTGGAATTCTCTTATTTCATTGAATGTCTGTCTTCTTGCCTAAAATATTAAGCTCAGTTTTGCTGACTAGTTGATCCTTAGTTTGTAGTCTCAGCTCCTTTGCCTTTCGGAATATCATATTCCAATCTCTCTGATTTCTTAATATAGAAGCTGCAAGGTCTTGTGTGATCCTGACTGTACTTCCATGATATATGAATTGTTTCTTTCTGGCTGCTTGCAGAATTTTCTCCTTAATCTGATAATTCTGGAATTTGGCTACAGCATTCCTTGGAGTTTTCAATTTGGGATCTCTTTCAGGGGGTGATTGGTGGATTCTTTCAATGACTATTTTACCCTCTGGTTCTAGGACCTCAAGGCAATTTTCTTTGATGATTTCTTGGAAGATATTGTCCAGGCTCTTTTTTTTCATCATGGCTTTCCAGAAGACCAAAAATTCTTAGATTATCTGTCCAGAATCTATTTTCCAGGTCAGTTGTTTCTCCAATGAGATATTTTACATTTTCTTCTATTTTTTCATTCTTTAGATTTTGTTTGACTGATTCTTGATGCCTCCATGGATTCATTAGCTTCTACTTGCCCAATTCTAATTTTTAATGAATTATTTTCTTCAGATAGCTTCTGCATCTCTGTTTCCATTTGGCCAGTTTTACTTTTCAAGGATTCATTTTCTCCTGCTAGATTCTATAGTTTTTTTTTACCTCTCTAATTTGGCTTTTAAAATCTTCTTTCAGCTCTTCCAGGAATGCTTTTTGGGCTTGAAACCAGATCATATTCCCTTTTGAGGTTTCAGATGTGGGTATAGTGTCAATGCTCTTCTGAATTCATATTTCAATCTTCTTTGTCACCATAATACGATTCAAGGGTGTTTTTGTATTACTTTTCTAGCTTACTTCTTCATGATAGTTGTCTTTTTCCTGGCTTTTTAATTAGATCTCTGCTTATGGGGCCCAGGGGCTCTGTCCCAAACTTCTTGTGTTGGGAGCTAGGGGCCTGGTTACTGGCTTTGTGTTCTGTGGCCTCTTGTTTTGTCAGCTAGAAGCTATAAACTGCTGCAGCTCACCTGGTGCTGAGCTGAAGCTGGCTGGCGTGTGCCAAAGATCGAGGCCAAGTGAAGTCTTTCTGAGTTTCCTTGGGGAGGTCACAGTGTGAGGTGTGGGGGAGGAGTGGTCTGCCTGCCGGAAGTTTCCTCTTCCCCTAGAGCTGTACTACATAGCATGTGTGGTCTTAGCCGTAGGTCTGCACTGGTGTCTGCCAATTCCCCTGGCTGCGCAAAGGCATTCCTGGGGTCCTGGTGATGGCACTTGCCAGCTCCATCCCCCTGGGGCTCAGGAACTCCCCCTGGTCTAGTAAGGTGGAGCTTGCTGGGATGCCTCCCTTCCTGCACTGGTCTCTTTCTGCCACCACAAGAGGGGGTCTCCTTAGCTTCTTGAGCTAAAAGATTACTGAACCCCCACTTCTGGCTCCTCTACACCAGGGTTTCTCTTAGGACAGTATTCTCTGGGTTATTCAATGGGGGAGTTAGAGCTCTTAGAGTTTACTGGGTCATCATGGGTCTAGGAAGTTCGAGAAGGTAAGTTTCAAATCTTTAGATTGTGGGCTGATAGCTCCAGGAGTAGCTGCTGCTGCTGCCACAGGGTCTGTACTTCTGTCTCAGCTAGCTCCAACAGACTCCCATCCTGCATCCTGCCTGGGGATCTCCACTGCAGCCAGTGGGCTGGGCCTGCTCCCATTCTGGTATGGTGCTCCAGGGTGGTTCCACATGTCCAGTGCTCTCCTGGCCCAGTACAACATATCCCTCTCTTTCTGGACTATCCTGGCTTGAAAATCTGCCACACTCTGTCTCCTAGTGGATTCTACCTCTCTTAAAACTGTTCAGATTCACTTCTCAAGAGGTATGTGAAAGAATTTGAGAGAGAGCTCAGGCATGTCCTTCTTTTCACTCTTTTATCTTGACTCTGCCTGTCACCATTTCTTATAGTATAATAGCAATCCTTTCCAATCATATTCCACAACTTGTTCAACCATTCGCTAATTGATGGATATCCCTATAATTTCCATTTCTTTACTATAAATATTTTTGTACATATAAGTCCTTTTAAAACATTTCTTTGGACTTAGTAGTGATATTGCTGGTCAAAGGGTATGCACAGTTTTGTAGCCCTTTGGGCCTCGTTCCAAATTGCTCTTTAGAGTGGTTGAATCAGTTCACAACTCCACCAACAATGCATTACTGTCCCAATTTTTCCATGTCCTCTACAGCATTTGTCATTTTCCTTTTCTGTCATATTAGCCAATCTGATAGGTGTTACGTGGTGCATCAGAGTTGTTTTAATTTGAATTTCTCTAATCAATAGCAATTTGGAGCATTCTTTCATATGACTATAAATAACTTTGATTATGTGGGTTTATTTTGTATCTTGCAACTTTGCTAAAGTTGTTAACTGTTTCAACTAGTTTTTTAATTCATTCTCTAGGTTTTTCTAAGTATACCATCATATAAATTGCCAAGAGTGATAGTTTTGTTTCCTCATTAGCTATTCTTAATTCCTTTAATTTCTTTTTCTTCTCTTCTTGCTATAGCTAAAATTTCTAGTGCGGTTTTGAATAGTAATGGCAATAATGGACATCCTTGCTTCACCCCTGATCTTACTAGGAAAGCTTCTAGCTTATCCCTCTTGTAGATAATGCTTACCAATACTTTGGATAGATGCTACTTATCATTTTAAGGAAAGTGCCTTTTATTCCTATACTTTCTAGTGTCTTTTTAAAATAGGAATGCTGTATTTTGTTGAAAGCTTTTTATGCATCTATTGAGATAATTTTATGATTTTTGTTGGCTTTGTTATTGACATCACCAATTATGTTGATAGTTTTCCTAATATTTAACCAGCCCTGCATTCCTGTTATTGATCCCCCCTGGTCACCTTTGCGATATATTGCTGTAATCTCTTTGCTGGTATTTTCTTTAAAATTTTTGCATCAATGTTCACCAGAAAAATCGGTCTGTAGTTTCTCTGTTTTTGATTTTCTTGGTTTAAGTATCAGCATCATAAAAGGAATTTGCTAAAACACTTTCTTTTCCTATTTTGCCAAAATGATATTAGAATTAATTCTACTTTAAATGTTTGGTAGAATTCACTTGTAAATCCATCTGGTCCTGGTGATTTTTTTCTTAGGGACCTCAGTGATAACTTCTTCAATTTCTTTTTTCTAAGATAGCATTATTTAAGTATTATATTTCCTCTTCTGTTAGTCTGAGCAATTTATATTTTTGTAAATATTTTCATCCATTTCACTAAGATTGTTAGGCTTATTAGCATATAATTGGTCAAAATAGCTCCTAACAATTGCTTTAATTTCCTCTTTATGGGTAGTGAATTACTCTTTTCTTTCTTGATATTGGTCATTTGGTTTTCTTCTTTGTTTTTTAAAATCAGATTAACTAATAGTTTATTTTATTGCTCCCTCCCCCCATAAAACTAACTTGTAATTTTATTTATTAGCTCAATGCTTTTCTTACTTTCAATTTGATCAATCTCTCCTTTGATTATCAAGATTTCTAATTTGATGTTTAATTGGGGATTTTTAATTTGTTCTTATTCTAGATTTTTAAATTTGTGTGCCCAATTTATTGATCTATTCCTTCTCTATTTTATTGCTGTAAGTGTGTAAAGATGTAAATTTTCCTCTAAGCACTTCTTAGGATGCATCTCATAAATTTTGGTATGTTGTCTCATTATCTCTTTAATGAAATTATTTCTTGTTTCTATGATTTGTTCTTTGATCCAATCATTCTTTATGATTAGATTATTTAGTTTTGAATTAATTTTTAATCTATGTCTCCATGGCTCTTTAGCGAATGTAATTTTTGTTGCACTATAATATAAAAAGATGTATCTAATATTTCTGCTTTTCTGCATTTGGTTGTGATGTTTTTATGCCTGAATACGTGGTTGATTTTTGTTTAGGTGCCATGTGTCACTGATAAAAAAGGTACATTCCTCTTTATTACCATTCAGTTTTCTTCAGAGGTCTATCATGTCTAACTTTTCTAAAATTCTATTCATATCCTTAACTTCTTTCTTGTTTGTTTTTTGGTTAGGTATTTTCAGGTCTTAGAGGTTCCCCATTAGTTTAGTTTCATTGTCTATTTCCTCCTGTAACTTGTTTAGCTATTCCTTTAAGTATTTGGATGCTATACTATTTGGTGAATGTATGTTTAGTATTGATACTACTTGATTGTCTATGGTACCTTTTATCAAGATGTTGTTCCTCCCTTATCCTTTTTTGCTTTTGTTTTGTCTGAACTTATGATTGCTACTCCTGCTTTATTTTACTTCAGCTGAAGCATAATAGATTCTGCTTCAGCTCTTTATCTTTATTCTATGTGTGTCTTTATGTTTCAAGTGTGTTTTTTGTAAACAACATATTGTAGGATTCTGAGACTTAATCCATTCTGCTCTCTGCTTCCATTTTATGGGTAAGTTCATCCCATTCATGTCCACAGTTAATGATTACTAAATGTGTATTTCCCACCATCCTATTTTCCCCCTCTGTTTATACTTCTCTCTCTCTCTGTCTCTCTCTCCCTCCCTCCCCGCCCCCCTCTTCTTCCCCTTTCTCCCTCCCTCCTCCCTCTCTCTCTTTCCCTCTTCTGTTTCTGTCTCCCTTTCTCCTCTCCTTTCTCCTTGTTCCTCCTCAAAAGTGTTTGCTTCTGACCACTGCCACCCTCAATTCACTCTCCATTCTATCAGCCCCATCCCTTTTCTTATCCCCTGCCTCTCCTGCTTCCCTGTAGTGTAAGATAGATTTATATACCTAGCTGAACATGCATGTTATTCCATCTGTGAGACAATTCTGATGAGAGCAAGGTTTAAGCATTGCCTGACACTCCCCACCATCTTCCCCTCAGTAAAAGCTTTTCCACACCTCTTTTGTGTGAAATAATTTATGCCATTCTGTCTCCCTCTTCCCCCTTCTCCCAGTGTATCCCTATTTCTAATATTTTAATTTTATTATTTTGGATATAATCTCATTGTAGTTAACTCACACTTGTGCCTTTGTCTATGTGTACTTCTTCTAACTGCCCCAATAATGATAAAATTTTTAGGAGTCATGTTTCTTTATTGAATTCCTTATGATTTCTCTTTCCTTTTTACCTTTTTTTTCTCAAGTCTTGTATTTGAAGGTCAAGTTTTCTATTCAGTTCTGATCTTTTCATCAGGAATGCTTGAAAATCTTCTCTTTCATTAAATATCCATTTTCCTCCAGAAAGATTATACTCAGTTTTGTTGGGTAGATGATTCTTTGTTGTAATCCTAGCTCCTTTGCCCTCTGGAATATCATTTTCCAAGCCCTCCAATTTAATGTAGAAGCTACTAAACCTTATGTTATCCTGACATTATTTGAATTGTTTCTTTTTGGATGCTTGCAATATTTTCTTCTTGGCCTGGGAGCTCTGGAATTTGGCTACAATATTTCTAAGACTTTTTATTTTTCTCTTTCAGAAGGTGATCACTAGATTCTCTCAATTTCTATTTTACTGTCTGGTCCTAGGGTATCAGGGCAGTTTTCCTTGATAATTTCTTGAAAGATGATGTCTAGGCTTTTTTTTTGATCATGGCTTTTATTTACATCATCTAATAATTCTTAAATTATCTCTCCTGGATCTATTTTCCAGGTTGGTTGTTTTTCCAATAAGATATTTTAATTTTCTTCTATATTTTCATTCTTTTGATTTTGTCTTATGGTTTTTTGGTATCTCATGCATTGTTGTCTTCTGAGTTTGTGTTTTGATTCCCCCTGTCATGATAGTGACTTTCTATGGTTAGGTGTTTTTTTTTGTTTGTTCATTTCCAAGCCTATTTCTTGACTTTTAATTTTACATTAAAGTTAGATTCTGCTTCCAGGGTGGAGGGGGCACTTTCTAAAGCTTCTAGTTTTTCATTTTGCTATTTTTAGAGTGTGTTCTGGGGCTCTATAAGTTTTTAGCTCTTCTAAGGTGGTATGCTGTAAGGAGATATGTGGTAACTGCTTCCTTGGCCTGTGCTCTGATCTGTAAACAACCAGAAGTACTCTTTCTGGCCCAGGACTCTGACCAGGCTCCCTGCTCCTGCTAGTGCTCCTCCTTGCCCTGAGATTGTGCCCCAGATCCATTTATGGGCAATACAACAGAGTTCTGTACCCACTTCCAGCAAAAGGTCCCTGGTAATCTCCTTCTGACCAGTTGTCCCACCCCTTTACTATCTATGGGTTGAGAGGCCAGACAGATTCAGTCGCCCCAAGGCCTGCTACCAGTTTGCCTGGGGGTGGTCTCTGCTGGACTGAGTTCCACTCTCACTCCAGTGAGACAGACCTTTCATGTTGACCTTCTAAGTTGTCTTGACTTGGAAAATTGTTTCATCCTGTTCTTTTGTTGGTTCTGCCACTCCAGAATGCATTTTGAGGCATTATTTTAATGTTGCTTTGAGGGGAATTTGAGAGAACTCAGACTAGTCCCTGCCTTTATCCACCTCCTTTAATGCCATTTCTACTTCCTCTCTAAGCATCTCAGGGATGTTTATAGTAGGGTCCAAGTGTGGAAAAAGCAATTCTTTGTAACAATATTTTGTAAGTCTTCTATTTTTCTTATGTTTGTAGTTTTTGTTCTGTTTTCATCCTCATAGGTCCTTAGGATGATTTTCAGTTGGATAGCTTGCCCAGGCTTCTTTGGATTATTTCTAAACACTCTTCCACTGATTCTCTCTGCTTTGTGAGATCATACTATTTATAATCATCTGTCACCTCATCTATCAACAATCAATACCTGCTAAGATTTTATACATGAGCTTATATTCCATCCTGGTGTTACCTTTAACAGTCATCTCTCTGTTGAGTAAATCAAATTTTTTTCTGGCTAAGGATAGTTCTGGGATTTTTCAGCTTCCTGTCGTAGCATTTAATTTACTTTAACTTCTAGATGAAATTATTGTTGGTGTCAATGTCATTTTTGTAGTCTGCTTCTTAGTTTTGATTTTTCAATAGTTTGTTTAAATAATTCAGGGTTAAATCTTCTTTCCTGTACACTATATCTTTTTCGTATTATTATTTTTTCTTGGGGTCATCTAGGTAGCACAGTGGATAGAGCTCCAGGCCTGGAGTCAGGAAGAGCTGAGTTCAGATCTGGCCTCAGACACTTCCTAGCTGTGTGACCCTGGGTAAGTCACTTCACCCTGTCTGCCTCAGTTTCCTCATCTGTAAAATGAGCTGGAGAAGGAAATGGCAAAACCACTCCAGTATCTTTGTGAAGATAACCCCAAGTGGGGTCACAAAGAGTCAGACATGACTCAAAACAACTGAAGAACAAATTCTTTCTTGTTTATTATGAATTCTGACCTTATGTCTGATGAGTCAATGATCTGACTGTGTGCAGACAGCTGACTCAGGGATAACCCCCTTCACCCGCATCCATAATATTTCTTTTCCTGTCTATTAAATTGTAGTCAGTTTCATTCTTGGCAATGTTATTTGGTGCTCGTCATGTCTAACACCAATCAATTTCTTTTCTGAAGAAAATTGATGAAGGTATGAGTCTTCTGCAGAAGCTATAAATCTTCCATTTCTTTCCCTTGGACCATTGTTCTTCATCTATTTCTCTCCATCATCCATCTTTCCCCATCTTTGCACTGGAATCATCAAGAATGACATGTTGATTTGATTTGTGGGGTCTCATCAATTCCTAGAATTTCTCTACCACTTCATCCTTGACAACTGTGTGAGTTACAATTACCTCACAGTGGTCTTTTTGCAAATAAACTGTGATGTCTGATGATATCTCAGGAAACAACGTTCGCTGTAGCTTTGGGACATCCAATTAACCTCACTCTGCTGAATCCTTTCTCAAGGGGACCAAGGAAGGCTTAGAGGAAGTGAGCTGAGCCTTGGAGGGGGCTATAGTTTGCAAGAGGTAGATGAGAGAATTTTTACTTGGGTACAGATGGATTATATCACTTCCGAGATCCTGCTGTGTTATGTTGTAGTCATTTTGCATTTCCTTATCTGTGTACATGTTGATTTCCCTGATGGAATGGAAACTCCCAAAGGGCAAGGACCATATTGTTTTTGTTTTATATTTTATATTTATATTATACATGCCACATTTAGGGTTAGAGTTAATTAATTAGTGTTTCTTGTTGCTGTTACTGATTTTGGGAATCCTATCTCTGACTTACTGTCTTTTGACCTTGGGAGAAATTCTCATACCTCTATGGTCTTTAGTTTTTCCTTTTGTTAACTGGGAATAATAAAACTTGGTCTCTCCATCTCACAGGGCCACTGCAAGGAAACTCTTTCATAAGATCATGGATTTTTGAGTTGAAAGGGATTTTAGAGGTTATCCAGACTAACTTCTTCATTCTATAGACAGGCAAACTGAGTCCCAGGGAGGTGGTGTGATTTGCCTAAGGTTACCACAGCTACTAGGTGGCTAAGATGAAATTTGAGCCAGTTTTTTTTTACTCTACTTAAAACTGTACTGCCCACTATACTAGCCTAAGGAATTGTTGCTTCAGAGCAGGGCTATGGGTGATGTTGGCCAGGCTTTGGCACATGAGTGAAAAGGGTTCTTTCAGGCTGCTCCTCTGCCAAGGGTGTTGGCATCTTCCCTCCAACCAGAAGCTGCGTGTGTGGTGGCTCTGGTAATCTGTGCTAACAATGCCATGGGAGAGGCAGACAGTGAGGCTAGAACCCCAAACATCATGGCAGAGAGGCCCAAGTACTCCTTTCAGAGGAACATCTTCCAGCCCTCCCAGCAGCCACGGGATGAGAACAGTAACGGGGTGCCAATCAGAGTGCAAGAAATGAGGGCATCTGTCAGGAGTCACAAGGCCCTAATTAGCCAATTTCCTGTGAATAGAGATGCCAATCAGAAAGGAGCCTGGCTGTTTCATAAGTAGGAGGCAGGGCCTTAGAGCTTTGAAAGTTTTCTGATGCAGTGACCTTTCGGGAACTAGATCTGGAAATGACAGAATTACAACATTTCAGAGTCAGAAGAGATCTCAGCAGACATCTGGGTCAACCAGTACCCCACTGAAATTCTTCTCTAACACCCTGATAAGTCTCTGATTAAAGATTCCCAAAAGGAGGAGCCAACCTCCCCCCGAAACACTTACGGACAACTCTAGTTATTAGGAATTTTTTGTTCCTATCATCCAACCAAAATCTGCCTCTCTGCAGCTACCACCCAGTGTCCCTAGTTCGGCCTTCTGGGGCCCAAGTGTAAACATCTTATTCGTTTTCTGTGATGACCCTTCAAGTACTTGAACAGAGCCCTCATGACACCTTTGCTTCCCTCAGCCTTCTCTTCTCCACAGTGACCATCTTCACTTGCTTTGGTCGCACCTTCCCTTTATGTCATGATCTTGAAGCCCTTGCCCATACTGCCTGCCCCCTCTAAAGACACAACCAATTTTCAGAGAACTTCCTAAAAGGCAGTGGTGCCTGGAATTGCATATGCTACCTCAGTCCTCATCTGACCAAGGCAGACTTATTTTCTCCTTGTTCCTGGAACAAGGCAGGATTCTAGCACCCTGAAAGTCTCTGACCCAGTGACCTTTTGGGAACTGAATGTGAGAATCATTTATTAAGCACCTAATGTTTGCTAGGTCCTGGGCTAGGCATACAAAGAAAATGTTGAAAGATGTACTCATGGAGTTTACATTCCATCAGGGAGACAGTATGTACATAGGTAGGCATTATATATATGTATATAATGTATATATGTATATATATACACATGCATGCATACATATATACACATATATACAGAGTATATATGCATATGCATACATACATATTACCCAATATACACACATTATATATGTATATACATACATTCATACATATATACACATATACACAGAGTATATATGCATATACATACATATGTACCCACATATACACACAGTATATATGTATATATTCATATGCACTCATTATATAT
>CM053622.1:14129846-14149869 GCA_028646595.1 Phalanger gymnotis | reverse complement strand
AAACTCGGTCACACAGCTTTTCCCACTAACCTTCTCTGATGTCTTTGCTCTTTGTGGTTTGAGAGGTCTGGTACATGCCACAGCTCAGTATTTCAGGATGCCAGGGCACTTTCCGCTCGTCTCCTGGTCTGGTAGGTCCGCATCTGGTCTGTTCGCGCAGTGTGCGCTGGGCTCAGCTCCGCTCCCCTCGGCTGGGGGCTGGGAGGTCCGTGTGGGACAGACCTTACCCAGAGACCATCCAGGCTATCCTGGGCTGGGGCCCTGCTTCCCTCTGCCACTTTGTGGGTTCTGCAGCTCTAGAATTGGTTCAGCGCCATTGTTTTATAGGTTTTTGGAGGAACTTGGTGAGGAGCTCACTCCAGTCACTGCTTCCCAGCCGCCATCTTGGCTCCGCCCCCTGTATGTTCTTCTAAAGAAAAATTCTACACCTTGGCAAGTCTACCAGCAATTAATGCTTGTATCTGTTTTTCCACAACCCCACCAGCGATGAGTTTCATTGCTTTCAATTATTTTTGCCTATTTGATGGGGTAACTGAAATGTCTTAAGGATGTGTCTCATAAATTAAATACAGTCACAAAGCCCAGAAGGAACACAAAAGATGTGGCTCATTTTCATTGTTGTGACTTGAGCCTCTACTAGGACCAAGACCAAGGAGGAGTAAGGTCCAGTGTTGGTGTCTAAGTCTAAAATAGCACTTTAGAAACTGTCCTATTTTGGGATTGCTTCTGTGGAACTAGTTCCCCCATGGAGGCTGATGGTACAGCTAAGTCCTGATTACTACAAATAAGGAATCCCATGGTCTCATGTTTTTGGATTTGTACTATTTGAAGTTATAATTATTTAAAATATCCGCCTGCCATCCAACTCTCACCTGTGGCTCCAAGAAGCTGTGGCATGTGCAGAGGCCACACCGTAGTAAAACAGCCTCAGTAGATGGCTTAAACCAGGTTGAGGGTAACTGATAGGTCTCAAACCCTTTGGTGAGTTGGGGGGGGGCATCTACCTCAAGATGTGAAGACTTTCCTAGGTAGAACGGGCAGATGAAAACAATTTGTTCTGATGGCCATGAAGGCAGCCGAAGCAGTTGTTACAGAGTGCTTAAAGCTTGGTCAGATATCAAAGATGCCGTCATCCGCTGCATCCCAAGCCATCCCCATTTGTGTTGACTTTTGTCTTACCACTGGACTCCAATGTCTCTGGAAGAGAGAATGAGGCTGACAACCTTGTGCAACTCTGCCTCACTTAAATCCAATTCACACGCACATCGAGGCATCACCCTGTGATGTCATTGGTCTTCTTTGAAAATGAAAGGTGAACAACAAAATCATTTAAAACGTGAGCCCAGAGTGTGAATCCTCAGTGCCGCATTCTTGCTAAGAATGAAGTCTGTTCCCTGGCACTGATGCGTTCCTGCCTCAGCATCCTGCCTGGCCCCTTGAAGGGTCCTGTCTTTTGCCTGTCTTTCATCCAAGCCTACTGGTCCTGTTTCAGACACTGCTCTAGAGGCTTCCTAAGCTGAGGGCAAACAGAGCCGAGGCTTGGAACTAATTGGAGGAGATGGGAGGCTTGACACAATGGTTGGTGTGCCAGTAACTGATGGCTTCTGCTGGAACTATCCCAGATGAGTAATTACTCATTATGCTGTCAATCCTCCAATCTGTTGTTCCCCAACACAACAGCCTGGGGACGGTGAGGTTACTGTGGATTTCCAGGGCAGTGTTGGGGAAATAGAATATTGTGGGTAGGTGGCTGTTGTGTTCAAGCATGCATTCTGTGTGAAGGAGGGCAACCGGGCATTTCTGAGGAAAGGGTGACCCTTGTTCTGCTTGGTCCTGAAGGGGACAACTGGACACTGTGAGAAGAATCTTGCCACATTCACAAGCTGGAGAGTATTCTGAGGAGAGCAGCTGGGGTCTCCCAGGACTCTGATTCTACACCTGGGAGGGATCTCAGACACCACCTAGCCCAACACCTTCATTTTACAGAAGAGGAAACTAAGTCCCAGAGAAATGAAGGGACATAGGATTATAGGAGCCTAGATCCAGAGGGGACCATCTAATCCCTCACCCTCATCTTACAGATGAAGAAATCAAAGGCGACTGTGTTAAACCTTGTACTCCCAAGACCTAAGCTGGAATCCCAGCTTAACCAAAACTTACTTCCTGCCTGTGGGACCTGGGAAAATCCCTTCAGTTCTCTGAGCCTCAATTTCCCTCCTCTGTTAAATGAGGAGCTTGGCTAAGGTGACCTCTCAGGCCCCTCTCAGCCCTAGATCAAGGATCCGGTGACCCCCACGACCAGTCATGACACCCTATTTTATGTCTTGGCTATTTTATCTCAGCGTATACTGGAGCCCAAATAAAGGGGTTCCTCATTTGGTGAGCTCACCATACGCCAGCGTAAGGAGCAAAGGACAGATGACGAGAACGGTCAATCCGTCCATTCAGACGCATTTCTTGAGCACCTGCCAGGTATTGATTTTGAACATCTTGCATGGGTAGGACACCAGGTGCAGGAGATAACATGGCCAAAAATTAGATTGAGCCCCTATCCTGGAGAAGCCTGTGCCATTCTACTGGCAGGAGGCAAACATCCACAGAGAAGAAATAGAAAGTATTTAAGAAGCAAATATAATGGGGGGGGGAGTGGGGGTGGGAAGCTGCTTGTGCCAGATGTTGCCAAAAGACTTTCTCTTGTACTGGCCATTCCTATGGGTCCCTTGGCCAGGGTCATGCATGATGACGTGGTGCCTGTCGTTAATTATCCTAGCTTCTTTCTGTAGCTGGACCACATTCATGGCAGACTGTGAGGTTTGGGTTGCAACTTTGCTGCTTGTTGCCATGACTACAAGCAGGCCCTCCCCCTCCCCCCCGCCATACACACATTTAACGGGAGATCTAGTCACTGGCCTGCCCCCATGGAAAGTTCTGGGTGAGAATCTCCCCCTTCCTCTGTGTCTGGGATGTAGATAGCCCAGTCATGTGGCCCAGACCCAGTTCCATCCACCATTTTTGAGCCAGGCCTGTTTGGAATCTGACTTCCAATTTTCACATGTTTTCTCTCATGCAGTAGGGTCCCTCCCTGCTTCAACCCCTCCTCGATGCTTTGTTGTGGCTCAGGGGTGATTCTGGGTTCTCATTGGTAGCTGCCTAAGATCTCAGGATCTTGGGTCTAGAGTCAGAAGGCACTTTAAGGTCAATTGAGTCTAAACCTCTCATTTTACTTAGGAGGAAACTGAGACCCAGAGATGTCTAGGGTCCTTATACAATCATAGGTCTACAGCTGAAAGGTGCAGAGGTTACTTAACTTTACAGATGGAGAAGCAGGCCCCCCACCGACGGCACCCCAAATCCATTGGAGTTTGCGAGTGCTAGGATCAGATCAAACCCTCTAGGGAGGTTGTCCCCCCCAGGAACGCTTTCTGCCTCACTACACTGACTTTGAGGTGCTGAGAAAGCCTGGCCCTTTCTTTGCCGAGACGTGGTGCTTGGAGCCTCCTACATCAATTGTGCATTCTCTGATCTGCCAGTCCCATCACTGGAGGCTGATGGTTCCACTGTCCATCCCTTCAGTATCAGTGCCTCATGGTGCTCTCCAGCCTGCATAGGCCTCCGCTGTGCATCCTCTTCCCAAGCATCGGTCATCTCTAGGAGTCACAGCAGCCTCCGTGAAACGGGTGCCACCTGAGCCTTGGGCCCTGACACCTTGTCTCCATTGTTTCTCCTTCCTGCAGATTCCTCTTGTTATCGATGTCTCTCAGTTGTGGTGGGCCGTCTTTCCCCTTGCAGAGTTATGGCCCTATCTATCCCGCCCCTGACATCTTTATTACAAACAGTTGGGGCTCTACGGAAAGAGTGGCAGCCACCTTTAATCACTCCATTACGCCGTCGCCCCTTTGTTATATATAGACTTTAATATGTCATATCTCAGACAATGGGTCAACGGAGAAGAGACAGAGGATTTAGGGCTGGATCCATAAATTCAGCCCACCTGTCAGAGATTAAAGGGAAAAACAAAGCAATATGGCATTGAGGAGGTGGGGGCGGGTGAGTCCTGTTCCCGAGTCCACATATGAATGTCATTACTGAGAAATAAATGCCGAGAGTGGCAAACTCCAAGTCCTGGCTGATAACACTCACCTACTCTTACGGTAATGGGACTAGAAGGACTGGAGGGGAAAGACCAATCGAGGTTAAACTCACCTCCTTGGCAATTCCCAGGGCAATCTGCTAGAAACAGTCTCCACTTGACAACCCCCCACTGCTCCTCTCCATCACCCCTCCCCATCAGTTGTTGTTGATAAATTTTTGGTTCATTGATTCTTTCTCAAGGACGTGGAAGGTCCAACCTTCTCCCTGGAGCAGGCGACTGAGCAGGGCTGAGATGGAACCTCCTTCCCTAAGGAGCGTCCAGTGCCTGGGACGGCTTGGGTTGGATCCCCCTAAGGCGGGGGGTGGGTTATCTAACCCTAATTCTGAGGTCAGATGGCATTTCAGGCTTAGGGCAATGAGCTTTGGGCCTGAAATCAAGAAGACCTGAGTTCAAATCCAGCCTCAGACACTTACTGTCTATATGACTTTAGGCAAGTCACTTGCCTCAGTTTTCTCATCTGCAAAGTGGGGATAATAATAGCTAATAATAGATAATAAGGAAACTCAAGTGAGAGGATAATTATAAAGTGCTTAGCACAGTGCCTAATGCATAATAAGCACTATATAAATACTAGCTATTATAATTTTTTAAAAATGATTTAAAATTAATTTAATTAAAATATTTAAATTAAATAAAATTAATTTTAAAATCTTAAAATTAAAGTTAATTTAATTAAAATTCAAAATGAAATTAATTTAATTTTAATTTTAAGATTTTAAAATGAAATTAATTTAATTAAAAAATTTAAATTGATTCAATTAAGATTTTAAAATTAAAATGAATTAATTTAAATTTTTAAAATTAATATTAATTTAATTAAAAATTTAATTAATTAAAAATTTTTAATTAAAAATTTCCCCTTTATATTAGTAAAAAATTGATTGTTGGGGAGTGGAGAGACATCAGAGGTATCTTTAAGGGCCTTAACTTGGAAGAAGGATCAGACTTGTTCTGTTTGGCCCTAGGAGGCAAAATCAGGAGTAATAGGCTGGAGGACCTGAGAAGATTCAACTTTAGCTTTGTCAAGAAAACCTTCCTTGCTAATGAGAAGTGTCTCCCAGGAGGACGGGCTGTCCAGAGAAGAGCTGGCTGCCCCTCCCCCACCTCGTCCTGCCCAGAGAGCTTCAAGCAGAGGCAGGATGAACCCTGGTTGGGGAGGTGGCTGAGGGCATTGCTTTTTCCTCAATGGGTTTTACCAAGTGGGATCCAACGTCTTTTTTCTAAGACTCTGATATTCAGTGATCTCAATTTCCCAAGATGCCTCCTATGTCCCCTGCAATTGAACATTCCCTTGTAACAAAGCAAAAACAGGCAGACAACACCAGTGATTGCATCTGACTCTGTAGACAGCCTTGGCATGCCAGTAATTTGTCCAGTCTTTATTCACTGATGGGGCAGGGAAGTGGTGCAGTGGCTAGAGCTCTGGGCCTGGAGTCAGAAGGACTCAAATCCAGCCTCAGATACTTGCCAGCTGTGTGACCCTGGGCAAGTCACTTCACCCTGTTTACCTCAGCTTCCTCATCTGTAAAATGACCCGGAGAAGGAAATAACAAGCCCTTCCAGCATCTTTGCCAAGAAAACCCCAAACGGGGTCACAGAGAGTCAGACATGACTGAAACAACTGAACAACAACAGTATTCACTGATGCCGCTAATACCTTGCATGCAACCACCCTAGGAGGAAGGCAATGTGAATGTTGCACTCCCCTATTTGACAGATAAGGAAACTAGTCTCAGAGGTCCAGGGACTTACTGACAGCCACACAATTAGTAAGAAGCTGAGCCAGGATTGGGAGGCAGGGCTAGAGCCTAGATCCCTTGCTTGCCCTTGAAGACATGAGTTTTCTTTCCTTGGTCATGAGCAGGGATGTGGGCCTCCTCTATGCCACCAAATTTGCATTGATGGGCATTGCTTCTTGGTTTTTGCTAATCTGGGGTTTATATAGATTGTGGGAATATCAGGAATCCCACCTTAGAGTGAGGGCAGGATGGTATACCTGATGGGGGGACTTGGTACATAGCTCTTGCATGGAGGGGGGAATGGGTGGGTTCTTGTATGGAGACTCTGCCATGGGATCCTGGCATTAATCTTCAGCTGAGTTCATTGTTAGACAAGTCTTAATATTCACTGACGTTGGTAGTTTCAAAACATTTCACAGAACTAACTGTTCAACAATTATTTATTAAGTCCTTATGTCATATCAAACACTCTGCCCATTCTGGGTGCTGTAGATGTTAAGACAGAATAAATCAATCCCTGCCCTCAAGGAGTTTAGAATCTAGCCAGGGGAGCCACCATGTGTTTCTATAGGCAAATATAAAATGTTCAAGGTAAATTTGGGGAGAAGGCACCAGCAGCTGGAGGATTAAGAATCAGGAGGAAACAGGAGGATCGGCTGGAAAGTTGAATTCTGAGGGAACTCAGTGGGATCCTAAGAGGTAGAGATGAGGATGGCATGCATTTCAGACATGAGTCAGCTAGTACAAAAGCATGGAAGTGGGAGATGGACTGTCCTGTGTTAGACTTGACAGCCGAGTCAAGGATGGGCTGGAGCGGGGAGAGGCTGGAGGAAAGGAGACCAAATAGGAGGTTATCACAGTTGTCTAGGTGAGAGGTGATGAGGGCCTGGGCTGGGTGGTGAGTAAATAGAAGGTCTTCCTGACTCCAGGCCTGATTTGGCACTCTATCGCAGAGATTTGAGGTCACAGATGGGCTTTGATCTTGGTGCCCTGACTCCAGAGTCTTTTCTCCCCCAAAGAGGGTTACCAAGCTTATCACTATGATGTTCTAGGCCATGACCAATGCCCCTGCCCTGAGTTCTAGTCCCAGCAGGGCCTCTAAGAAGCTTTGTGACCTTGGAATAGAGGACAACATAATTAGCACTAGGAGGGATTGTTGGAAGAAGCCATGGGATTTTAGAGCTTAAAGGGGCCTTAGAGGGAAACTGAGGCCTGGAAAAGTGTAGTGACTGGCCAAGGTCATGCAGCTAGTAACCATATGATGAAGAATTGGAGTTCCGGTCTTCCTGAGTCTGGGTCCACACAGGAAGTATCTCCTGCTTTGGCAAAGTGTCAGCCTACAGGGCCCTGAGTTTCTCTTCTCTATAAAATGAGGGAGTCCACTTTTAAAATTCTGTCCTGTGAGGCAGGCAGGATTGATATTTGAAGCCCCATGTCAGAGATGTGAAGAAGCTGGGGTCCAGACAGTCCAAGTGCCTTGTCCAAGGTCCTGACTCCAAGGCCACCAAGCACCAGAGGGAACAAAGATCTTTGTGCTTTGCTTCCAAGATGACCCCCTAGGCTGCTTCCACCGAGAGCTGACTCCAGGAGGAGAGGGCAGTCTTACTTAGGAGGTGGTGGGCTCCTCCCTGCAGAGGCTGATGGGCTCGTCCAGGATGCTGCTGAGGCGATCATGTCTGGGGTGTTCGAGAGGACCCATCAGGTCCCTTCCCACGCCAAGATTCTATGATATCGCCACACATATGAACAAGTGAAATGGTATATAAAATGCTTTGTAAACACAAAAGCACCATCTAAATGTCAACAATTACAGTGATTATGCATTGACATTTAGTTAATGGTACAGGGCAGCAACAATGCCACACCCAAGCGAATAGCTCCTGCACGGATCTTCCCTGGGTATGTTCTCAGGGATGCTAAAGGGTCCCGGGGGCCAACTCATCTTCCCTGTAACTCTGCCCTGGTACATGGCTTTTGAAATCCTTCCTTATGGTTAATTGATTTCTTCAGGAGGCCCTTGGGATGGTGGGAGGTGTGTGAAGCATGAACCTTTTAGAGCCAAGGATTTCATTACTGGAAAGCCAGGGGCTAAGGGTGTAGGAGAGTGGACTGGGAGAGGTTTTTTTTTTAGAAAGGATGCCCTAGTGGGGAGGAGGAGGGAGGGAGGAAATAAGCATTTTTATAAATTTATATTATATACTATGTGCCAGGCACTTAAAATGATATCATTTGATCCTCACGATAACCTTATGAAGTAGGTGCTGTCCCTACAAGGCAAACGGAGGTTAAGTGACTTGCCCAGGGTCACAAAGCTAGTAGGTGTCTGAGGTAGGATTTGAATTCAGGTCTTCCTGACTCAAGGCCCAGTGCTCTATTCAGCTGCTTGGGCAGTCACCAGCCAGGGCAGCAGAAGGTCATTGGTTGGGCCTGGGAAGGGAATTTAGATACTAAAGGGAAGGTGAACCAACTATGCAATATTCACTTTTAATGAGAGGCAGTGTGGCTTAGTGAAGAGAGTCCTGGACCAGGAACCAGGAGTCCTGGGATCAAATCCCACCCCTAATACTTACTGTCTGTGTGACCCCTGGTAAGTTGCTTAACATTTCTGGGCCCCAGTTTTTATCTGTAAGATGGAGACAATAACGCTTGTAGTAGGATGGCTAGGTGGTGCCATAGTGCACGGAGCACCAGGATTGAAGTCAGGAAAATCCATTTTCTGAGTTCAAATCTGATTCAAAGCATGTACTAGCTGTGTGACCTTGGGCAAGTCACTTAACCTTTTTTGCTTCAGTTTCCTCTTCTGTAAAATGAGCTGGAGAAGGAAATGATGATCCACTCCAGTATCTCTGCCAAGAAAACCCCAAATGGGGTCACAAAGAGTCAGACACGACTGAAAAGGACTGAACAACAAGGCTTGTAGTAATTACCTTACATCACAGAGATCTTGTGAGACCCAAAGGAGATAATTTAAATCAGCACAGTTTGAGGACTTTCAAGCTCTCCATAAAAATCAGTTGTTTGTCATGGTTTTGCTGAGGTGTCCTTAGCTAAAGTTAGATGCTTTTGTGCCTGTGATGGAGGAGGGTATCAGGCTCAGGGCTGAGGACTCTCTGTAAGGACTCTCCAGCATGGGAATGTAAGAATATAGACTTGAAATAGAAGGGGACTCAGTGGTCATCTGGCCCAGACCAGTTCCTATTCTGAAGCAAGAAGCTAGAAAGGCTAGAGACCAGCCCCAAGTCATACTGATGGTAAATGGCAGAGGGAGGAACCTGAAGGACACGATGAGGCTACTACACACGCTCCCTTTGCAGGCTGAGAAAATACATTGGAAGCCACCAAGTGGTCCTTCCCAGGGCTCTCAACCAGCCTAGGGGCCCTACCCCAGGAGCAGCTGGCTCCCTCCCTCCTCCTTAGGCTCATCCCTTTGGCTGGTGTGGCGTGACTGTGAACTGCCTAAAGTTAAACCAGGGGCGCCTGAGAGCCCCAATGTCTTTAGGTCCAGCCCCTCAGCCGGTTCCCATAGTTTTCCTCTGTCATCTCTGTGGTCTTCCCCTCTCCTGCCCACAGATCTCTTGCCCTAACACACCAGATGTCTCCTAATAGACTGGTAACAAGGTCTTTGGTGCCCACATCACGTTCTCATCCACCTTAATTGTTTCCCACAAGTGCTGATTAGGGTAGAAATGTGAGGTCCAGGTAGCCGTGACAAACTCCTCATTTCTTAGGGTTCCTAATTAATGGTCATTAAGGCAATGCACTGTTGTCTTCTGGATGTGGAGGGAGCAGGACGATGGTGATTCTGGGAAGTGAGAGGGATGTAAGAAGACTTCAGGGTGGAGGTTTGCTTCTGTTTTGTATCCTTCGCCCCCTGGGGGACCAGCCAGCTTAGCTTCCAGGCTCCTACATGTCCTCGCCCTAGACCTGCCCTGAGAGGAAGAAGGAAGGCACTGGATAGAACTCTGGGTTTGTACTCAGAAGGCCCATGTTAAAAGGCCAGTTCTGCTCCTCATGACCCGTTGGACCTCTGGCTACTCATTTCACTCTCTGTGAGCCTCAGTTTCCTCATCTGAAAAATGAGGAGGTTGACCAGCATGCCTGTTGGGTTCCTTCTGTTTTGAAATGTACATTTCTTGAAGGCAGGCTGTTTTTTTTAAACTTTGTATCTTCAGTTCCTGGTACATATAGTGAGAGTTTGAGAAATACTTGTTAGCTGGCTGACTGCTGCCACTGAGATACAGTAACATAGAATGTCAGAGCTGGGGAAGGGAGTCTTAGAACAGGGAATGTCAGAGCTAGAAAAGAACTTAGAACAGGGGATGGCAGGGACCTTAGAACAGGGACTGTCAGAGCTAGAAGGGGCCACAGAACAGAAAATATCAGGGCTGGGAGGGAGCTTAGAGATCATCATATCCAATTCCCTAATTTTGATGAGGAAATAACAGAGGACCAGGGAGGTGCAGTGATTTTTCCAGGGTCCCCCTCATCTGAGGCTCACTTGAGGGGCTCAGGAAAGTTGGTGGCTGCCTCAGAGAAGAAAGATGAGCCTTGCTTTGCATGGCTGGAATAATGGGGTGAAAGCTGTAAAGAGACCTCCTGAGGATGCTGAGAAAGGCTTCCTAGCCATGGGCGCTGTGTCAATAATGTCTGGTCTGAGGAGGGCAGTGGCTTCTCATCTCCGAAGCTCTTTCAGCCACTACGGGAGGCCTCCTTGTCTGGTGTGGGTTGGTGAAGAGGGGATTCAGGCTCTGACACAAGCTGGACTAGATGGCCATGGAGGTGCCCTCCAGCCCTCCGAGCCTGCACAAGCCCAAGCAAGCAACCAGCTTGGGGTGTTTGGAGCTGGCAGGATGGCTCCTCAGAGTCATGAATCAAAGCTGAAGGCAGAGAAAAGAACCTGGAGCAGAGGGTGGTGGGTCAGAGCCTGGGGCAAGAGAGGTCAAGGCCACTCTGAACCCCCTACTAGGAAAGGGGGAGGGAAGGGATAGCCTCAGCCCCAGCTCACCTCCCAGATCTACTATCTGGGGGACTCCAGCCAAGTCACTTCAGTGCAAGGTACATCAGTTTCCTTGTCTGTAAAAAAGACTGGTGATTTGGAAAAGATGCCTCTCATCCAGACATTGTAGAATCATGGAGCTGGAGGGACCTCAGAGACAGTGAGTGCAAGCCCCACATCTTACAGATGCAAAAATAGAGCAGTGCTTGCCCTCAAAGGGCTTGTAGTCTAACCCAGGGAGACAGTGTGTATATATATTGGTGTTCAGTTGTTTTTCAGTCTTGTCTGATTCTTTTTGACCCCGTGTGGGGTTTTCTTAGCAAAGATACTAGAGTGGTTTGCATTTTCCTTCTCCGGCTCATTTAACAATGAGGAAACTGAGGCAAGCAAGGTTGAGTGACTTGCCCAGAGTCAAACAGCTAGTAAGTAACTGAGGTTAAATTTGAACTCAAGTCTTCCTGACTCCAGGCCTGGCATTCTATCTACTGAGCCACCGTGAGTATGAGTGCATGTATGTATATGAAATACACATACATACATATACATGTATGTATATATGAAATATACATACATGTATATGTATTATATGTATGTGTACATGTATTATGTATGTGCCTATATTATATATATATGTCTATGTGTGTGTGGAGAGAGGGACTGGGAGGCACGTGCAAAATGTACACAATGATTTAGGAAGGGGCCGTGGAGGTGGGGAGAAATCTGGAAGGCTTCCTGGAGAAGGTGTCACTTGAGCAGAGCATTGGAGGATGCACGGATTGTCGGAATCAGAAATGGGGAGTCAGTGCCTTTCAAGCATTGGGGACCCCGTTGTGGCAAAGGGACCACGAGAAGGCCAGTCTGGCAGAACGGCAGAGCACGTATGTGGGAGTAATGTACAAAAAGTCTTACTGCAGTTTTAAGCTATTAAAACAGTCCAATCCCCAGTTCCGGCCAATATAGAGTGTGACACTGTATCATAAAGACAGGAGGGACCAGATCATGAAGGGCTTTAAAAGATGACGTGAGGAGCCTATGTCCGATCCTAGTGGCCACTGGGGTTTGTTGAGTCAAGGGGTGACATGGTCAGATCTCTACTTTGGCAGCTGTGTGGAAGACAGGCTGAAGCAAGGCAGGGAGGCCCATTAGGAGGCTGCTGAAAAGTCTAGGCAAGAGGCGGTGAGGGTCTGAACAGAGAGGTGCCCATGCGGGTAGCAGGAAGCTGACCATTGTGAGAAATAGTTCAGAAATAGGATTTATTTTAGCAGATGGTTGGGTAAGCAAGGTGGGGAGAGGGGCAGAAGAGGAGAGGACCAGGAAGTTGTCAAAGTAGGAGAATGGGACACTTTGAACCCGTGATGCTACTCTCTGGGCCTCAGTTGCCTTATCTATATAATGGGGTAAAAAGTACCCACAGAAGAGGCTTTGGAAATCAAAGATATCTATAGTCACATAAAAATGCTCTAAATCACTTATCGATTAGGGAAATGCAAATCCAAACAGCTCTAGGTACCAGAGCATACCTCTCAGGTTGGCCAACACGACAAAACAGGAAAATTACAAATGCTGGAGAAGACGTGGGAAAATTGGAACACTAATGCATTGCTGGTGGAGTTGTGAACTGATCCAACCATTTTGGAGAGCAATTTGGAACTATGCCCAAAGGGCTATAGAAATGTGCATACTCTTTGACCTGTAATACCACTTCGAGGGCTGTATCCCAAAGAGGTCATACAAATGAGAAAAGAACCCACATGTACAAAAATATTTATAGCAGCTCTTTTTGGGGTGACCAAGAATTGGAAATTGAACGGATGCCCATCAATTGGGGAATGGCTGAACAAGTTGTGGTATATGAATGTAATGGAATACTATTATGCTATAAGAAATGATGAGAAGGTGGACTTCAGAAAAACCTGGAAAGACTTAAACGAACTGATGCTGAGTGAAGTGAGCAGAACTAGGGGAACATTGTATACAGTAACAGGCACAAGTGTGTGCAATGACTGACTCTGATAGACTTGGCTCTTCTCAGCAATACAAGGTTCTAAGACAACTCCAAAAGACTCATGATGGAAAATGCTATCCACATCCAGAGAAAGAATGACAGGATCTGAATGCAGATTGAAGCAGATTATCTGCTCTCTCTTTTTTTGGTTTTGTTTTGTTTCTTCTTTCTCATGGTTCATTCCATTGGTTATAATTCTTCTTTGCAACTTGACTAATGTGAAAATATGTTTAATGTGAATGCACATGTAGATCCTATATCTGATTGCATGCCGTCTTGGGGTTGGAGGAAGGGAGGGAAGGGGAGAAAATTTGGAACTCAAAAGCTTGTGGGATTGAATGTTGTAAACTACAAATAAATAAATAATTTTTTTTAAAAAAAAGAAAGAAAAGGAAGATTTAGGGGAATGGTACAGTACAAGTGTAGGTTCAAATCCTGGCTTGTACGCTCACTTGACCTGTGTGATTGTTCATGTGGCCAGTCAGTTCCCCCTCTCTGAACATGTTTCCTTATCTGAAAATAGAGGGCATTGGGCTAATGGCAGTCCTTTCCAGCTCTAAATCTACCATCTTATGAGGACCAGAAGGCAAAGGGTATCAGGAGATAAGATGCACTAATGGGGGAAGGAGCATAAGTCTTCCTGGGTGGCATGCAGCAAGAAATGAAAAGGAATTAGGAAAGGGATGATTTTTTTTTTGTGTGTCACAAACCCCTTTGGCAATCCTGGGAAGACTTCAGAGCCCTTCTGAGAATAACATTTTTAGCTGTATTTTTAAAATTTTTATTATTTAATATTTTTAGTTTTCAACTTTGATTTTCACAAGATTTTGAGTTACAAATTTTCTTCCCATTTCTACCCTCCCACCACTCCAAAATGGTATATATTCTGATTGTCCTACATCCCAGTCTGCCCTCCCTTCTGTCACCTCATTCCCTACCCCATCCCTTTTCCCTTTACTTTCTTGTAGGGCAAGATAGATTCCTATACCCCATTGCCTGTATATCTTATTCCCCAGTTGCATGTAAAAACAACTTTTTTTGAGCATTTGTTTTTAGATCTTCGAGTTCCAAATTCTCTCCCTTCTTCCCTCCCCACCCACCCTCCTTGAGAAGGCAAGCAATTCAATATAGACCACACACATCTCATTATGCAAAACACTTCCATAGTAGTCACGTTGTGAAAGAAGAATAATATTTTAAATATATAAATTAAAATCCTAGGATTACAAAGAAAGCCAATTATGTTGAAATCGTTGTCAATTTTTTAAAAAGAGTTAACCTAACCTCGGATAAGAATCGCTGATTAGAGAGATATGTTTAGTACCATCATCCATCCTCTTTTTCTTCTCCAAGAAGGATGATCAACTTCAGAGTCCCCTTTTCCTCCACTCTTAGAATTCTGTGGATGTGTGGATAGAGGAGGCAGCCATCCCTGGGTGATAAAGAAGTCCCTTCATAAAATGGAGAATGATAAGCCAGCGTCACCACTGAGGCTGGGTGAGAATAATAGCTTGGCTATTAATATGAGAGGGAGACTGCTGTAATGGATAACAATTGAGCTACCTGCAAGCTGAAAGAAGAAGCCTCTTTTCTCCATACTCAGCAGGGTTAAGGGAAAAAAGACCCAACAAATTCCAAATGAAAACCAAATAGACTCTATGACTGGATAAAAGTCTTAGGAATTGTAAGCACAAATCCTCTTTTCCCTTCTCCTATTCTTTCTTCCTGCTCTCTCTCCCTTCTCTTTCCCTCTCTTCTCTCATTCCTTCTCTCCCACCCATTTCTTCATCAATTCTCCTTATCTCCTTCCATTCTCTTTTCTTCTCTCATTTTCTCTCCCCTGCTTCCTCCATCCAGTGTCCTCTTTCCCTCTCTTCTTTCATTCCTTTTCTCTTGCCCACTTGTCCATCTATTCTTCTCTCCTCCCCTTCTTCTCCTATTCTCTTTTTCTCTCCTCCCTCACCCTTCTCTTACTTCTTTCTCTTCCCCTTTATCCCTGCCTTGGCTGCCTCTCTATCTCACTAGTCCACACCCTCCCCTCTCCCTATTGCCTCTATGCTTGGACAGAGTATGATTCTGGAGATTTCAGTAACCCTGGATGTAACCAGTTTCTGCAGAGAGCTGGTTTTCTGTTAACCCCTTACAGCAGGCCCTGCCGGGTCTCTGAGGTTGACCTTCCAGAGGGATAATGTTTTCTGTCGGATGATTGTTCATGTGGCTTGAGGGGAAGAGGGTTATAGAGGTGACAGATGAGAAGAGCTGTCCCTTTTCCCCATCAAAGCTAGCACGCAGACAAGCAGCTCTCAGATGAATTCTGGTGCTGTTGCTATAATTCTAAAGTAGGAATCATGTGAAAATAGGAGAAATTGGATTTCTCTCGCCCACCTCCTCCTCCTGGTTGTTGCCTACAGCTGGATGCTGGGAGCACAGATGGGCTTCCATCGAATCCTAATATTAAGAGACTCATAGGAACATAGGTAGAAATCTGGAAGGGACCTTAGCAGTCATCTAATACCACCTTGCTCATGTTTTTTTTTGAGGGGAGAAGGCCAGGCAATTGGGGTTAAGTGACTTGCCCAAGGTCACACAGCTAATAAATGTGTCAAGCGTCTGAGGCTGGACTTTTGAACTCAGGTCCTCCTGACTCCAGGGCCGGTGCTCTACTCACTGCACCACCTAGCTGCCCCCCACCCTGCTCATGTTAACAGATGAGGAAACTGAAGCCCAGGGACAGGAGATAACTTTTTCAAACTCATCCAGTTAGTAAGTGGCAGAGGTCCTCTGACTTCCGATCTTTCCAGCTCTTTCCTTGGCATCATACTGCCCCAACACACTTTGATTCTAAGGCTCGGAAAGTCCTCAACATAGAGCACAGAGTGTTAGGTTGGAAGTCAGGAAGACTCCGCTTCAAATCTTGCCTGGGATTGGAGCTGTGGGACCTGGGCAAATCACCTAACCTCTCTGGGCCTCAGTTTCCTCATCTGTAAAAGGAGGATAATAATAGCATTTGCTTCACAGGGTTGTGAGGATCCAATGAGATAATGTATATTAGAACGATTAAAGGCTAGGGAAGGATGTTAGCCATTATTATATAAACTCTAGCCAAACTATTTATTATGTCTTTATTTCCAAGGGAATGGCTATGCATGTACTACCTTTTCCCCCCAGTGGGAAGCCACATGGGCATCAGGATCATGCATACTTTTGCCAAAGAGGACTTGAGTGCCTTGACACTTACCTGTTGGTGAAAGTCTGAAGCTTCTGACCAAGGCCATGCCCTCTGCCCTAAGCCTATGGCCACTCTGGGCACCTTGACCTTTTTAACTCTCTTGCTCAGGGGGTTTGCCTTATAATTAATGCTCAAAGGGTCCCCAGGGGCTACTTACTATGCAGATCAGTAAAGAGAATAGCTTTTATTTAAAATTGACTTACATTACTAACGTAATCTGTCTATATGTTGATAGATGAATTCGCATACCTAATTTAGGGAAACATTTTTTCTCCTAGTCTCTGAAAATAACCACTATTTAGCCAAGATCCATTCAGTCCAGCGATGGTCCCACTGGTCTTCCTTCAAGAATGGCAATTGTCGATTCTGTCTGTGACTTCTAATAGTTCAGCCAGTCACCCGAAGGTCATAGCAACTGGAATAAAAAAGCTCTCTATGTGAAGGTGTTGGTATTGTGGTAGGATCCAGCTCCAAGCATGGGCTATTCTAGGCCAGAAAGAAGAAGACCACATCCAGAGATGTTCCATTTGAATCATAGTCAAGCGAAAGTCAATCAACAAACATTTATTAAGCACCTGCTATGTGCCAGGCACCGTACAAAGAAAGGCAAAGGCCTTCAGAGCTCACATTCTAATGAGGGAGACCTCACAAATAACGTGTGTGTGTGCACATGCATGTGCAGGAAGATGAAAAAAGGGAGATATTTATGTTTTCCCATGCATCCCATGGGGACAGTGCTTGCAATTGTCAGAATCTGAGGTGCAGAGTTCAAAGCTTGGGTGGAGAGTGACCTTGCACAGTATTAAGGGAGTTGGGGTGAAAGGATTCTAATGAGCCTGACTGAAGAATATTTTATATTTTTCTTTGTTTCATGGGGTGCCACAGTCAAAGAGTTCACCCCCAAATGGTCAACTTAGAGGTGATGAGTCCCTCTGAGCGTGGCTAGGTTGGTCCTTGGAAAGCAGACATAATTTGTTGGTAGGACCCTAATTGGTGAGTTCAGGTCATCCAGAGGTCAATGGGGAGTGCATAGTGGGTGCCTACATCATATGGCCAATGAAGAATTGTATAAGAGAAGCATAGTGAATATTTTATTAGAGAGACATATGATTGGAAAGGAGAGTGGGCAAGAGGAAGAGGCATAGAGAGCTGACGTGTCCCATCAGTATTCAAGGGACCTAGGAAAAGGCATCCAACATGGCGGAGGGCCCCATTGAAGTTGGACACAGGTTATGCTCTGTGGGATTTGAGGACATACCTGCAGCTAATTGGATCACTGATCTAGCAGGAATAAGAAACAGCAGTAGCAACAACAACTAACCCTCATATCCTTTCATGGTTTGCAGAGTTCTTTTGTACATATGGTCTCAACAACAGTACCAATGAGGTCCAGGCGGTGGTATCAGAGATCACAGATGCTTAGGTCACCAGAAATCATTGCCATGGCCCCTGAGCATCACTCCCATCGTTTGGGCATTTTTAGGCCAAAGAGCTATGAGCTGAGCAAAAGACAGCAGTGGGTTTTCAGCAACCTGATGTACTGTCTTCACGACACTTTTTAACATCAAGTTCTCAGATGTTTATGGACATTTTTGAAGTGCCCATGAGACAGGAACAGAAATCAAAATCCTAGCTAGGCAACACAGACAGGTGAAATAATTCCGAGCCATGCTTTCCACCCTGTAAACCTGCCATGGAATTTAATTGGGAGAAGAACCCTCAGTGAAACATTGTCTTGCCTCTGCTGCTGTTGTTGGAGAGTTGTTTCTGTTGTGTCTGACTCTTTGTGACCCCATTTCTGGTTTCCTTGGCAAAGATACTGGAGGGGTTTGCTATCTCCTTCTCCAGGACCATAGAGATTTAAGGTATGCGAGAGGTCATCGAGCCCAACTCTCTTATTTTACAGATGAGGAAACTGAGGCAGAGAGCGGTTTGTGACCTGCCAAGGGTCACATAGCTAGTTGCTGTCTGAGGCAGGACTTGAACTCGGCTCAATCCATTTCACTAGCAGAGATATAACCAGTGTGTTTGGCACCTGGGCCAAACTTCACAAAATGTGCCTCGGCAAGCAACATAGAATGCCTTCAAATCAACTTAAGACAGATTTAGAAGTAGGGGGGACATTGGAGGTCGGGTAGTTCCACCCTCCCTCCCCTTTTACAGAAGGGGGAACAGAGGCCTAGATAACTTAAGGGACTTGCCCAAGGTCACGCTGTCCTCTGATTCCAGAGCCAGGGCTCATTAAATGCTTCTTTCCTCCTTTCGTTTCTATTTCTTTGCTGGTGATCTGTGGATGTGTTGTGCACATTTAGAGTTAAGGGGAAAGAACTTTTCTTTTTTATCTTTATATACTCGGCACTGAACATTGCTCATAATCAGTTCTCAGTCAATGTAAGACCAGAGCTTTGAGAGAGGGAGGGGCTTCAGGCATCATCTGGTCTAACATTGTCATTTTACAGATGAGGAAACTGAGGACAGAAAGGAGAAGTGATGTGGTCAAGGTTCACAGATTGATGGTAAGGTTTAGAGGATTTGAACCTAGGTTGTCTGATTGTACTGTACCTGAGGAGAAGATCTGCTAGGGGCTAGGGAGAAGTACTTCTATGACGATAATCTACCAGTAAATACGGCACCATGTCTCCTTCTCTGTTATGGGTAGGGCTGTGACTGATCGACCACCTTCCTTAGAGGTGAAGGCTTGGGTCAGGCTCATAGAATCACTGTGGAAAGGCTGGGGGAGAAGGGAGGATCTCCAAAGGTCAATGATGGAGTCATCCATTCTGGGCATCGGGGTTGACTCTTGGCTTTTCTCCCTTGTCCAGTTGGCAGGAAGCAATTTATGCGATTTGAATGGGCCAACTATGCCGCCGAGATGCTGGGCTGTGAGTACGAGGCACTGACTACCGCTGTGTTCAAACACCATCTCCGACAGATAATCCAGCAGGCAACGTCCAGGCTGAACCAACCCAACCACAAGGAGGAGCCCGATGTGGGTAGGTGGTCTTCATGTGTCTGTGCGGTCTTCTTCCACGGCTCAATGCTATGCATCCACATGAGTTGGGACTAGGAACTCTCTGGTTGTACAAAACTCCAGGGAGTGCATAGGAGATAGATGCTTCTCTATTAAGAAGGGTTTGGATGGGACAGAAGAGACATACTCGTTTTTCTCCAGCAGAGAGATATCTAGAACTGAAAGAGATCTGAGAAGCTGTTGGAGCCGACTCTGGCCCAGAAACAGAGGCTTAGCAGAAATGACTTACCCAAGGCCTCCCGGCTAATAAGTGTTGGGGTCAGGATCTGAATGGAAGTCCACTATCCTCCTCTTTCCTATTTAGCTCCAAGATCTGGACAAACCAGAGGTCCAGCTAGCAATGGATGGATAATTGAGAGAGATGATGCCTCCTTGGACCCTGAACCAACAACCTTTCTGCCATGAGTCTTACTAGATTTGCTCCATGTCCCAGGCTGGGGTGCTCACCTCCATTTGGTGGAGAGGATATCCCTCTTCTTAGGTCACAAGGGCGAGAAGCTGTTTGCTAGGTGGCACAGTGGATAGAGGGCTGAGCCTGGAGTCAGGAAGACCTGAGTTAAAATGTGACCTCAGTAACTAGCTGTGTGATGCTGGGCAAGTCACTTCACCCTGTTTGCCTCAGTTTCCCCAACTGTAATATGGGGATAACAATAGCATCTACTTCTCAGGATTGTTGTAAGGGTCAAATGAGAAAGTCCACATAGGAGATGTTTAAAAAAATACTTGTTTCCTTCCTTCCTCCTTCCCCCTTCCCTCCCTCCTTTCCTTCCTTCCTTCCTTCCTTCCTTCCTTCCTTCCTTCCTTCCTTCCTTCCTTCCTTCCTTCCTTCCTTCCTTCCTTCCTTCCTTTCTTTCTTCCCTTCCCTTCCCT
>CM053622.1:14114871-14129346 GCA_028646595.1 Phalanger gymnotis | reverse complement strand
TTCCCTTCCCTTCCCTTCCTTTCCCTTCCCTTCCCTTCCTTTCCCTTCCCTTCCCTTCCCTTCCCTTCTCTTCTCTCTCTTTCTCTCTTCCTCTTTCCCTCTCTGTCTTCCCCCCCTCTCTCTACCCTCTTTAATTTCTCTCTCTCCTCTCTCTTATTTCTCTCATCTCTCTTCTCTCTCTTCTTTCTCCTCTCTCTCTGTCTCTTTCTCTCTCTGTCTCTGTCTCTGTCTCTCTCTCTTTCTCTCTCTCTCTGTCCCCCCTCCCCAAAACCAAAGACATATCATGGCAGTTGGTGGTTGGCAAAAACTCCGTGATCTATGTAACCCTCCCTTCACTGGCTTCTGGTTCTGATGCTCACTCACAATTTAATAAAAATTGCCACAGGGATGTAGAGCAAGTGTTAAAATGCCCATTTAAGAGATAAGGAAACTGAGGCCCAGGGAGTCGAAGTGCTTTTCTCCAAGGTCACACAGCACATCCCAGATAAAGCCAGGGTTACAGCCCAGCTTTCTCAGCTGTGTTCTTCTTTCTCCTCTGCACTGGCTTGCCCCAGGGCCCATTACAGACCACTCAGCCATGACTGTGTCTTAGAGGAAAGTGGCCTGGTTTTATATCCAAATCCCGGAGGGTGGAGGCTGTAGAGTCCAGGCTGGGAGGATGCCTTCACTTTGACGATGTCCTCAGCGCTGGCCCATTCTAGCCTTTTAAGTAATTCTGACAGTGATCCAGCATGTCAGGCCAGAAAACATATGTTTCAACAAAGTCGTGGAGATGCTGCTGCTTTTGTCGAGCTGCCGGGAAATCACTGGAGGTAAATCACTGGGAACGCAGAGCACGATTTACAAATCTCAGCGTTTGTCAGAGGCTGCAGAGATGCAGCAGCAGAATCAGCCTCCTAGGGCTTTGTTGTCTACAGAGGGCCTCTCCCTGGGGCTGGCGATTGTCCTTTAGGACAACAGAGATTCAGTTGTTCGTGTGCTTGTATGTTCATTCATTCGTTCGTTCGTTCATTCGTTCGTTCGTTCATTCATTCATTCATTCATTCAGTAAGCTGAGCCAATATGGGCTGGTAAGAAGAGCACTTATTTTGGAAGCAGGACCCTATCTTAGCTCTTCTATTCACTAGCTGAGTGACCTTGGGCGGGTCAATTCCCTTCTCTGGACTTCAGTTTCCCTCCTCTTTGACATGCACCAGGTGCTGTTCTCTTAGAGTCAGTTCACCCAATTCCCCCATTTTCAGGGGTGGAAACTGAAACACATAGAGAAATGACTTTTCCAAGGTCACACACACTGTACATAGCAGAACCAAGATTTGAACTGAGGTCTCCCGTGCTAGGCCACAGAATCCCTGGCCTCGAGGAACTCACACTGTAAGATGCAGCTCATTGCTACCTGAGCCCAAGCACTGTGACATCAGGCTGTCTCCCTGTCCTGACGAGGTGATGAAAAATATAGAAATTTAGAAATGATCGAATAAAGCCAAGCTTACTTTCAAGGCCTGGAGATGCACTGGTTTGGTTTGGAGGGTGAGCTCCATCCTAATGCAGAGAAACACACCTTTAACAGGCTTAGCCTTGGGCCAAAACACCTGAGCAGAAGCGTGGGTGGATCAGCTGGCTTACCTTGTACCTAGAAATGGCAGCTGGGATTTGAGGGGTGATGGTAGGCCTGCCCCCTCAAAATATTGTCCTTACTAGCTTGCCTTGGTATCTGGAATTCCGCCAATGGAATACCACTATACCGCTTGTATTATTTAGGCCACTGTCTCCAAGCAGCCTCAAAGAGCCAGTGTGATTTTGAGCCAGGGACCTGTGTTCGAAATCCGCCTCGGACATTTGACAGCTGGGCAGGTCCATTTTCACATCGGTAAAATGAGAAGAAGGATGATTGCTTAATCTACCTCCTAGGGTCATTGTGAGGTAATCACTTCACCAACATACATTATAAATGTCAGGTATTTGAACCCAGCTCTTTTGGCTGCTAAACCTAACAGTGTTTGTTTATGATTATAATTCTTATTGTCTGGTCCAATGTAGGCTGCGTCCCTTTTGTGTTTGTATCCGCAGTGATGAATCCCAGCCCCAGTGGTCTATTAAGTCATCGATTAAGATGGCTGAAATATTGATTGATCAGTCTCGAAGAAAAGCCTGAGGAAATGGAAGGCAGGATGGATGAGTTTGGAAGCCACGAGGATGAGTGGAGAAAAGAAACGGGAGTTGTTTTCTAGAAGGGCAGGGTTGGTTGGTGCATCTCGAGGGCCAGGTCTAGGGGGGAACCTGAGGACACTGGCTGTCTTTGTACATTGGCCCTGCCCAGGCCACTGAAGAGTTGGCCCACGCTGTAGCCTTGCCTGGGCTGCTAGGGGGTGCCACTGTGCACAGAGCACCAGGGCTGAAGTCAGGAAGACTCAATAACAACAACCATAAGTTACATTTCTATAGCCCTCGAAGATTTTAAAGGTTCTAGGTGTGCTTTATCTTATTTGATCCTTACCACAACCTGGGAGGTAGGGGCTCTTATTGTCCTCATTTTACAGGTAAAGAACCTGAGGTAGACAGGGTGAAGTGACTCACCCAGGGTCACACAGCTAGTGAGTGTCTAGGGCTGGATCTGAATTCAGGTCTTCTGGTCTCAAAATCCAGAGCTCTATCTGCCGAGTCCCCTAGCTGCCCTGTGCTAATGAAATCATAAGTGCCATGTCTCTCCCTACCTCCCACATCTCTGCTCCCTGCCTTGCAGGGCTGTCCTAAGGCTCAAAGAAGATAATATCTGTAAAAAGCCCTGCAGGCTTAAGAGGCTACCCAAGTATCCCCTCGTTCTGATTTTATTTTGCCATTCTTTAAAATGAGTATCCTTCTCCCTGCACCCTTACTCTTGGGTCATGCCCAGAGTGGTTTGGAGAGCTCTGGTTATGGAGTGTGCCCCACAAGGGAGTAGCTGGGCTTTTCCTCTCTCTTCCCCCCAGGTCTGAGCTCCCAGAGGAGAAGAATTGGGATGAGCATAGCCAGGGCCACTGATGGCTGACGTTAGAAATGAGGGCGGTTATTGCCCGGCAAGGGCCGACTTTGTATCAGGGCCAAAGCCACCTGGTGTTCTCAGGACTAACTCTATCACTTAACTGGGAGCTTCCCAGCACAGTCCTGGAAGAAGCCAGAGGGGGCCAGAAAGGATTGGGAAAGACCAGTCATAAGGCCCTGGGGAAGCTCCCTCTGCCAGAGCTTTGGTGGAAACCTTGGCTGCCACCACACTCCTGCTGATGCTTCCCTCCCTCCTTTCCCTAGGTCCTTGGCTTCCAGTCACCTCTCCACGTTGTCCATCATGGTGGTGGACAGCCCGGGCTTCCACAACCCTCGTCACCAGAAGAAGGAGCGGGCGGCCACATTTGAGGAGCTTTGCCACAATTATGTCCATGAGCGGCTGCAGACTTTGTTCTTTCGGAAGAAGTTTGAGACAGAGCTGGAGCGGTATAGGGAGGTGAGGTGCTGGGCAGACCCTTAGCCACAGGCCCCTGGAGGACGTGGAGGGTCTTTAAGTATGCCCTCCTGAAAGGATGAGCCAAGAGAAAGAGTGGGAATCTTTTTGCTGGCATCAGATTCTCCCTCAAACTCCATTTCCAAAAGAATGTACACTCCTTGAGGACAAGGGATCATTCCTTTTTGTCCCTATATTCCCAGAAGCTGGTGTATAGTAGGTACCAAACAAATGTTTGTTGAATGAACGTTGAGCGCCACCGCCTTGTTCAAGAACATATGATAGCTCCCTATTACTTATGGCATCGAACTCTTTTCTTACTCTGCCCAATTTAAAAAAAATAGTCGATGTGATTTGCTTTTGTATCCCAATTATCTCTAGATGGACCTATCTTCCATTTCCCAACAGTGAACTGTTATTTGTAGCTGAGAAAGAAAAACAGTTGAGTTATACTGACTTACTATATATCAACCCTTCCTTACAGAGTTTTCTGACCTTCCACAATATGGTTCCATCCCATATATTGAGCCAGCCAAGGGGTGTGTTCCTTAAATTGATACCAGAAACCGGGGTTGGCATGGCCCAGATTTGGGAGTGCAGAGATCCTGGGTTAAGTTAATTACTGATTTAAGAAAGCAGAGCAAAAAGAGATGTGCCCATGGTTTGAGGCATTAAGGATGGCAGCCTGGCCAGTGAGGCAGCCGTTTGTTTAGCGTTGTGTGGGTTTTTTCTGCTTGGTTAGCCTTTGAACAGGAAGACTCTTTCTGAATCCAAATGTGTATCTGGATAGAGCTCCTGCTCTGTCTTCTTGGGTCTCTCCCATTTCCTTCCAGCCTTGCAACTGGGAGCTGTGGGCAGTCTGCCTAGGTAAAGCCCCCACAGGGCATGGGATCCCTGAAAAGGGAGGTGCCAGGACTGAGGGAGCACCCCGTTAGAGCCCTGGGAGGGCTGGGATCATTGGCCAGCTTCCCAAGTGGGACGCCTGTCTTAATTTATCTCAATGGATATTTTGTAGGTGTCCAAGCAAAAAGCCATTTGACTCCCCATTGCCCTTGTCAGATCCTCCTGGAATCCCTTGAACCCTTGGGGTACAAAGTCAGTGTTTACTTGCCAGGGGACAAAGATAGCAGTTTTTCAAACACATCACAATTGTTTTT
Source organism: Phalanger gymnotis (assembly GCA_028646595.1). Lineage (NCBI taxonomy): Eukaryota > Metazoa > Chordata > Mammalia > Diprotodontia > Phalangeridae > Phalanger > Phalanger gymnotis. Next base: position 14,124,717 of record CM053622.1, on the reverse strand, counting down.
AGGCATAAGTCAAGTTCAGTAAGTGTGCTGTCTATAAGAGATAACTGCCCGAGGCTGGTTTAGGCCCTTAGGAGTGATGTCCAATGAGGCCAACCAAACTACCTACGGTGGAATTAGCTAGTAACCCAGGGCCTCTGGGGCTACCCAGCCTGCCTTAGGATTCTGGGGAGATGGAGCTGGGGTGTAGCCAGGAGCAGAGATCACAGGAGTCCTCTTGTGGTCATTCCTTGACAGGACTTAGGAATACATTCGCTAAGCATTTCTTAAGCATTTACTCTGAGCCAGGTACTCCTCTAAACTCTGCAGACATAAAGGCAGAGCTAAAAGCAGCCCCTGCCCACAAGGAGCTTACATTCTATTGGGAGGAGAGAACCTACCTTAGGCAGGTAAGAAAATGAAAAGGCTTTGGAAAAGGCAGAATTCCAATAACTGTGTGTAGGGGCAGGCATCGGTGAAGCTTCCTAGAGAAGGAAAGATCTGCCCAGGGCACCTGGAATGGCGCCTGACTGCTACAATATCCCCTTGACCTGTGCCTCTAAATGGGAGTTTTTAGCAGGAATGCATAAAGCCGTTCCTATGTGGGAGTTAGGGCCGCTAGGTGGTGCAATGTACGGACCACTAGGCTTGGAATCAGGAAGACTCATCTTCTAGAGTTCAAATCTGACCTCAAATACTTAGCTCTGTGACTCTGGGTAAGTCACTTAACCCTGTTTGCCTCAGTTTCCTCATCTGTAAAATGGGCTGGAAAAGAAATGGCAAATGGCTCTAGTATCTTTGCCAAGAAAACCCCAAATGGGTCACAAAGAGTCAGATACAACTGAACAACACTTCCTGACTTCCAGGTCAACACCCTAATGCTCTCCATGTTGCCTCTCCACAAATTATTACTAGGATTATTAAGCTTGGGATGGAAAATGGCATTCATACCAACAATGGTGAAACAAACAACAGACCCCACTGTAATGACCCAGGAGAGGTACAAAGGAAGCTCTGATCTATACAATGGCCTCGAGAAGGAAAAGCCCAATTTGGCCTGGGGCGGGTGACCTTGGAAGGAGGTGGTAATTGAGTTGGGCTACCAAAGATGGAGGGCGTGTGTGGTTGTGGGGGGAACTTTTCAACAGGCTTAGACAGAGTGTGGCCATTTGGGGCTCCTAATGTTGACGGGCTTCGAAAGGACACAATCAGAAATGCCTCATGGTGGAGCTTTGATCTCTACCTCTATGGACACAAAAGCCAGCGGGACAAAGAAAGCCACATGTTTGATGTCCTCCAGAAGTTATTGCACACCTTATCAGATGTTTAGAGATTCTGCAATGTAATCAACTTTTAAATACTGTCTTCTAGGAAAAGGTGGTGGTTCCCTTTGATCTCCCAGAGCTCTCCCCAAGGACCACAGTGGCAATCATCGACCAGAATCTCTCCCAGGTGAGAAGGCTGGGCGTCATGGGTCTCAGTTCTTGTAGTTACTCTGTACTGGTTACAGTTGGGATAAATGATGCGACTGAGCAGGTGGGCATGGTTGCAGGGGTCTGTTAAGGCAGTCCTGGTGCCATTTCCCCACTGTGTGTGCACGCGTGCATGGTGTATAAATACTATCTCTCTCTTGGAATGGGACACCTCTTCTCCTGGGAGGAGCCAAAACCAAAGCATCAGAAGGTGTTTTCTTTCTATCTTGTGGTCCAGGGCATTGGCCTTTGATCTTGCCCGGCATAATAGGTGGCGTTTCTTTCCACCTGCCTTTGCTCAATGGACACATACCCTCCCTGGTCAAGAATCCTTTAAGAATAGTCTGGGTTTTCTATCTCTACCCCCAATGCTTGGGGTGTACTAAACACTTAACAAATGCTTTCTTATTCATTCCTTTTTTCATTCATCTGTGACCAGCATCTGATACATAAACTTCCCTTTTCCTTATCCCTCCTTGCCAGGGCACCCTAGAAGAAGCCTGGGTCTCCTGGAGACAGTTTTCAGCTTCACTTTAGGCACTGGTTGGCTAAGCTGCCAATTTAAAGTCTTCCACTGTCCATCAATCTTCTTTGCCCACTTGACATTTTTATTACTCTTCTCCAACGTTCTTTCAGTCTGCTGAAGCCCTGCTAACGTTATTCATTCTCTCCTTTCTTGTGTCCCCTGATCTTTGCTGTGCCTTGAATTTCAGTTCTGTGAACCATGACTTTCCTACTGCTTTGAAATAAAATTTCCTCCCAGAGGAGACACTATTTTATTTGAAGGAAAGAACTTGGGGCTTCTGTGGAGAGAGATTCATGAGGCATCATGAGGAGCCTGAGATCAGAGGAAGTGAGACTGCATCTTAGCTTTGACTTGACCCACATGACCTTGGGCAAGTCATAGGCTCTATGGGCTTAGGTTTCCTCATCCATAACATTGACTAGGGTGACCTCTAAGCTTCCTTTTGCCTCTAAATCTCAAGGTCTGGGCCATTGGGTCAGCTTCCATTCATGTGGCTTGGGAGAATGACAGATTTGGTCCAGACTGAGTCTGGTGAGCAAGCCAAGTGAAAGATGCGAAACAGAATCCCATCGGGATGCTGCTAACTTTCAAACCAGCCTTTGGGTATTGCATAGATTTTCAGACTCAGCTGCTGCATTGGTTAGTTTTTGCTAATTGCTTCTTTCCTCCCTCTTTCTTTTTAATTCTTTGTTAGAAGAGATGATTCCCTGAATGAGATATGGGTGGGAGTATATTTGGAAATGAAAGCGATATATAAAAAAGCCTGGATAATTGAAAAAAAAATAACCAATTATCCTTTTGGTGCACACAGTCATGCCTGTGGGCTGGCCACGGTATCTAGTTTACAACTTTCTACTGACCTCAGGTGACCTTGTCTTTGGAAACCTTGGAAGATCGTTACAAAGCCTCACATCTCAAGGTTCATTTTTTTATTGACTTAAGCTTTAAGGAAATTGAGTGTTCCTGGGGAAAATTTAGCTACGAGAATTGTCCCCACGATCTGGAGCTCTGAACATTACAAAACGCTGTTCTCCTGTGATAAATCCATAAATGATTTTGGAAAGAGAGTGTGGGATGTAAGTTGGAGACTGTAAGCTCCTATCCCTGATGCCCAGTAGTCCAAACCATCACCTGTCCTTCCTGTGGTAGGATGGAAAAAGACTTAGCCCCAGTCCATAGGGAGCAGCCTGATCCCCAGGCCCTCTCAGCATGGTTGAGTGGTGGTGTCTCCCGACCAGGTGCATGTTCCAGTTGCGGGCCAAGCGGAGGAACCCAAAGGCCTTCTCTGGGTCCTGGATGAGGAGGTCCGGATCGAGGGGTCGGGTGACCATGCTGTCATGGATCGCTTGTGTTTAGCCTTTGAGAAGAAGGAAACTGGTGCTGATGGTAAGAGAGCAGGGGGGAAACTGAGCTGAGCTATGACTATTAGCTGTCATCATCTCTAGAGAATATTGTTCATTCATTCATTCATTCATTTGTTCATTAATTCATTCATTTAAGTCATATAGTTGAAATCACTCACTGACCACACTCGAGGCACTAGCAGGTTTCCAAAGCTTTAGGTAGCTAGGCGGCACAGTGGAGAGAGCACTGGACCTGGAGTTAGGAAGACCTGGGTTCCAATCCAGCCTCAGACACTTCTTTAGCTGTATGACCTTGGGCAAGTCCCTCCAGCATTGTCTGCCTCAGTTTCCTCATCTATAACCTGGGAACAATAATATCACCTCTCTCCCAGGGTTATTGTGAGGCTCAAAGGAGATGACATTTAAAGCACTTAGTACGGTGCCTGGCACATAGTAGGCCCTTAATAAATCAAAAAGCCAATTAACAAATTGCTCTATTAACCACTCATTGAGCTCAGTATGACAAATGTTGTCCCCATTTTACAGAGAAGGAAGCTGAGGCTGAGAGGGGATGTGAACCGTCCGTGTTCATGTATTTGATGTCAGAGGTAGGATTCAAGCCACCGCCCCCGCACAACTGCCTCCACTAAGACAGTGAAATGGGAAGATTGTGCAAAGACGTGGGACCCTGGCTCTAGGGCCGGGAGGGAGTTCAGAGGCCATTGACCCCGAGCTCATCATTTGACAAACGAGGTATCAAGCTAGGAGAGATTCGGGGACTTGACTGTGGTCTCTCAGGTAGTGAGTTTTAGAGGCAAGACTTGAATCCAGGTTCAAATTCAAACTCCTGAGCCAAAGACAGATTTAAAGGCCAGACACCAACGGAGGCAATGGGGAGCCACTGAGGCTTTTTGAGCAGGGGACTAACAAGGTCAGGACTTATATCCTGTATAGTTCCACTAAAGTCACGCTCAGAGGCCCCGTGATGTCGCGAGGTGCCTCGGGCTCCTCCGAGCACCGGCTTGGATGGATCTTGCTGAGTCAGGAGGGCCGAATTCAGTGACGCTTTTGTTGATGAACTGCAGGCGGGGGAGAGGTCTGTCTTCTCTCTGAGGGTCAGCCTCAGGTCCAAGGAAGAACATGTCCCTTGTGGAGTAGACTTGGGCTCTGAGGAAGAGGACCCCGTTAAAATGTAGCTGACTTTGTTTTGTTTAATTATTGATCTAGAGAAAACAGCTTGTCATCACAAGCTCTAAAGTCAGCCTAAACAGAAGCTTTGCCAGATAGCATTTAAGGAGGCCAATGACAATTACAGCCAGGTGGTGGCCCGACTTGGGGTCAAGAGGGTCCTGGGTTCAAATTCTGCCTTATGCAGTTACTTAGTACTTCTGGGTGGAGTGGCCCTGGGCAAGTCACTTAACCTTTCAAAACCTCAGTTTCCTCTTCTGGAAGATGAGGGTGATAAGAGCACCTTCCTGACAGCATGATTGTGAGGAGAGAACAAGAGATAATATACGCAAAGTGCATGAGTAAGTGCTTGCTATAATAACAGACATTTACACAGTCTTTTAGGTTTGTGAAGCACTTTACATACATTACCTCACTGGGGTCTCACCACACTTGGGCAGGGAGGGGGTTGGTACTACAGATATCGGCGTGCCCATTTTGCAGATTAGGAAACTGAGGATCAGAAAAAACTAAATGACTCACTGGTGATCACAGAGCAAATACCTTTCTGAGGTTAGATTTGAACCCCAAACTCCTGGCCCAGAACTCCCAGCCACACTACCACAAATGGCCAGATTTATGAGCAAATGCATCCAGGGATGATGATTCAATTTAACAAAGAATTTTTTTGCTTTATAACCCTGGGCTCCAATAAGTACTGACTATCCCCAGGGCATTTAAAGGGATTTGATTAACATGTAGAAAAACGTCTGAGTAAAACAAGGCATACTTGCAAGGGAGAGGGGGGTTTTCTAGGGAGCCCCTGTGTGGCTGAGCACCTCCACCTGCTCAGCGGCTGGCATGCCCATCCAGGCTGCAGAAGCTTACCAACCTCCTCCCTCAGTGGCTTCTACAAAGCCAGGCTGCACTATCCTCAAGGAAGGAGAAGTTGATGGCATTGGAAGGTTGGTCATTCTTTAGAGGGGCAGGGAACCTCTCCTAGCCGAGGCCCTCCTCCCACCTTCCTCTTCCCATCATTTCACATCTACATCACATCTCCACAAGCTGCCTGCAGCAGGTTGGAGTATCCTCCCAGCTCTGGGAAGAGGATGGCCCTATTATAAAAAACGATTGTCGTTCACAAGCTCATGGGCAGGCTTTGAAGAAAATTAGAGTCAAAAGATGACTGGAGGTTCTACAAATTCTGTCGGCCAGTTACCATGAAGCCCCTTGCCTGAATCAAACCAGATGCACAGGGTTCTCACATTAAATCCCTTTGCATCAGCATGATTTCAAACCTCTTTGAAGCCCATTTCCCAAGTTTGTCTCTGGAAATCTCCCCTGATGGGAGTTCCCTAAAATACTCTGGCTTATATAAGCACTGAGTTTTTTTTTACTTTTTTTGTTCATACATCTGTCCCCGAGGGTCACTTTTATGGAAGCCCATAGGAAAGTTGCTGCATACAGGTTCAAGGCATTATGTAGGTCCAGACTTGCTCAGCACCCTATCTCATGAGCCCACACCAGTGTGTTAACTTTTATTAGTAACTGGAGGACACAGTTCAGAACATGAGCCATTTGCTCAAAAAGCATAGCAAAACAAAACAGAAAAACAAGAAAAGATTCCCAATATACAACACAATTTCCCACAATTCAGTTTCCCACAGATTAATGAAGAAGACCACACATGCAGAGGACATAGGTGAGTAGGAAACACATTGGAAGGGAAGACATAGAACCAGGGAGGGTGAGTGAAGGGGAACACATCAGAAAACCTTGTGACCAGAGACAGCTTGTGGAGACCACAAGGTAACATCTTTTATGTTGCAGAGATGCTGATGTCCTCTAGTGATGTCAGTGAGCTTCTCCCTCCTGGGAATTGATTCTATCTCTATCCGTCATCTTGTTTCTCCCGAGTGCCTTCTCTAATTCCAGACTTGTAGATCTGTTCCCTGCTAGCTCCCAGGCTTCAGTTTTTCAGGGCTATCTGCTGCTCATATCCACCGAGAGGCAGTGGCTAGCAAGGCAGGCTGGTGTTTTTTAGTGTATAACTGTGTCCATAAGCCACTGTCCTTAGCCAGGAAGTTAACAAAAGATGGAAGAAGGCTAAGACTGTTATAGAATAGCAGAATGCTAGTGATTTAAAAGATGCTTAAAGGTGTTTTATATTCTTGGTGGGTAGTTGTCTGGGACCAAGAGTTGAGTCTATACAAGGAGAAAAACAGTAATGGAGGCAAAATAAAGAGGCAGAAAGCGTGCTTGAGGTATATCTGAGGAAGGAGAAAACGCTTTTAGCAGTGGGAATCAGGGAAGGCTTCCTGGAGAAGGGGGCACCTGAAGTGAAATTCAAAGGAAGAAAAGAATTCAGAGAGGAAATGAGGAGGAGGAAGGGCATTCTGGGCACGGAATGGAGTGGGTGAGGACCTGAAAGGAAGGAAACAGGAGGATAGGATCAAGGGGAAGGCTGGGACATGGATAATGACTTTGACTAGAATGTAGATTGCATGAACCCATCCCCCAGGGTTGTTATGAGAGTCAAATGAGATAATGATTGTAAAGCCTTTGGCACGGTTCCTGGCACATAGTGAGCGCTATATACACATTAGCTGTTGTTGTCTTTATTGTTACTGTTAATTACAGTGAGGAATGCCTTGAACAACAGGCTGAAAACATCAATACATCCATCCACATTAATTAAGTGTGCCAGGCACTGTGCTAAGTCCTGCATGTGGTCAAATGTGTGGCTTAGGTGGGTTATTTGGGCCGCCGTGAGAAGGGGAGATTGGAAGTGGGAGAGACCGAAGGCACAGAAGTCAGTGTGGAACAGCAATGGTCCAATGGAGAAGTGATAAGGCTTAGGACTCGGGCAGTGGCAGAGTGCAGGGGGGGTGGAGACAAGAGGATGGAGTCAAGGGATGAGTAAGGCGCGACTGTGATGTTTTGAGCTTGGGTGACTCTTCTCCAGAGTCCTTATTTACCCCCTAATTAGAGCATGAACTGCTTGAGAACAGGGGTCATCTTTTTCTATTTGCATCCCCCAGTCTTAGCACAGTGCTTGGCACACAGTGCACGCTTAATACTTTTTCATTCATTCATTCATTCACTCACTCATTCATTCATTTGTTAGTTCATTCATTCATTCATTTGTTCATTCATTCACCCATTAGTTCATTTGTTTCTGGTCCAATTCTTTGTAGACTTTATCCTCCCTGAGGGTAGGCCCCACACTAGAGTGCCTGCCTGGCATTCTCTACAGCAGCCAATTTAAGAAGGAAAGGAGTTGTATGGTAGGAGCACGTCAGAGGGCCTGGGGCTTGTATCCTGGCTCCTTGGCTCTTCCCACATATGCCATGAGACCTCAGATCATTTAACTTCTCTGGGCCTCAGTTTCCTCCCATGTAAGATGAAGGATTGGAGTACATGCTTCCAAGGACCCTCCCAGATCTAGAAGTATGAGCTATTTTAGAAAGATTTTCATAAAATGGTTAAAATTAAAGAAGTTTTGGCAGAGGAAGAGGTGATCATTTATCCAGGAAATTCAGTTCCATGTAAATTATTTGTGGATCGAGAGCTTGGAGTCCAGAAGGTGGGGAACAAATCCTGCTTCTGACATGGATGTTGACTCACCTGGGGCAGTCATCTGGTTTCTCGGAACCTCAGTTGCCACATCTATGAAATGGGAATTATTAGTCAACTTTAGTAATGATTTCACAGGTTCCAATGAGATGAGGTATGTAAAGTAGTCAACAACTTTGCAAGCCTTAAACATGTGTTTCCCTGCCCTTTGCGGCCGTCTCCCTCTTTCAGAACTACCCGCCTTCCGCAAGTGTGAGCACGGCCTGCAGTTTGAGATCTCCCACCAGCTGGGCCGGGACCCTGTGCGCTATGACCTCAGCGGGTGGATCCAGAAGGCCAAGCCCAACCTGTCAGCCCTGAACGCCATTCAGGTGCTACAGCAGTCTACGAGGTGAGGATTGTGGATGGATGGAGGTCCAGCCGGGTTGGGGAGACCAGCATAGCCTCCAGCTGGCAGCCGCTGAGCAGTCCTGGCCTGCTCCTGCGGTTCATCTGCACCCTCTCTTCTGTCTGCTTCTCCAGCAATAATAACTGGGTAAATGAGAACTGTTCTGGGCATAATGTCTCTCCTTAATGAAACAAAGAGCTTTCACTTGGATTGAAACTTGTAAAATGTTTCCCCGGGCGAGAGTGAAGCTGACAGAGGAAAAAGCTGCCCTTTTGGGATTGTGGGGGGAGAGAAGAAAAAAAAGCTAAATGTGGCTTTTCTTCCCTTGCTTTTCATTAAATCTGAAAGGAGATGATGTGGCTGGAATCGCATTTACGGACATTTTGGAACTGGGAATCATAAAGCTGAAATGATGTGTTTTGTAGCATTAAAAAAAATGTAGGCTGCTGAGTGGTCGGGCCATTTCAGAGGTGCTGGCCACCAGAATGGAGCTTCTGATGACCTTGGCCCTGGGAATCACAGAAGGGTAGTTGTAACTGATGGTTGATCAGTGACAGGCACCACGGGGACCATGGCAGTGTGGCGAGTTATGGAGTGAGGTCCTGGGGTTCTGGGAACAGAGAATGGGGGAGGAAAACTTCAGTGTCATAAGAAGAGACTGGGCTGGTGTCCTGGCTCTGCCAATAACTACATGACCCTAGGGAAGTCATTCAACCCCTCTCTGCCTCAGTTTCCTTTCCTGTTGTTGTACATTAGAATAAGCCCCCTTTACTCTCAGTCTCAGTTTTTCCATCTATGAAGGAAATGAAGGGGTTGGGTTGTGAGATGATCTCTCTCAAGTCCCTGCCAGCTTCCATCACGTGCTCCTGTGACTATGTGGCCTTAACCAAGTCATTTCCTCTCTCTCAGCCTCAGTTTCCACAACTGTAATAATAGCTAACATTTCTATAGTGCTTTAAAGTTTACAAAGTGCTCCCCAAATGTGATCTCATTTGATCTTTGCGTGAACATCAGAAGGGACTCTTCTTATCTCTATTTTATTTATTATCCATATTTTATTCTAGTAATAAGATGCTCTTACCTTTCTTTTTAAAGATGGGGAAACTGAGGCAGGAAGCGGTGGAGTGACTGGGCAGGGCCACACAGCTAGTACGTGTCTGTGTCAGGAATTGAACTCAGGTCTACTTGACTCAGTCCAGTTCTCTAACCACTGTGCCTTCTGTAGATGGTTGACTTTAGATGACTCAGTTTCCTTAGTTTCACAGTTTCCTGTGGAAGGAGGGGGTTGTACCAGATGATGGCTAGGGTGCCATAAGGGAAGGTTCATAATCCCCAATTTAAATTTGAACTCGACCTGTGGGGTGCCTAGGTGGTGCAGTGGTTAGAGCACTGAACTAG
>CM053622.1:14080216-14108226 GCA_028646595.1 Phalanger gymnotis | reverse complement strand
TGCCAACCTGGAAGCAGCCCACAGAGAGCACCCCGTGGACATCTCCATCCTGAGGATCCAGCTCGCTGGGGCTCAGGTCCTAGACGCCCTGAGGCTGCACCGAATGGGTAAGTGGCCCACTCTAGGAACAATGGGGAGAAACCCCCAGCCCCAAGAGCCCCTGACATGTACAGAGCCTTCAGCCCTTCAAAGCAGGCTCATGAGCGGGATCAGGGGGTTCAAGCTGAAAAAGACATTAGAGAAGGTTGAGCTTGGCCTACTTTTCTTACGGTCTGGAAAGCTGAGGCCATTTTTCTAATAGAGTATAGATTTTTCTATTAGACAAAGCTCCATGAGGATTTCGTAAATGCTTTAAAATTTACCAAAATGCTTTACACGCATGACCTCATTTGGTCCTTATAACGGCCATGTCTGGCAGAGGGCTATTATCATTCCTGTTTTACAGAGAGGAAGGTGAGGCTGATGAGGGAGGTGGGACAGGATTTGAACCCAGCGTCTTCCCAACTCCAAGCCCAGTCAGTACTCTGTCCACTTTGCCACTGGGCTGCTGTCCACTGACACCATCGCCTTTCTGTCTCCTCATTGTGCCCTTCATAGAGCTGAATGTTGATTGAATAACTGACAACCCTGGGAATTACCTGGGTAGTGTGGTACTGTGGGAAAGAAAAGCTGGCTGTGAGGTCAGAGGCTCTGCAATGAAATCCCAACGACTTGTGTAGACAATTCACTTTTCCTCCTTAGTTATAAAATGAGTGGGTTGGACCAGATTCTTCTAAAACAAGACTACCAGGATCTGGACTTGACACAGGAGAAAACAGGCCCAGGGGTTCTGAGCTACCTGCCCAATCTCGTTCAGCACACTGGTCCAGCCAGAGCTAGGACCTAATAGCAAGAATATGTCCCATTTCTGGAGCACTTTAAGATTTATAAAACATTTTCTTGACAATAGCCATAGGGTGTATCTTGGAAATAAAGAATCCAAGGCTCTTAGAGGTGGCAGTGACATGTCCAGGGTCACTCTGGCAGTTTGTACCAGCTCAGAGCCCAGAATCAAGGAATTCTGACCCCAAGCCAGCATTCTTTCCTGGAGCTCCCTGAGCTGATAGTGTCAGGCCTGGCATAGGGCCTGCACCTGCCTCTCAGGCCTTCTGGGATCCTTCCTTCCTTCCTTCCTTCCTTCCTTCCTTCCTTCCTTCCTTCCTTCCTTCCTTCCTTCCTTCCTTCCTTCCTTCCTTCCTTCCTTCCTTCCTTCCTTCCTTCCTTCCTTCCTTCCTCCTCCCCCAGCATTTCCCCATATACAGGCACAGTCTCCATCATCACCTTTTCCAGAAGGATGCCCCAGCCCTTGGGGTTCCTGTCCTGTTTCTGGCTCCCTGCCCCTTTCAGGAGCTTTTTCTATAGGATCCCTTGGGAAGACGGCATTGCTCAGAGAGCCAGGGAGCCCTGGCCCTGAATGCTGCCCCTTTCCCTGGGGGACCTGCAGCCTGTGTCGCTGGATAGCTCTGCCTCCCTCCCTCTTGCTGGTGCTTAGCCCGGTCCCACTGTGGTGCTGAGTGCCGGCTTGAGGCAGCATCTGCTGCCCCTGCCCAGCTGATTCAGCCGGGGCCTAGTGTCAGAGAAATGGTGCATGGCCCCCTGGGGCCACTGCTAAGTCACTCAGGCACAGAGGCCACTGTCTGCTGGGAGGGCCATCTGAGGCAGGAAGAGGAGGGAAGCGAGGGGAGTGAGGGCATAGGCTTTCTGTGGTGCCTACTGTGTGCCAGGGCCAAGCACCTTTTAGAAATACTATCTCATTTGAACATCACAACAATGCCATCAGGGAGGTGACCTTATCCCCATTTTATAGGTAAGGAAACTGAGGCAGAGAGATTAAGTGACTTGCCCAGGGCCGCAGACCTAGTAAGTATCTGAGGCTGGATTTGAACTCAGATCTCTCTGACTGCAGGACCCACTGCTCTGTCTAGCTGAATCTCACTGCTCTCCCTTCAGAGCTGCCTGAAGGCTCCCCCTGCCCGAGGGCCACCGGGAGCCATAGATACAGGAGATGCTGCAGAGATGGTCTGCAGAAGCCTCTGGGCTAAGGAAGGAGGCAGAAAAGGGGCTGCTGGACCATAGACTGCAGACACAGGGCATTGAGAGAACGGTATTTATTACCAAGAAAAGTAACAGGGAGAAGGGCGGCGTGGAGCATGGGGCGTGGGGTCGGGGTTAGGTTCAAATCTTGCTCCATATGGTCACTAGCCATGGGAGCAAGAGCATCTCCCTTCACCTCTGTGAGCCTCAGTTTCCACATCTGTCAAATGGGTATGATAATATTGGCAGTGTTTACCTCAAGTCCACATGAGATTCTGTATGTGGAGCACTCAGTAAACATTAAAATAAGCCCCAGCCAGGGGGGAGGTAGCATCGCGTATGTAGTAGAGAAACACCTGGGTTCAAGGCCTTCTTCTCCCACCTCTGTGCCTAGCACTATGTTAAGTGCTTGGAATAATAGAAGCAGAAAGGACAGGTTCTGCCCTCAAGGAGCTTTCATAAAAAGTAGCTGTGCACTGCTGGACCAGGCTCTCTGCCTCAGTTTCTTCATCTGCAAAACAGTGATAATCATAGCACTGCTGAGAAGATCCTAAGAGATAATGTCTATTATACAAACATGGGAGCATCTATTATTGTCCCCAGTGAGCCTGGATTTGATTCCACAAATAACCCTTTGAAAGAAGAGCCACCCTGGCCACATCACTCCCGTGCTCAAAAATCATCAGCGGGTCCCTACTGCTTCTCCAGAAAAGTTTAAATTTTTGCCTGCACTTCAAGGCCGTCAGATCACTGGTACTGTCTTAACATTCCAGGATTTTCTCATGGAACTCATGGACAGCCCCTGTCCTTGCTGAACACCCACTGTTGTGCCCTTCTGCCTCTGGGCTTTTGCTGACACTGAAATGCCCATCCTTCAGAGTCCGGTTCAAATGCCACCTCCTCCAGTGAGCCTTCCGTGGTGGGTGGTGGGTGGTGGTCTTCCTGTTCAAGCCTCACCCCAAGAAATCCCAAGGTTCACAGATCCACAGCTGGAGGGAGCCTCAAGGCCCCCAAATCCAGCCGTCTACTTTTACGAACATCACCACATATGGATTCATCCTTTGTTATTGCTAGGCTTTGTGCTACATGCTCAAAGTCACCCAGGTCAGGTCAGAGGCAGGATTTGAACCCAGGTCCCTGAGCAGGCCTCTCCCTGAGCCAAGTCTACACCTTATATTCCAGCTCCCAGGTCTCTGTGCATAGTAGGTGCTCTGTGCTTCTTGGGGCAGTCCTTGGTCCCTGCCCAGGGTACAGGCATTCCCTCTAACAAAAGAGCTTGTCCCCATTCTGATTGGAGCTCAGTGCGCAGTCCTTTGGTGTTTTCTTCCTGCAATGATTCCCTGTGGTTTCATAGAATCATGGGATTCTAAGTGGCAAAGGACTTCAGAGGCGATCCCCAACGCCCTCATTTAAGCCTGAGGGAAGTGGGGCCTAGAGAAAGGGGGAAGTCCTCCATCGAGGAGGGGGCACAGCTGGGGCCAGAGCCGGGTCGTTCCACTCCAGACTGGGTGCTTCCCCTGCCCCCATTGAAAGCCAGGCTTCCTCAGGGAAATGCTGGGGTCCCAGATGTAATGATGGAAGGCCAGCCTCCCAGTCAGAAACACCTGACACCCGTTGGCTGCGTGACTCTGGGTGAGTCACTTCTCGCAGGGCCCAAGAGCATCTCTAAGATTGTAGGCCGCAATCAATCGATCAAGCAGTCAGTAAGTATTTATCGAGCGGCTGGAGGTATAGGGGAAAGAGGCCTGTTCTTAGAGAGAGGAAGACCCAAATTCAAATACCGCCTTGGGATCTGACCTGGGGAAGCCTCAGTTTCCTCATGTGTAAAATGTGGAGGCTGGTCTCTACAGTCTCTAAGGTGCTTTCTAGCTCCAAAGCTATGGCCTCATGATTGTATAAGACAAAAACAGCCCTTCACCTCAAAGAAATTGCATTCTAATTGGGAGATAACATGTCAAAGGAAAGGCACATACAAGAAATGTTCAGAACGGATGGAAGGTGACCTTTAAAGGAAGGGTGTAGCAGCTGGTGGACGAGGAAGGGCTTTCTGCTGAAGGTATTTGAGTCTCTGATCAGCATCTGAGAGGGAGCTGCGCACAGATGGCCTGGGAGGGCCAGGCCAGAACCCCAAATGCCCCAGAGACCTTTGATTTCTGCAGGCAGAGACCACCCCTCGCTGATGCAGGTTGGAACAAGTGTGTTGCCTGAGATACCGACAAGTTAATGGATTGAATGTCAGAAGCTTCATCAGAACCCGGGCCTTTCTGACACCAAATCTAAACCTTTATGGTCAGAGGTTCGGCTCGGAACCTTGGCTCTGATACTGAACTTCCTTCGGTCTCCTTTGCCACAGTCTCTGGGGGCCAGAGTTTCCTCTTCTCTCCAACGAGGGGGTCTGGGCGAGGTGATGTCAAGGCTTTCTTCTGGCTCTAAAGCAATGATTTCTCCTTAGGGCTTGACATTGGCTTCAGCCGTGGCTGAAAACAATAAGATCGTCAGTGGCTCATGGGTCTGGAACTGGAATGGACCCTGGAGGTCTCCTGCTCATTTTACAGTGGAAGAAACAGGCCTGGAAAAGGCAGATCACTGGTCCGATAGTTCCTAGAATCACAGATAGGTCCAGAGCTAGAAAGGGCCTTGGATGCCAGCTACTGCGAGCCCTTCACTTTAGAAGGGAGGAAACCAAGGCCCAGTCTATACAGGGAGTCAAGAGGCCTCTCTGCCTGCAGGGCTCCTTCCACAGGGCCACTGTGCAGCTCTTGGACCCTAGGTATGATGCTTTGGCCAGATGCTTATCTGTTAGAGGCCGAGCAGAGGTAGATGCTTGCAGACACCGTATGATGCCCCCGATGCTAGGTCTGGACGCTGTCCTCCCCTCCACCTCCAGCCTCACTGTCGTGTTCCTAATAGATTTACCTCACTGGGGTCTTTTGGTGAGCACAGTGGAGGCATTGTATAAACAAGGCCAGAGCTCAATTCCCGTATTGATTTCCCCTCCTTCTTTAGAGCTTCAAGTGGGATGAGGAAAGATAATGACCTTGGGGAAAGTGTTCACAGATCACCCACTGCTGGCGGACTCACCTAGTGCCTGAGACCATTGCCTGGGGACAAAATGTGGCTATTAGTGTGATGCTTGGAGAGAGAGCCGCCTTACATCATGTATTAGAGGGAGCATGGAGGAATCAATAGGATGGTGGTCTTGAGCCAGAAAGTCCTGGGTTCAAATCCAGCCTCTGACACAAACAGTGTGACCCTGGGCAAGTTGCTTTACCCTGTTTGCCTCAGTTTCTTCATCTGTAAAATGAGCTGGAGAAGGAAATGGCTAGCCACTCCAGGATCTTTGCCAAGAAAACCCCAAATGGGGGTTATGAAGAGTCAGATATGACTGAAACATGGCTGAAAATTTAAAAAATAATTGTCCAGGGCTGTTGTGAAGGCCAAATGGGGTAATAGTTTTAAGGTGCTTTGCAAACCTTGTTGTGCTGGCTCAATGACAGATATCACTTCTCTTGCTCCCCTGGTCATGCCAGGCTTCTTGTTACCCCCTGTGGACATGGAGGACACCCACATCACAGGGTCATAGGCATAGAGATGGAAGGGACTTGGGAGGTCATGAGGAAACCGGACACAGTGACTTGTCCAAGGTCATACTGTCTGAGGCGGGACTTGAATCCAGGCCCGTTTTCTTGCTTCTCCAGGCTTTTTTTCTGTTCCGTGCTCTCTGCCTTCTTCTTCCTCTTTCACAGTTTGTACCGTTTCCATCTCCAAGCACGCCTTCTCCGGGGAGGCTTCCCTATTTACCCAGGCCCTGCTGGAATCCTTCCCTTTGTGTCTCCTAATGGTGTGGGGGTCATACTAGGCCTAGAGCAGACTCTTGGACTTCCCAGTAGGCTCACTGCCCCATTTCCCTTTGCCTCCCTCCTCCAGGTTACACGGACCACATGGGCTTCACTCGATTCCGGCGGCAGTTCCAAGGTCTGGCTCCAGAGTTTATGAAAAAGCTTTTGCTGCCCCGTGAGAGGATGGAGGAGAGGAAGGTACGGGATACCGCATGGAGGGACTGGGGCTGCGGAGGAGATGCCTTGGAGGCTGGGAGGTGGGGAAAGGGCTACACTGGGAGTTAGTAGAAGCCCGGGCCTTAAAAACCAACTCTTAATATTCACTTGCTGTGTGACCAAGGACCCGTCACCTAACCTCTCTGAGCCTCCATTTTCTCGTCTACAAAGTGGGGACAATACCTACCTGACAGGGTCATTGTAAAGCTCAGAAGTGATCATATTTATAAAGGCATCGGGTAGGCCTCTGGAAATGCTGAATCAGAAAGCTGGCAAAAAGAATTTCACTGAGAGGCCCCAGAGGCAGAAGTCAGGATTCGAATTCTTCCTACCTGCCCACATTTGGACAAGCACATTGCCCTCCTGGAGCTCAGTGTCCTCCTCTGTCCATCCAGGGAGTTAGATGAGATGGCAAAGGAAACAAAGGAGGAGGAGGAGAAGGAAGGAGAGGAGGAGGAGGAAGAGGAGGAGCGTGGTGGTGGTTATGGTAATCATAGCTAACGTTTCCAGCACTTCAAGGTCGGCAAGGTGCTGTTATTGGACCATGAACTTTGAACTCTTCCTTGCTCCAAAGATCACTCGTTAGCATTGTCATTGGGGGATCCCCAACTCCTTTAACTATGCCCGGGGATCTAGTGTGATCATTAACATAGACTCATCATTGTTAAGCTGGGAGGGACATAGAATATTAGAGCTGGGAGGGGCCTTAGAACAGGGGATGTCAGGGCTGGGATGGGCCTAGAACAGATAACATTGGAGGTAAAATGGTCTTTAAAAAGCATTTAGTCAAATCCTTTAACCTAATTTTATATTATACAGAGGAAACTAAAGTGATAGGAGGTGCCTCTGGTTCCTCCCATCCCTCCGCCTTCGTGAGTCACAGAGCCAGGCTTCACCTGCTGCCCTCAACCTTCAGTCCAGCAGCCTCCCCTTGGCTGGGCTGAGGTCTCTTGCCTCCCAAGCCAGGGCTCCCCCTGCCCATTAGCTTCATGCTTGGGTCCACAAGGATCAAAGTCTCTCTGGTGTGAGACAAAATCAAGCTTGGGTGAGTGGAAAAACCCAAGTGAAGCCCGTTTGATTCTGAGGTGGGGGAGGAGGGGTGACTTTTAAAATTCTCTCACAAACGTGGTTTGCTGCAGCAGAGATTTTTGGGGGCAACGAAAGTAAACTCCATCCTGCCTCTTGTGAAAAAGCTGATAAATATGCGTCGGCCGCGAAGCTCTGTCACGGCATGAATTAAACATGAACACGTGCTTGGTTGGGTAAACTGTCAGAGCCTGTGTGCAAATTCAGTTAAGACCTCACGATTGAATCAGACATGTCGGACAGGCAGAAAAGGTCAGCGTTGTTATTAGATACCTATACGAGGTGGAAGGGACCTCGTGGACAGGAGGAAGTAGGGGCTAGTTCTAATCCTTCATGTTCTGGGTCCAGCCTGGCGCAGCCCAGCCTTTTAATGCCAGGATTGTGTCCCAGAAAGCATTGGGGGCACCCAAGGCAAAAGTCATATCCATGCTGCACCTTACCTCTTCCTCCTAATAAACTGATTTACCATTAGAAAGGGCCTCAAAAGTCAGCTGAGTTCAAACTCTTCATTTATTGGTGAAAGCCCACTGGTCACACAAGGAGTAAGTAGCAAATTTGAACCCAGGTCCTCTGCCCCTGAGTCTGTCATTCTTCCCATTGGAGGTGGTGGAGAGGAGGCTGACTTCAGGGGCTCTAACCCCTTGGTCCCTCTGTGACCTCTTTCCTGCTCCCTAGAAATGCGAGGGCTGCTCTGGATTGCCCCTGAGGTCCCTGCGGGCTCTGAGTGTGTGATATTATGAGCAGAGCTCCAAATTCCTCTTACCCTTTGTGGCTTTAAAGGAATCTCCTTGTGATAACCCTGGTAATGGAGCAGCAGCTTCCAAACTGTCACCCATTGGGTCCTTTGCCTAGACTTGAGATTGCTTGGAATTGGGATCTACTTTGTTAGAGAAGGGCTAAGGAAGCCCAAATCAGGTTTCTGCTAGACCAGCCACCTCCTTTGGAAGGGAATTCTGCTGTGAATCCAGGGATTGTGGTTGACCGTGGCCAAATGTCTTGCACCTGCGGCCTCAGGAGTGGAAGAGATCATGCAGGGAGAGGCTGGGGGTGGGGCTCAGCCCCCGTCACTAGACGTGTATCTCCAGGGCAGTGCTCCTGACCACAGGTTCTCAGCATTGTCATTGACAAGGCAGTTCACTGTTGACTGGCTCTCAGCTCCCTGCCTCCTTCCAAGCCTGAAATGGTGTGACTCAGGGATTCCCTGAAGCCTGGTATTATTAGCATGTGAGAGGGATCCTGACCCTGATCTGTCAGACCCTTTGCTATTGTAAACATACAGAGGAAGTCTCTCTTAACCTTCTGTAGAACTAGGCTCATCCGACTCGATTTGTAAGAGGCTTTTTACAAAATGGATTGTCCAAAGAAAGAACCTGAAATGAGCTAAAGCCTAGAATACAGGAAAGGGCCTGAGAATAGGGAATGTTGGAGCTGGAGGGGGCCTTAGAACAGGAAATGTCAGGGCTGGGAGAGGCCTTAGAACAGGGGATGTCAGGGTTGGGAGGGGCCTTAGAACAGGAGATGTCAGAGCTGGGAGGGGCCTTAGAACAGGAGATGTCAGAGCTGGGAGGGGCCTTAGAACAGAGGGTGTCAAGGCTGAGAGAGACCTTAGAACAGGGGATGTCAGGGTTGGGAGAGGCCTTAGAGCAGGAGATGTCAGGGCTGAGAGGGACCTTAGAACAGGAGATGTCAGAGCTGGGAGGGGCCTTAGAACAGGGGATGTCAGAATTGGGAAGAACATGGAACCTCAGGGCTGAGAGAAGCCTTGAAAATGACTTAAACCAACCTTTCCCACAGCTAAGCAAATTGGAGCCTCGGGAGGGCAAAGGCCCCAACCTGAGGTCATGCAGACAATTAGCGGCTGACCCAGAACCTGAAGGCAGGCAGTGGAAGCCGAAATCGGCCCTTCTTGGAGTTCAATCAGAGGGTCCCAGAAGGCCTATTGTTGAAAAAACATATTCTTGATTGGCTGTTCTAGTTACGAGAACTTCCCACCCATGAGGTCGCTGCCGAAGAGCCTTCCTGGGGACGTCTTGCATTCTGCCTTGGGGGAGGCCCTCTGTTTGCTGGATCGAGAGCAAGTCAGGAACTCATTGACGATCGGCAAGCTGGGTGTGCTATGGCCAGCTCGTACTTGGCGGGGAGATGCTTGTTGATTTTTCAGCGTGAGCATTTACACCTTGGAAGCAGGCAAGCAGCTACAAACCAGGGCTTGACTTGTGTCTACAGGGAGCCGGTTGTTAAATATTTCCTAGCATACCCTGTTGGCCTGTGCTTACATTTACTAGCCGTTGTCACCCAACCATAAGAGAGACTGCCCTCTGTCTCCCCTGACAGGTCTGTTTTGACAGAGGGGAGGAGGCAGAGAAACACCTTCCCTCCCACTTCTCACATTCTTTCTTGTGAGGTGCCTTTCATCTCTAACATGGTGATAAAGGAACAGAAATCCAGGCATGTTCTAAAAAACCACAGGAAGAAAGACAGTCTAAAAACCAGAAAATAATTGATGGTCTTGGCTTTGATTCCCGGGAAAAGTTCTAGAAGAGGTTAACAAAGAGGCAGCTGGGGAGGTGACGCAGCGTGATGAAAAGGGCGTCAGGATCCAAGGACCTGGGTTCGAATCCTGACTGATGCCCACTCCGACTTCCTGGGCCTTGGTTTCCTCCTCTATAAAAAGAAGGGGTTAGACTAGCTGGCCCCCCTAAGGATGCTCCAAATTCTGAGGCTCTGAGTCTGTGATCACAGAAAGGGAAGCGGTAACGTGGAGACCTTTCTAGCTGTAAGGCTTACTGTTACAGAGTTCCTTCCAGCTTGGAACAGGCAGTTATCTTCTAAGGTCTTTCTAGCTCAAACGTTATATGTTCTGAGATCATTTCAGGCATCAGCGTTTTATGTTCTGTGTTCCATGTTCCCTGTTCTGAGGCCCCTCCCAGCTCTTGCATCCCCTGTTCTGAGGCCCTTTCGAGTCCTAACATCCCCTGTTCTAAGGCCCCTCCCAGCTCTGACATCCCCTGCTCCAAGGCCCCTCCAGCTCTGACATCCCCTGTTCTGAGGACCCTTCCAGCCCTGCCATTCCCTATTCTAAGGCCCCTCCCAGCCCTGACATTCCCTTTTCTAAGGACCCCTCCCCATATTCTGATCTTCCCTGTTCTAAGGACCCCTCCCCATATTCTGACATTCCTTGTTGTAAGGCCCCTCCCAGCTCTGACATTCCCTGTTCTGAGGTCTCTCTCATATCCCCTGTTCTGAGGCCCCTCCCAGCTCTAAAATCCCCAGTTTTAAGGACCTTTCCAGCCCTGACCTTCCCTGTTCTAAGGACCCCCCCAATTCTGACATTTCCTGTTCTAAGGCCCCTCTCATATCCCCTGTTCTGAGGCCCCTCCCAGCCCTCTTGCTGGTTGTTCTCAGGGCCCTGCTAGCCCAGGCATTTGGCTCATCTGTGATTCTCTGCTCGAAGTGTGGAGGCGGCCCTCCTTCCGAGGTAGCCATGTAATTAGGAGATAGGAGGATCTGTGTGTGCTCACCAAAGCCCTTGTTTTCATACAGCAGCCATTCATTTCCAGTGTCATCGTCTCTGTTACCAAGCGCTTCACACCCTGTTTGTTCATTCTTCTCTCCTCTCCTGGCTGAATTTCTGCAGCTAGGTCTCATCTGGGATGCCCCGCCCCTTCTCTGTTGGGAGGGCCGCTTGGATGGTCTCATGGAGGGGGGCATCCTAGAGAAACCTAGGAGGGAAATCTTTGCACTGAATGCCAGAGAAGTTACCCTGAAGTCAGGACTGCAGGAGGATGCTCACGCCGTCATTTTGAATTCTCAACTCACATTAAACGAACTCCTCATGTGTTAGTAGAATAAATAATGGAGGGCAAGGATTCCCAATCTAATTGCTCTTGTCCTCGGGCCACGCCATTAGTATAAAGAGTCAATCTAGGAGCATTTCCACTCCAGCTACTCTGACTAGCTGACGCTGGCACTGCCCACCTAAAGATCAAAACAGGCCTTTCATACACACCCTCTGTGGGTTCTCACAACAGCCCTATGATGAAGGTGCTACAGATGATTGTGCCCATTTCTCAGACGAACACAATGAGGGTTAGAGAGTCAGGTCACACAGCTTGCGAGTGTCCGAGGTGGAGCTCTGAATTCTGGTCTCCCCAAGCTCCACAGTGCCTTTCTTGTTGTATGGTTGGTCAAAAGTGGTGGCTTTGGAATTGGAAGACCTGGGTTCAGAACCTACTCTGTTGCTTACTGTATTATGACCTTGTATGAGTCATTTTTCTCTATGCCTTAGTTTTTTTCTCCAGGAAAAAAGACCTTGGGCTAGATGGTCTTAAAGAGCTCTAAAGCCTATGAACTAATATCTTTGAGGGCTAGGAATATCAGAAGCTCAATGGTATTTTTTCATATATTTAAAAGCCCGGGATGATGGGATCATAGAGTTTGAGCTAGGAGGGACCTCAGAACAGAGGCGTCAGATCCAACCCTGTTATTTTATAGATAAAACAATTGCAGCTTTGGGAGTGAGGTGGGAGAGGTAAGTGACTTCCAGAAGGTCATCCTCAGGATTTGAACCTGGGTCTCTTGACTCCAGGCCCTGCCTTCATGCACAGTGCCACCTACTTACCTTATTATTATGAAGATCAAATTAGATAATGCATGTAATAGCACTTTACAAATATTAAGGCAGTATACAGAGGTAAGACAGTAGTGTTACTGCCTTATGTGCTCTTAATGGCATTGTAGACAGAGAACTGGCCTAGAAATCAGCAAGATGCGAGTTCAAATTCTACCTCAGACATTTACTACTAGCTTTGTGACCCAGTCTCCTTGCCTCAGTTTCCTTGCTGTAAAATTTGAATAGTGATAGAACCTACCTCCCGGGCTGTTATGAGAATCAAATGAGACAAATTCTGCGGCTGATATAAAGGAGGGTGCAGGTCATTAGTAGAGTCCACGTCATCCATTAGGCTGGTGCTTAATTATTTTGGTTGTCTGAGTTTCCACCCCATAGCAGATTGGAAATAGTAAGAAGGGCCCTTGAGAAGGACCAGTGAGAAGTAGACACAATGGAAGCAGAAGAAACTATAGTGGTTGGAATCCTCGCACTGACCTTGGAGTTGCAGGTCCTGAGTTCAAATCCTAGATCAGACACTTATTAGTTCTGTGGCCTTGGACAAGTCACTTAACCCCTCTTGGCTTCAGCTTCCTCATCTGTAAAATGAAGAAGTCAGATTAAAATGCCTCGGAGGCCCCTTCCAGGTCCAAATCCTCTAAATCTATGGTCTCTATGAGACGGCACAACTCAAGAACAAATATAGGACTGAACCATGTCGGTGCTGGAGAGGAAGGCTAAGGATCATTCTGGTGATTGAGTTTGTGGAAAGAAAGGGAATGCATGGAGTATTTCAGGAAGATTTCCTAGGATCATAGAAGTGACCTTAGAATTCCTTCATTCAAACCCCCCTTTTACATATGAGGAAACTGAAGTCCACAGGGGGATAGAAAGAGTGTTGGATCAGAAGTCAGGGTGCTTGGTTTGAATTCTACTTTGCTACTCAATACCTGTGTTGGATGACTGCTCTCATCCAGTCCTAAATCTTTGGTCTGATAACTCCCTCAAGGTCGCAAAGCTAGTAAGAAAGGGTATGGTTCCGAGTCTAAGACCTCTGGCTCTAAATTCAGTGCTCTTTCATAGAAAAGAATTTTACAAATGAACTCCAATTGTCTGGGGCAACACTCATCCTGATGATGCCATAGAAAGTCTTCCTCAATGGAAGAAGAGGGAGGAAGATCTATTTAGCCAATCACTTTGGGACAGGTCAGGCTGCTGGGGGAGCTCCCTAGCCAATTTCTGCTCTCCCAAGGATGGAGGAATGAAGGGATACCCCAAGGCATGGATGAAGAGACCCATTTCCTTCCAGGACCTCTACAAATATGCAGAACAATTTCTGGGAGCTCTTTGTCTATCAAATCTCCTGATTTTTACTTGGTTCCTCCTTCCCCTGCCCCCTTTCCTTTCATCTAAGAAAAAAAAAATCTGTACATTTTGATTTTATTGGCTGTATCCATCCTGATGCCTGGAGCTCGCCTGGACCATCTTGAGCTAAAATGTAATAATCAAAACTGGCCAATTTTGGGAGATATGTGCTTCCACGAAGGTCAGCGGAGGAGGGTTTTTCTTTGATTGTGTTCTGGGGCCAGACTTTTAATAAGCATTTTTCTTGGTGTCTTAGGAAGTTTTCAGCCATATATGTCTGTGGTAGAGGGAATAGAACTCATCTACTAAATCGCACCAGGCTCATAATACCTTTCCCTTCTGCATTGTCGCAATTATGTGTCTGACAGTTTCTGCTGGGAATAATAGACTTCTTAATGTTCCGTGAATGTAAGCCCCATGTGGGGACAGATGGGTGGTGCCTAGGGGTTGGTCAGCTAGCGTCGGTAAAGGCTGGGATGACCCCTAGGGGGAGCTAGCCTTCTACTCCAAGGCAGTGCCTTCCTCTTACTCATGGACCTGGAAAAAGACAGATCCAGTTATTCGATGTTATTGGATGCTTGGGAGATGGGGCTGCCACGTCTCAGAGAAGACACAGGTCTTCTTGCCTAGGGGCAGCTAAGTGGCAGCCTCAGACACTACTAGCTCTTTGATCCTGGGTAAGTCACTTCCCCCTGTTTGCCTCAGTTGCCTTACCTGTAAAATGAGCTGGAGAAGGAAATGGCATACCGCTTCAGTACTTCTGCCAAGAAAACCCCCAATGGGGCCACAAAGAGTCAGTTATGACTGAACAACAATTTCTTGGTTCCAAGTCCAGCACTCCACCTGCTGGACCACCTAAATCCCAGTTCCTAGAACTGGCACACAGTAGGTGTTTGTTGGTTGATTAATCAATTCCCTGTTTCTGTCTCCCTGGCTTATTGAGGAGCTCCTCCAAGAACTGGCACATAGTAGGTGTTTGTTGGTTGATCAATTAATCAATTCCCTGTTTCTGTTTCCCCAGCTTATTGAGGAACTTCTTCAAGAATTGGACCTGGAGAAAGCAGCTGTACAGCTCGGCAACACACAAGTGAGCGACCCTGTTTTTCTGACTTAGTTCATCAAGGGCTTCCGGATTGGTGTGATCTGGGCATCTGCATGACTAAGGGAAAAGGCAAACAGATCAGATTTTCTTGTCTCTATTATTCCCTGGATTTAGTAGCACTTGCTGTCCAAGTGAGTGATTTTGTGATAAATTAGCTGCCATTTTAGAGAGAAAGAAAAAGGCTCCTTTTTGTATTCTAATGATGAGGATTGAAGGATATTCTCTGCAGCCAGCCATGTGTGTGTGTGTGCGCGCGCGCGCATGGTGGGACAACAAAGGAGGAATGGAAGTGTCCCAAATCTCCACTGTTTCTCTGGGAAATGCAAAGACCAAAGGGGGGGGGTGGCACCTTCCCAGGTGTCTCAGAGGATGAGCAGCTTCTCAGAGAGGTCACTGAAGATTGGGCAACAGCCCCATAGTCAAGGTAGTAGCACCGAGGAGGGTTCGCCTGCTTTTCCTTTTTGACACAGTAAAGTTTCCATACGTGATAAGGAAGCAAAAGAAGACGTAATCATAGTCAGGTCCTCTGGAAGTAGGGGCCTAAGTTCAAATCCAGCCTCTGATCCTTACCATCTGTCCGACTTTGGACAAGTCACATGACTTCTCTGGGCCTCGGTTTCTTTATCCATAAAATGAGGGGGTTGGACTAGATGGCCTCTGAGGTCCCTTCCAGTTCTAGAGCAAGGGTTCCATGATGCATGGGTGATGTTTCAGCTTTTCAGTTCCTCAGGAGTCTAGAGCCATGATGGTCTAGATGGAATGGGATGGCAAAAAAAGAATCCTCATCTTCCTTTTCTCTGCTCCTAACATTGAAATCTGTTATCTATAGGAACTATAGTACTCCAATGGAAGAAAACAAACAAAAAGTGATGCTTCATTTGGGCTGAGATGAGCATTACTTAAGAAATTCTAATTTTGGGAAATAACTCTTCTCAATAGTTTAGGAATATCAGACAAAACAGTGGAAAGCAATGAACTGGATAGGTATGCAGGAAAATAAACCATTTGTAGGGACTTCCAACAGAGCTTTCTAAGGAGCTTCATTCATTTCCAGATAACCTGCGCACTACCAAGGGGAGCAGCCTTGAGGCATGGTCATGGCAGGGGTTGAGGGAAGGCAATAAAGACTTTCTTTAAGAGAAACAGAGTTTTCTCTTGAAATATTGCCTAGGAATACCAGCCTAGCTTCCAGTAAGAGATGTTTCCATAGGAGAGAAAACAAGCATCCTAATATTAGGGAGAACCCAGAGAAGGTAACTTCACTCACCAGTATCACCAAGTACAATTGTACATATGTACATATACATTCTCTAGGAAGCCAAACTGATTCCTTTACATTCACAAAGGAAAAGGGAAACTGTCAGATACAAAAATCCTAAGTGATAAGTATCTCCTCACATGAATTATGAAAAAGGCTATGGCACCTCCTAACTAGGCATTATGGAATGCATTGTAGCAGGCTTCAATTAGCTACCCAAGGGAGGAACCATGCATTAGAGTCTTCGTTCTGTCTTTTATCACCTGGGCAACCTTGGATAGTTCCTTCTACCTTCTGTATTTCAATTTCTTTGTTGAATGAGACTAACCACTCAATCCCATCCTTTATTACCTCCCTGACTTCCCAATAAACAAACAAACAAACAAAACCTCTTATTTTTACTTGACTTCTACTGCCATATGTGCGTATTGATTCTACCAGTAGAATGTAAGCTCCTGGAAGGTACGGGCTGATTAATTGTTGGCTTTGCATCCTAGCCTTGCACACTACTTGGTCAATGTTTGTTGATTGAGTTTAAAAGTGCATATGAAAATGTTCTGGATGTCTGAGGCACAGTACAATTACTCTTGTTCTGGCTGTCTTAGCCATCTAGAACAGTTAAGAAGCTGGAAGTTATGGGGAAACTGATTTTTGAGCAGTTAAAAGCTCAGTCACAAAGCCCATGTACTTTGCTCCCTTAGGAGAAACTTCCAGGCTTGGATTTTAGATCCAGGTCTTACCAGTATGGTATCAGCACCAAACAGGTTAGAAGCAGATACCTTGAGGAGGAGGAGGCGGCCACATTAAGAGGTGGTCGTTTTGTGTTTAAGCTGAGCTTCAAAGAAAGCTGGGTTACTCTGAGAGGCTGTGATGAGGACCTGTGAATTACAGGTGAATATCATGGGAGATTTAGGATCATAAAATCATAAGTTTAGCACCAGAAGGGACCTTAGAGGTCAGCTAGTCATTGAATAGATCAGGAAACTGAGGCCCAGAGAGGTTAAGTGATTTGCCTAAGATAATAGTAAGTGATGCAACAACGATGGAAGGTAGGTCCTATTATTAGCCCACTTTATACTTAAGGAAACTGAAAAAGACAGAGGTGATGTGACTTGCCCAGGGTCACACAGTTACTGATTGTCTGAGGCAGGATTTGAACTCAGGTCCAGTGCTCCATCTGCTTCACCACCTACCTATCGCTCTATACGTTACTTATTGTCGTTGTTATTCTGGTTTTTTTTTCCTGAAAATAAGGACATTTCTCCTTTCTCCAATCTGACGGTAACGTCCTTATTTTGTTATAATTTGTGACAGTATTTGTTATAAATTTTCACATTTGATTATCAACTAAAACCTGTGAGGGAAGCACTACAGAGAGCATTATCCCAATTTTACAGAAATGTAAACTGAGGCCTAGAAAGAATAAGTGACTTGCTGATGGTCACAGAGCCAGTAAGCATCAGAGCTGGATTTCAAACCTAGGTCACTCCTGATTGGAAGCCCAATGCTCTTCCCACTAGCCCACACTGCCTCCTTCTGTTATGTCTAGCATCAATCAACGAGCATTTTATTAAGCACTTCCAAATGCTTATGTGTATATTGGAAGATTTTTATAAAACAAATATCATTTTCAAAAGTATTCAGCATTTAAAGGTCTAGCATTCTTTTTTCTGGAGATAGCATTCATGTAGAAGACCTCATTATCTAATGTTGCTGAATAACTATTTTCTCCAAATTCCATGGAAGGAATGAAATCTGGATAGCATTGGCCCTTGGCAATGAATGAATGAATGAATGAATGAAGAAGTACTCATTAAACCCACGTGCCAGGAATTATGCTAATCAAGAAGCAATCGGCT
The DNA here is from genome assembly GCA_028646595.1 of Phalanger gymnotis. NCBI lineage: Eukaryota > Metazoa > Chordata > Mammalia > Diprotodontia > Phalangeridae > Phalanger > Phalanger gymnotis. Next base: position 14,090,819 of record CM053622.1, on the reverse strand, counting down.
AGCATTAATTAAGCACCTACTGTGTGTCAAATGTTTTGTTAGGTACTAGGGATACAAAGGGAAAAATGAAACAGTACAGCTGTCAGAGAACTTACATTCAACTGCTGAGACAACATGTACACATACATGTATGTATATGTACATATATGTACAAGATAAATCAGATATAAAGTAAACTCAAAGAGGAAGGTGCCGGCAGCTAGGGACACATATAAAAATTAAAAAAAGTCTCTGTCCTCAAGGAACTTCTATTCTAGCACTAGGAGACAGCACATGTAGGGGGTTGGTGGCAAGGGGAGAATATTTTGGTTTTGGATGTCTCAGGGATGGGTGAGGGGAGCCCTAGGGCGGTTGATTAAGGTATCTCTCCAAAAGCAATGGTTGTGTTGACTGGATTGCAGTTACCTGAGCCACAAGAGAAAAGTAGCCGGGGTGGAAAATGCCTGTGATGGATCAATCAGAAGATATCTGTGAAGCCTGGGTGGGCGGGACACTGGAGTCAGCTACTATCCTTTGGAATGGGAGATGGAACAGTTGTGCACAGGTCGGATAAGCTTCAGCACCAGGGGCAAATGAACAGCTCCTATTTCCTTCTCATTTCCAGCCTCTATGGCTTCATCATGGTCCATACCACCACCTTAACATTGGTGTCAAAAGCACCTTTTTGTTCGTATCTGTGCCTCCAGCCTGTGAGATGCTCTAGAGAAAAGCAGCAGCTTGTAAGATGTGACTCAGTGGGGCAGAATGACTTATTCCTATTCTGTGCATAGTAGCTTCCAATTATCTTTTTAATGAAACCTTCATACTTAATCAATAGTGTTTTGGCAGTGCTGGCCACCTTTTGTAATCTACGGACTTGGTTCTCTCATCATTTTGGCCATTGATTTTTATAGTGGCTTTTCGAATTCACTAGCTTGTGAAATTAATACAGTCTTTATTGAAGTAATCAGGGAGGCCACGAGTCAATCATATCTTTATTTCAATGAAGCTAATTGTCTTGGCAGAGATGCTGGAAACGACCAAAGAGGGGCTCTTGCAGCAAGAGCCCGAGACTCTGATTTTTTTCCATCTTGCCCAGAGGATTGTTAAGGCATCGGCACCGTTGTCGCCATGCCTGAAAACAGGTGGAGATGAATGGAGGACTGAGGGAGACTCTGCTTCATACAGCATCAAATCAGAATCCAATGTGAGAAGCTCCCCAGAGTTAGGTTTGGTTCAGCACGGTGAAGGGTCCAAGGCTTGCACAGGTGGGGGAGAAGGCTTGAGAGCAGGTGCTGAAGCTTTCCCAGTTCATTTCATACCCTTCTGTAAAAGGGATGGCCTGAGCATTATACTCCCACTGAAGAGAAGCAGTGAGGAGAAGGAGAAGAAATGCTGAACTTGGAGCTTGCACCTTATCACACCCTGCTCCCTAGCTCAGTGCTCTTGGGGGTACTTATTTCCCTTCTCAAGGACTTTTTTGGGCAATTGATTGACTACTTGTGATCCCTTGTGGTATGTTGGTCATACTAGGTAGGGGCACATAGATCATGCTATTGTAAATTTAGAGCTAAGAGGGACCTTAGAGCCGTCAGGTCAACTTTCTTATTTGACAAATAAGGAAATTGAGGCAGACAAAGGTTGCAACTGGCCCAGGGTCACGTAGCTGGTAAGTGTCTGACTCATGTCTTCCCAACTCTAATATCCACCATGCCATGCTGATTTGGACCCGGGTCCCAGGTGCTGTGATCAGCAGGGCAGAGACACAATCCTCTGGTCTACTTATTTCCTGGGGTCATCAACAAAGATCCAGGGATCATTCCTAATGACCTCCCATACTTTCAGGTATTCCTGAAGTCAGGCGTCATCTTCAGGCTAGAAAGGCAGCGAGAGAAGCTGGTGTCTCGGAATATAATTCTCTTTCAAGCTGCCTGCAGGGGATTCTTGTCCCGCCAGCAATTCAAGAAATTGAAGGTAAGGGATTTGAGAATGCCCTCTGTGTACACTGGGTTGGCTCCATGACCATCTCATCTAGGCTTTTTGCCTCTGATAGTTTGTGGGAGGCTGAGATTGGCCATAAAAGGGGATTGGCATTCCATGAACATTTCTGGTACTCCTCAATAAACCAGTGTGGATCCACCATATGTATTTTTGGTCTGTACTACCTTTAGTAAGGGAGGGGAGGGAAAGAGGGTGTTAAATTTCCCTAGATTTCCTACCCGTGCATATAAAATAAAATTTGAGAGTCATCCTGTCCATCCCATTGTCTTTAAGAAGAAATTTGCCTACACTCCCCATTGCTGAAGAGTAGCTAGATGATTCAATTCAACAAACATGAAATACTTACTATGTGTAAGGTCCTTTGCAAGGTATCAGGGATATAAAGACAAAAATACAGCCTCTGCCCTCAAGGAACATACATTTTTTGGAGAAGAAGGTTCCCAGGACATTTCCCAATGTCTCATCAGACTTCTGTTCCCAGTATTTCATTAGACTTTTAGTCCAAGAAGGTTCCCAGTGGACTCATTGAGGGCAGTAACTCTCACTTTTTTCTCTATATCACCAGCCTCTAGCATAGTGCCTGGCACAGAGTAGGTACTTAATGTTTGTGGTATTGAAATTAATTACCTACAGTTTATTGCAACTCCATCCTACTAAAGTGTAAAGCTCTTCCTTTTTCCTTATTTGAATTATCTTCTACTTCTTTCTCCCTTGGGGTGAGGACTCCCATCTCTGCCCCATGGGAATTAATCATTTTTTACCTGAAAAAAAATCCTGGGCTCTCAGTTCTTTCCCCCTTTTCTTCCCTCCTCAGATCCGGCGGCTGGCTGTCCAGTGTATCCAGAGAAATCTAGCAGTGTTTCAGGTGGTGAAGGACTGGCCCTGGTGGCAGCTGCTGTGTCATATCCGGCCCCTATTGAGTATCACCATTGGGGAGGACCAGCTACGGGCAAAGGAGGTATGCTTGCTACTGGGTAGGCCCAGAGAATTCCCCGCCAACTGGGCTGGATAGCTCACATGTTTCCTTCACTTTCTAGCCCTTCTCCCAGCAGCAGCAACAATGGCATAGCAGCAGCAGCAGCATTGTTCTAAGATTCCCTTTCTTCCCCAGTGATTATATATATATATATATATATATATATATATATATATGCACACATGCATATATGTGCACACATATATATGTGTATATATATGTACATATACCTCTTGCCATATATAGTACTATATATATGTATGTATGTGTATATCTATATACCTCACCTCTCTCCCACATACCGCAAATAGTAGTCACTAAGTGTTCCAGGCAGACTTCCTCTCCATAGGCCATATTGCAGATAAACACCCTGCCTGCTTTTCACGTGCAAAGATGCCTAATTATGGCCATTCTGCCACCTATCCCTTCTGGCTTGGTATGCCAACTTCTAGGCTCTTCATGGTGGATGCTAACTGACCAGACCCTCCCCTACTGCAGTTCCCACCCTCTCACCCCCAAACCCTGTGCAGTGGAGCAGCCCCAATGCTTTAGCTATTTCCCTCCTTATCAAAAAACACCTAGCCTGGAGCCTATTCCCAGCTAGCCTTTGCTAGGGGGAGCCTGGGTACTGATGAGTTCACCAGTTATCAGTCCCAGGAACATATTTACATTTTAATAGGGGCCTTCTGAAAGCAATATCTTAACACAAAGGAAAGACTTCAACAGGAAATTTCAGCTATGTGTGTGAAGGTGGGATCTTTAATATTTTATTCATTCATGCATCCAGTCATATGGGAATTGTTTAGAAGCATCAGCTGAATGCTAGGCACTGAGGGTAGGTGGAAGGATAAGTAATGAAGATGATGATGATGATGATGATGATAAAAGTTAACATTTATATGGAGATTTACAGTTTGCAAAGCACTTTACAGATGTTATCTAACCATTCCTGGCCACAAGGTACTTACAGTAAGGCCAGAGAAGTAAGATAGACACAGATAAACATCCTAAAATTATAATACGTTCAATGTGTCTGATCCATCTTGGGCCCCATGTTACAGGATGGGCATTGATCAGCTGGAAGGTGAGCGGGATTGTGAAGGGGCTCAAGATTATCAGTCAGTAGCCCATAAACACTTATTAAGCACCTGCTGCATTCCAGGCACTGTGGTCAGTCCTGGTGCTACAAAAGACAGTCCCTGCCCTCAAGCAGCTCACAGTCTATGGGGGAAGTAATATGCAGACAACTGTGTACAAACAAGATCTAGAAAGGATAAATTGGAGAGGATAGACAGAGGGAAGGCACTGGGACTGAGAAAGGCTTCAGGTAGGAGGCAGAATTTTACCCAGTGCTTGAAGGAAGTCTGGGAAGCTGAGAAGTAGAGATCAGGAGGGAGGGAGAGCATGTCAAACAAGGAGTAGGTGGCTGATCCTTTCCTGGAAAAGTGGGGACTTTGGTCTAGGGGTGAGGTAAGCAAGTCAGCCTCAAATACTGGAAGGACTGTCACCTGGAAGCAGGATCAGATTTGCTCTGCTTGGTTCCAGCAGACTAAAAGTAGGAGATTTTCATAGGATGTTAAGAAATGTGAAGGCCCTCCAGATGCATTGGGGCAAGAAAGGAAGTGGTGGCTCCTTCTCACTAGAAGGCTTCCAGCAGAGCCTGGATGCCCCTTGTCAGAGATGTCGAGGGAATGCCTCTTCAGGTGGAGACTGGACTAGAGGGCCTCAGAGCCCCACTCCAAGTATGGGATTCTATAAGAGGCTTGACCATAAAGTGCTCTGGAATGAGGGGCGTGTGTGTGTGTGTGTGTGTGTGTGTGTGTGTGTGTGTGTGTGAGAGAGAGAGAGAGAGAGAGAGAGAGAGAGAATGTGTCTTCCAGGCAGGACCACTGAGGATAGCCGTATAGAGGAGACATTTTCTCTGTAGATAAGACACAGCTTGGTTCTGAGCCCAACAAATTGGCCACTTTCTGTCACATCCCACTTTCCTGTATTAGGTGAAGTCATGTGTCTCTAGTGCTTTTTTAACAGTAAAGACTACCAGCAGTGTTTATGTTTTTGGTTTTGCTCAGATCTGTGATCATTAGTACAGAGATGTCCCATTGGGGAAATTGTTTCTACAAATGCAGGTGAGCATTTGCTCTGTGTCTTCTAGTCTAAAGAGATGCCTGGGACACTGAGAACTTAAATGTTTGGTCCAGGGCCACACAGACACTGTGTCAGAGGTAGGTCTTGAATTCAGGCCTTCCTGATACTAAGGCTTGGTCTTTATTATCCACTTCATACAAAATCTCCATAGAAATGTTGCCTGTTATCATGGCTATCATCATCACTGATATTATCATGATCACCCACCATCATCAAACTGGTCTGACCCAAGAAAGCGAAACTCAGAAGCCCATCTTTGAAGTGAACTTGGATAGTCTCCATTGGGTTTTCCAAATAAGACAATGACTTGTGATCCATTCCATGGGCTTCACCTCTGTGCCCCAAGGATAATGTATCTCGCCTTCTCAGAAGTTGTGTTTTGCTTTGGCTTTTAGGAAGAGCTCACTGCCCTGAGAAAGAAACTAGAGACGTCTGAGAAGTCACGGAACGAGCTTCGGCAGAACACAGACCTGCTGGAGAGCAAGGTATCTGGTGGGGGTGGGGTGGGGGAGGAGAAAGGGGGAAAGAAGGAGGGATGGGGAGAGGGAGAGCGAGAGCGAGAGCGAGAGCGAGAGCGAGAGCGAGAGAGAGAGAGAGAGAGAGAGAGAGAGAGAGAGAGAGAGTGAATGAGTCAAGGTCAAGGTCAAGGTCAAGATGGTGGTGGATGGTCTTCTCCATTTGGTGTAAATTTGATCTTCTGGGATCTCAAGCTGGAAGGGGTCTCAGAAATTATATAGTTCCCCTCCTGTTAATTTATAGCAGAAATTAGAGAGGGATCATCAGATCATAAACTCAGTGCTGGGAGAGACCTTAAAAACTCTTTAGTGCAACCCTGCTATTTAGAGATAAGGAAACCAAGGCCCAGGGAGGTGAAACCTTTGTCCTAGTTCTCACGGCTAGTAGATGAGAAGGCCAGGATTTGAACCCGGGTCCTGTGAATCCAGAGCCAGTGCTCTTTCCACCGAACTACACAACCCCTCCACCTTTAGATAAGGAAACAGATTCCTAGCAGAGATGTGACTTGACACAGAGGCATAGACCGGCAGAGCTGGGGCTTGAACCCGAGCCTTCTGATTTCTCTGCCAGCATTTTTTCTACTGCTGTATGTGAAATTAACCCTACTGAGCTCTTCACCTGAGTTGGTCTTAGTCTTAGATTTAGCATGGGAATCAGAAGACCTTACTTGTCATGCTCTGATGTGAACTTACTGTGGGGTGTTGTGCAAGGCCCTTTGCTTCTCTGAGACTCAGTTTCCTCATCTGTAAAATGGGGGTGTTACATGAAGATGATCTCTAATCTCCCTTTCAGCTCTAGCATGATAAGATTCTAGCCTTTTGCTTTGACAGCATTTGACCAGGAGTAAACTCGCTGCCACCTCTGAGGCCAAACCTTAACAATTGTGGTGGCAAATAAATGTAAAGTTTTGCATTGGGGTTCAAAAAACCAGTTTTGGAAGTTGTAGATGGGAGAGGCATGGCTAGACCATAGTTGCCTGTAAAAGAGCTGGGGATGTAAATGGACCACAAAGTCAGTGGGATGTGGTAGCCAAGAAAACCCCCTCGATCTTGGGCTGCATTGAGAGCCAGAAACAGGGAGAGCCCAGCCCAGCTGGGCCACATCTAAAGTTTTGTGTTCGGTTCCGGGTACCAATGTTTAGGCAGGATGTGATAAACTGGGCAGCCACCGGGATGGTGAAGGGAGGTGAATCCATGTGCCATGTCGTATGAGGATTGGTTGAAAGCGCTGGAGACGGTGAAAAATGCAGAGACTCTGAAGAGACAGTATAGATGTGTCCATATATCTGGAGAATAGGCACCTGGGGGAAGGGATTATCTTTATTCTGTTTGATCTCAGAGAGGGGAACCCCCCAGGAACAACAGCAGGGGTGGGGAAGGTAAGGGTGGAGAGAGTTGTAAAGAGACCAGTTTAGTCTGGATATCGTGGCAAACTTCCTAACAACTCAGGCTGTCCACAAATGGGATGGGCTGCCTCGATGGTAGTGGGTGCCCTGCCACTGGAGGTCTTCAAGCAGCAGCTTGATGACCACTCCTCATGCATGTCATAGAGGGGATTCCATTTGAGGTCTGAGTTGTACTAGCCTGATGCTGAGTCCAGGCCCTGGACTAAGTGGATTCTAATACAAGCAGAAAGAGACAGTCCCTGAGGTTATTTGCTATTTCAGTTGATTCTTTGTGACCCCATTTGGGGTTTTCTCGGCAAAGATACTGGAGTGGTTTTCAATTTCCTTTTTTAGCTTGTTTTATGGATGAGGAAACTGAGGCAAACAGGGTTAAGTGACTTGCCCAGGGTCACATGGCTAGGAAGTGTCTGAGGCTGAATTTGAACTCAGCAAGATGAATCTTCTGGACTCCAAGCTTTCAGTTAAATAATCACTTTTTCTAGGCACTAGACTAGGCCTTTGGGATCTAAAGACAAAACCAAAGCCAAAACAATCTCTGCCCTCAAGGAGCTTAAATTCTGTTGGGAGAAATAACATACACATATGTAAATATACTCAAACATATGTTTGTATTATATAATATTGTGATTTTACAAAGGTGATGGAAAGGCTGGGGAATCCAAAATAGAGACGACTGAGCACTGACCACAGTGATGTTGTAACCCTCATCCCTTGTCTCCCTCTCCCTCTGTCTCTGTCTATCTCTCTATCTCTCTGTGTGCATCTCTCTATTTCCATTCCTCTCTCCCATTTAAGGGTCTGGTATTGGTATAAACCACTGTGCCCATAGTGGAACTAAGGACACTCCAGAACCAGGCTCTCTTATCACCCGTTTCTGCAATTCTATTCAGACTCCGAAGAGAATTTACTAAACACCCACTACGTATAAGTCACTGTGCTGGGTGCCGAGGAATTGAAGATATTTCTAGACAAGTATATTCTAGATAATTTGGGAAGGGAGAAAACAGATAGTTGGAGGGATCTGGGAAGGCCTCGTGTAGGGACTCAAAGGACAAGAATCATTCCAGGTGGCAAAGATGAGGAACAAAAACATCCTGGGCATGGGGACAGTAGCATGGAGCTCTGAATTCAGGAAGTTTGGGAGGAGGAGGAGGAGAAAGTGAGATAGCATTGGGCATCATTCTTGGGATCTACAGATAAGATGTTGTTCCTCAGGGCTTTATCATTGGCAACTACTGGAGCATCTGCTGTGTGTCCACCGTTTGTGGGGCTCAGACACACTAGGACCATATGGTGGGAAGAACTTTGGTGTGAGTGTCAGGAGGCCTGGGTTTGAGTCCTGACTTTTAACGATTATTACCTGGGTGACTCTGTAAAAGTCATTTCTTAACCTCAATTGGCAAATCTAAAAAATGGTGCTCATTATGTTCATAATGCAGTTAATTTTTAACCAGTTATTAGTGCCTCTGCCCTGAAATGACTTTATATTCTCTCTGCTTCTCTCTGTGTCTCTGTCTCTGTCTCTCTGTGTCTCTGTCTCTGTTTCACTGTCTCTGTCTCTCTGTATCTGTCTCTCTGTCTCTTTCTCTCTCCCCCTCTCTCTTCTGTCTTTCTGTCTCTGTCATCTTTCTCTCTTATCTCTCTCTATGTCTGTCTATATATCTCTATATATTTATATATAAATCTGTAATGTGCGATATGTAATATGAACATATATTTGACTATATTTACATGTGCATATGTTATTTGTCCCAGTAGAATTTGAGCTCCTTGAGGGCAGAGTTTATTTTGGTTTTGGTTTTGTCTTCAGATCCCAAAGGCCCGGCCCAGGGCCTAGAAAAAGGGGATCATTTAAATGGAGGGCTTTTTGATTAGTTGGTGGGATTGTCCTGAGAAAAACACTCCAGAAAACTTCAAATGCTCTAGAAATCATTGTTTTGAATGATTTTCTTTTGGGGCCCAGATCTCTCATTTCATTGGTATTGTTTCACTGAGAGGCATAGTGCAGGGAAGTAGCCTTAGAGCCAGGAAGGCCTGGCTTCAGTCCCGTGCCTGAGAAATCTGGGCTCTGTGACCAAACTCAAGTCATGTGACCTTTCTGTGCCCTGGGCTCCTCTTTAAGGCCAACAGTCCCATAGTGAACGTCCTTCTGTGTTGGTAGAAGGATATTCCTCCTGCAGAATTCCACCTGGCAATAAGATAGAAATTATTAGCAGCTCCTAGGTTACAATGAAAGGATGTCCTTCCCCTTAGAATGCTTGTTTCTTAGGTTAAGTGGGCAGAAAGCCTCCAAGGCTGCCAACTTAAGATTGGGTGGGGTAGCTTTCTTATCATCAGCCTTTGAGGTTCTGCTGCCATCCCTAGGAGGCCGTGCAAAATGAGGAGGAGTAAGCACGTCATTAGAGTATACACTTCCTGAAGGCAGGGGCATCTCCCGTGCCCAGTCCAGTGACCCTCCTAGTAGGCCCTTGTTGATAGATTGATTTCAGTGCAGGGGAGGAGGCACAGGGTCCCTGTTCTTGGCACAGGACTAAGTGACCTGCCTTTATTATGTGTTTGAATGTGAATTTCCAAAATGTCATATTCCCAGGGAGGCACCTCAGATATCTGCTCAAAAGATCATGGGAGCATTGATTTAGAGGCAGAAGGGACCCCACTCTTACATTTTACTAAGGAGGAACGGGAAAAGACCTATCCAAGGTCACGCACACAGTATAATAGGTCTTAAGCTGGAAGGAGCCATCTAGTCCAACCTTGTGCTTTTACAGAGGAGGACACAAAGTGCCTTGCCTGGTGTTATATTGGTAGTGACAGAGTAAGACTTGACCAAGACCTCTACATCCAATCTAAGGCTTTTGTTCTTCTTCTCCAATTGTGTCATGCTGACTCAAGCATCGACAATCCTTGGCATTCCAGAGCTGAGCACTGCACTGGGTGGTCCAGGTGATAACTGTCATAGAGATAGGGAGGAGGGAGAGGTCAGTGAAAATGAGGTTAGAGGAGTCCAGGACAGCTCTGCAGAGAAGGCAAGAACTGGCCTGGACCCTGGCCCTCAGTGCTCCCATGCCTTCTTTCTGGGCGCACCGAGCCCTTTGGGTACCATTTGGGTCACAGCTCTGCCTGCCCCCAAGCTGCATCTGCTGACATGATTCATGAGAAGGGCAAGCAGGGAAAGCCTGCTAGGACTCGGCTGGGGAGCCTCTCCGCCCTCCCAGAAGCCGACAGCTTCATATTCACTGAGAATGAGAATGATCCCAGACCCAAATGCAGCAGATTTTGCGCATGAGTGATGGTGGGTGGAAATTTAAGGACAGAGATTGATTTGGGATGGTTCCATCTGCTTTGCTTAGTCATCTGCCAAGAAAAGACAGGACAGAACAAATTGAGGCAAAATTCAGTGACCAATAGGGCAAATAGACGTTGGGGAGGCAGCCCGTGGAATGGAGAGAGTGCTAGACATGAAGTAGGAAGAAGGCTTGGGTTCAAATCCTGCCTCGGACACTATCTGTGTGATTGGGGCTGGTTACTTAATCTCTCAGAGGTTCTGTAAAATGAGGGGGGGTGGACTCCATGATTTC
>CM053622.1:14054110-14079716 GCA_028646595.1 Phalanger gymnotis | reverse complement strand
CAATATTGCATTTTATGAAACTAGGGTCCAGAGAGAATTGAGTTGACCTAGGTCACATAGTAAATCTCTGCAGTTTCTTATAGAAACCACTTAGAAGACCTGTTCCCTTAAAAATATTATCAGTATTCCTGAAATTCCTACTGAACAGAACAGAAGGCCCATAGATATTAAACAAAGCCTCCCTGGACAAGACTACCATTTCTCCTTTGCATAGGCACGGTTTTGCTCTTTTGGCCTAGATCTATGACTTGCCATAGGGACTTCCCTCTACCAAGGCAGGTCTGCAACTTAATGTTTTTAATTTTTGGTGGACGAGGAAATAGAGTGACTTGGCCAGGGCAACCATGTTAGAGGCAAGACCTGAACCCAGGCCTTGGTGACCGTGAGGTCAGTTCTCTAACCCCCCAGTCAGGCAATTCCAGATGACTACAGCCCTTGACTTCAGTAAGTTCTCAATTATTCCTGCGTGGAGAGCCCCTGACTGTCCACGATCCCCAAAAGGGGTAAGAATCCATCCCAGCTAATACTGAATGCAAAAGGCGGGTCAAGGCTGAATATCCCTGTGATATATGGCTGGCCCAGGAGGGAGACTCCAGCGTGGCCCCGGATCTCATCACTGTGGGACTCTAAGGAATCCCTTCTGTTCTCTGGACCCCAGCTTCTCCATCTGTAAAAGGAGAGGTTTAGAGTAGATTATGGCTAAGGTCCTTCCCGGCTGTAATATTCAGCAATTATAAACCTTCATTCTGGCATCCCTCCGAGCTCACCCAGAGGCCCTTGGTTATCATCACGGCTTAACCGAGGAATGGCCCTTCCAGTCTGGCAAACAGCACATGAAACCTGCCCATCTGATCATTTCAGGCTAATTGGGCCTTGAGAAACCTGCAAGGATAATTCCCCCGTTTGAAAACAAAGTGCTCCCAGGTTATTTAATTTGCTGTGATTTTGCGGTCTTCTCAGGCTTTCTCCTGCACACTGTCCCTCACTATGCCTCCACATGCTGCCCACCCCTTCTCCGTGCCTGGGAAGCTCACTCCCAATGCTGCACAGCCTGCAGGGCAGGCGTAAGGGTTAGGGGGCCCAGGACGGTTCGGGGCACTTACCTGTCTTCTTGGGCAGCTCTCAGAGATAAGAAAAAAGTGGGGGGGCATTCCCCCCCTTTTGCCTCAGTTCATCTTCACTGTGCAACTTGAAATCAATGCCTTAAATTAATTTGGTGTTCCTGTTGCTCAGGCTGATTAGCACAAATTAAATTTCATGCTAATTGGCCAAAGCAGATAGAACATAATACAGAAGTCTTTGATTAATGCCGATTGGCAGGGGGAGGGGGGAAGTAGAGTGGGGAGATTTGGGCAATTTCCTTGATGCACAAGACTTACTCCATGTTTTCATTGGGAATAATCATGATTTAATTATGGTTACCTGTATTTGAAAGTGAAGTTGCCTGGAGTCAAGCCTCCCTGTGAGATCCGGGCCCTGCCAGAATGGTGCCAGCATCCTGTAGGGGCACTTCGGGATTTAGAGCTTGGAGGCCAGATCATCCAACCCTTTAATTTACAAAGGAGGTAGCCAAGGCCAAGCACAGGGGGACGTGACTTGCCCAGGGTCACGTGGATAGTATGTGTCCATTGCAAGACTTGAACCCAGGTCTTACTGGTTTTGAGGCAGGTTCTCTATTCACTGTCCTATACTACCTCTTTATGCTTGGAACCTGAGTGGGAAAAAAACAAAAACAGAGAATGGACTGAAAGCAATCAGGCTGTGGTCCCCAAAGCAATCCAATGACTATTGCTCTCCGTTTCTTCTGGATTTAGTTTCTCTTCCCCTACGTGGAATAAAAGGAGGGATGGTTTCATCTTTGTCTCGGTTACATCTAACACCTTGCCTTCCCAAAATGGTTGTTCTTGATGCTTATTACATCGGATCCCAATTGTTGAATTCTGTTTTCTCAAATCAAATCAAGTGAGATAATGTTTGTAAAGCATGTAACACAGCTGTCACTTAATGCTTGTTCCCTCCCCTTGCCCTTTCCTTCTCCCCTTCTCTCTTCTCTCTTCTCTGCCTATGAGAACCTATAAACAACACTAATTGAGACACTGGCAGGGACTTTCTCCCGGGCTCCAATATCCAGCAGGGTAGAGTAAGGAAAAGCCCCTTCTCAGCCTCAGAGGGCTTTGGGTTTGGCTTCATACTGGTGAATGTACTTATTACTGTTTGAATAAAGGTGTAGACAGCATGCTCATGAAGTAGGCAGATGGCAGAAATCTGAGAAAGGCAGTGAATCCACAACATGCCAGAGTCAGGAATCAGAAAGATCTTGGCATGGTAGAGTACTGGACCAAATCATAGGATCATTGATTTAGAGCAGAAAGAAGGGCCTTAGAGGTCAAGTCATATACCTTCATTTAACAATCAATACAATTTAATAGGGATAAATATAAAGTCTTACACTTGGGCTCAAGAAGTCAATGGAATAAGTACAGGATTAAGGAAGCAAAGTTAGAGTTTTCTTTCTTTTGTTCTTTTTTCTTTCTTTCCCTCTCTCTTTCTTCCCTTTATCTTTCCTTCCTCTCCTTTCCTTCCTTCTCCTTTTTCCTTCCTCTCCTCTCCTTTTTCCTTCCTCTCCTCTCCTTCCTTCTTTCTTTCCTTCTTTCCTTCTTTCCTTCCTTCCTTCCTTCCTTCCTTTCTTCCTTCCTTCCTTCCTTCCTTCCTTCCTTCCTTCCTTCCTTCCTTCCTTCCTTCCTTCCTTCCTTCCTTCCTTCCTTCTCTTTCCTTCTTTTATTCCTTCCCTCCCTCCTTCCTCCATTCCTTGACAAAGGGGCATATTTAAGGTACAAGTTAGGAAAAAATTTCTAAAAACGATAGCTTTCAAAAATATACAGAGTCCTCTTAAGGAGTGGAGAGGTTGACTGCTCACTTCTCAGGGATGTTGAAGAGGAGTTGGGTTAGCTTGTCTTTGAGCTTCCTTCTGGCTCCAACAGCCTGTGAATCTGTGACTGGCTCTGCTTGGCCCCAGTGGGCAGTACCAGGAATGCTGGATGGAGGCTGCTAAGAGGCATATTCAGGATTGATGTCAGAGAAGACTCCCAAACAGTGAGACCTGCTCAGAAACAGGAAATGAGCTGGGGAAGGAGCAAGAAAGTGCACAGAACTGAGCCCCAGGCTCAGCACAGTGGCATCTCATTACTCCCTGTGGCCTTGAGTGCCATTCCCAACCTCGGGTCAGCAGCCTCCTGCCTTGATGGTACCTCTAAAGAGGCAGCATGGGGCTACCCTTGTTCACATCAAGAAGGCCTGTTTACAGGCCTGGTGAACATAATTAGTGTCACAGCCAGACTGACTCTCTTTCATCTGGGAATAGCTGGGAGGACATAGAGGTCTGCAGAATTAACCTTTACAAGGTGGAGGGAGGTGGGGCTTGGCAAGAGCTCTGATTGCTTCAAGGGTGTGTGAGCTCCACATTGAAGTGAACCCAGACATTTGAGGCCTCCCCATGTGTAGATTCTCCTTTTTCTTCCCTTTTCCCCCTTCACAATTCTTTAAATGCCTACCTTTGTTTACATAAATCGCTGCCTTTTCCCTAAAAGTGATATTTGGGGAGGGAGGGGGACATAGGGAGCCACATGCACTTGTCTGGCCTCAAGGGACCTCAGGGTTGTTGGAGAAGAGTCAAATTGGCTGGTCTCTGAGGTTCCTTTCAGCTCTGACAGCAGTGAATCTGTGGCTAGCTTTGTTTGGCTCTAGTGGCCATTAATAGAAACTAGTGGGCATTAATAGAAACACTGGGTGGAGGCAGCTAAGAGGCATATTCAGGCTTGATGTCAGAGAAAACTTTCAAACAGTGAGAGCTGCTCAGAAGTGGAGGAGATGAGCTGGGGAAGGGGTGAGAAAGTTCACAGAACTAACACTTTGTACAGTGAGCAGGGATGGAGGGGCAGGGTTTGGTAGGTGATGGGTCTTAGAGGTCACCGCTGGGGTTGGGTCTTAGAGGTCATCGCTGGGGTTGGGTCTTAGAGGTTATCACTGGGGTTGGGTCTTAGAGGTCACTGCTGGGGTTGGGTCTTAGAGGTCATTTCTGGGGTTGGGTCTTAAAGGTCATCACTGGGGTTAAGTATTAGAGGTCATTTCTGGGGTTGGGTCTTAGAGGTCATCACTGGGGTCCAGTCTTAGAGGTTATCGTTGGGGTCGGGTCTTAGGGGTCATCACTGGGGTAGGGTCTTAGAGGTCATCAATGGGATTGGGTCTTAGAGGTCATCACTTAGAGGCACTAAGATTAGGCTGGCAACAGTCCTCTGCCCTAGTCAGAGCACATTTTGAGTACTGTGTTCAGCTCTGGGAGTCACAATCTAAGGACACACAAGCTGGGAAGTGTCCAGAAGAGGACATCCAAGGTGGCTGAATGGCCTTGAGTTCATGTCGTATGAAGGAAATGGGTATTGAGTATGGAGAAGAGAAGCCTCAGGGGGACATGATGGTAAACTTTGAACCTTTGGAAGGTGGTCATGTGGAAGAGGGATAAATCTTCTTGGCCCTAGAGGGCAGAACAAAGGAGTTTATAAAGAGGTAGATTTCAGGTCTGTTTAAGACAATACTTCCTGACAATTAGAGCTATCTCAAAGTAGGATGGGCGGCTTCAGGAGGTAGGAAGCTTCCCATCAGAGGAGGCCTTGAATCAAACATCAATTCTTCACAATGCAGGGATCTTGTAGAAGTTATACATTTTCACACAGGCAAAAGTTGATCTAATACCTTTTGAAGTCCATTCTGGTTGAGATTCTGTGATTCTGTAATTGAGTCCATTTTATAGATGTGAAAATTGAGGCCCATGGAGGGGAAGTAGCTTGTCCAAGCACATACGGCATGTTAGTAGCAGACTACTCAAATCCAGGCCCTTTGAAGTCTTGTTTCTGCTGTCCCACCCTTGGTCCTGAAGAATGGATAGAATTTGAATGGAGGTTGTTCTAGCTGTGACTGCAGAGCTTCTCTGGAACCCTGACCTCAGCCTATTTCCAGCTTCAAGGCTCACATGTGGTGGTAGTTTCAGTGCAATATTCTTGACAGAGATGTTTTGGCCATATCACTCCTTTGCTCAAAAAGCTTGTGGGCTCCCTACTCTAAGATAAAGTCATCATCCTCTGTGTAGCACTTGAAGCCCCTCACAGTTGGGCTCCAGCCTCATTATGGGCTGATACCCATCATGTGTTAGACCTCCCAGCAAAACCAGCCTTTTTGCTGTTTGTCAAACATGAGATTCTATTACCCATGTCCATCTCTGACCGTCCCCCATCTCTGAAATGAATTTGCTCTTCACCATCACCTTTCAGAATCGCTAGCCCCCTTCAAAGCTCAGCTTATGGCTTAGCTCCTACACAACGTGATTTGTGATCTTCCCAACGGCAAGCCTCTCCCCTCTGCGCCCAAAGCACCATGTGTTTAATTTGTAGATATTTAGCATTTTATGTGTTTCCATATATTTCACATGTGGTCATGTGCACATATTATTTCTTCCAACAATATGTAATCCCCTTGAGGACAGGCATGGTCTTCTTTTTTTGTTTTGTATTCCCAGGGGCTTCCACAGACCTTGACACATAGTTGGCACTTAATAAATGCTTGTTGATTGGATGAATCAGAGAGAGCCACTATGGTGTGGTATAGTCCAGGAGATCTCGATTCATTTCCTACCTCTGACATTTGCTAGCTATGTGGGCTGGGGCAAATCAGAGTAACATAACTGTTACTGTGCACAATGATCTCCCACTTCTCACTTCACTTTGCATCCATTCAAATAGGTCTTGCCATGTTTTTTCTGAAACCACCCACAATAGTTCTCCATCACAATCATAGGCCACAACTTGTTCAGCCATTCCCCAACTGATGGGCATCCCCTCAATTTCTAATTCTTTGCCACAACAAAAAGATCTACTATAAATATTTTTGTACATATGGGTCCCTTTTCCCTTTTTAAAAAAAATCTCTTTTGGGGTACAGACCTAGTAATGGTATTGCTGGATCAAAAAGTAAGCACAGTTTTATAGCCCTTTGGATATAATTCCAGATTGTTCTCCAGAATAGTTGGACCATTTCACTACTCCACTAATCATTCAGTAATGTACATATTTTTTCTCACCCCTTCCAGAATTTGTAATTTCTGATAGGTATAAGCAGGTACTTCAGAGTTGTTTTAGTTTTCTGTTTTCCAATCAATAGTTATCTAGAACATTTTTTTTCATAAGACTATTGATAGCATCGATTTCTTCTTCTGAAAACTGCCTGTTCATATCCTTTGAGCATTTGTCAATTGGGGAATGGCTCTTATTTTTAAGAGAAACTTGTTATAAAATTTTTTTGATATTATTTCATTGTCTAGGGTACTTTTAGCAAAATGTACTTTTCCTGATTATCTCTCTCAATTAGGTCTAATTTTGCTTTTGCTTTGTCTGAGATCATACTGCTATCCTGAAACTCCTGCTGAAGCGTGATAGACTCAGCTCCAACCCTTCATTTCAACACTCTGTGTCTTTCTGTACCAAGTGTCTCTCTTGTACACAATGTATTGTTAGAGTTGGTTTCTAATCCATTCTGCTATCCACTTCCATTTGTAGATTAGTTCATCCCATTCACGTTCACTGTTAGGATGACTAACTGTGCATTTCCCTCCATCCTAGTTTTTCTGTTTATCCTTCTTTCTTTTTATCCTGTCCCTCCTCAAAAGTCTGTTTTGCTTCTGACCACTGCCTCCCCCAATCCTCCTTCCCCCTTATTATCTCCTATTTCTCTTATCCCCTTTCCCTCCTATCTCCTTATTGGCTAAGTTACATTTCTATTCCCAACTGAATGCGTATATGTATTCTTCCCTCTTTTGAACCAATTCCTATTAGAGTGAGGTTCAAGCATTGCCCACTACCTTCACCCCATTTTCTTCTCCACTATAAAAGTTCTTCCTTGTGCACCTTTTTTATATGAGATGATTTTCCTCAATTCTACCACTCCCTTCCTCCTTTTCCTAGTGCATCCCTCTTTCTTACCCCTACATTTTTTTGGAGATAATCCCAACACAATTGACACATACATATGTCCTGTGTCTATGAAAACACCTTCTAACTGCCCTAATGATAATGAAATTCTCAGGAATTACATGTCTCAGTTTGCCATATAGGAATATAAACAGTTTAACTTTATTGAGAACCTTATGATTACTCTTTCATGTTTACCTTTTTATGTTTCTCTTGAGTTTTCTTTTAGAATATAAAATGTTCTATTCCACTCTAGCCTTTTCATCAGGAATGTTTGAAAATCTACTATTTCATTAAATATCCATTTTCCCCTGTAGGCTTCTACTCAGTTTTGCTGGGTAGGTTATTCTTGGTGGTGATCCTAGCTCCCATGCCCTTTGGAATATCATAATCCAAGCCTTCTGCTCATTTAAAGTGGAAGGTGTTAAATCTTGCGTGATCCTGACTGTGGCTCCACAGTATTTGAATTGTTTCTTTCTGGCTGCTTGCAATATTTTTTCCTTGACCTGGAAGGTCTGGAATTTGGTCTAATATTCTTGCGAGTTTTCATTTTGGGATCGCTTTCAGGGGGTGATCCGTGGATTCTTTCAATGTCTATTTTACCATCTGGATCTATGATACTGGGGCAGATTTTTCATGATCATTTCTTAAAATATGATGTCTAGGTCTTAGAACTGTGACCAGGGCCTCTGCTCCTTTGTAGATGATCACAAGCGCTTCTCTCCATCCTGGAACTGTGATCCAGAAATGTCTGTGCATAGGCAGTAGAATTGTCAGTCTGCACCAGCTACACTCCGTGTCAGCAAAGGGTCTGTGTGATCTTTTTCTAACCAGTTGTCCAAACCTCTTGCCATTTCTGGGATGACAGCTCTTGAAGCTGCTGCTGCTGTCTCAGCCACCTCCAAGGCCCACCACTGGTGCTTGTGCCCACCCTAGTGTTATAGACCTCTCCTGTAGACCTAAGTTGTGTTAGGATGGACAAATGTCTCCCTCTGAACTTCTGTTGGCTCTGCTGCTCCAAAGTTTGACTCGAGGTGCTATTTTAAAGTGGTTTGGAGAGGAATATTGGGAGAGTTCGTCTGGGTCCTGGGCCATAGTCCTTCATCTTGTAACTCTGGGCCTCAACTTACCAATGCATAAAATGGGGATGATAACAAAATCTGTAGCCTTACAGGGTTATTGTGGGGATTGATGAGATAGAGTGTATGAAGTTTTTTGTGACCCTTAAGGCATTTATACTTATCAGCTATTATTCTTCCTGCTTTATTATTATTATGGTCAGTTTTTTTCCAGACAACACCCCCTCACACACACATACATACACATCTATATGTGATAACTCATTCTTTTTCTCCCCTCTAAGTGATGTTTGACCCTTATTTTGAGGTATGTGTGTTTGTGTGTGTGTGTGTGTATTTGGAATTTGGGGCCATTTTTGAGGCCTGTAATCACCTCTCCCTGGACTCCCCACCCCCAGATCACCGACCTGACCACCGAGCTCTCTGACGAGCGCTTCAAAGGAGAGGTGGCCTGCCGGGTCCTGGAGAGCGAGCGGGCTGAGCGTCTCCGGGCCTCCAGGGAGATCCAGGAGCTGAAGGTGGGTGTCTCTGCCTGTGCATCTGGGCTTAGCAGCCTCTGGGGGAGGGCAAAGGCATCACCATGGTCACAGGATGAGCTCCCCTTTCTCTTCAATGAGCAATCAGCTAGTCAGTTCACAGGCGCATGCCAGGCTGTGCCCTCAAGGATCCGTTCATTCTAATGGGGGAGATGTCCACAGAAAGGAAGATACAGGATTCGTATAGAGCGGATGGAAAGGGAGGCCTGAGTGGTTGAGGAGACTAGGAAAGGCCTCCTGATGAAGGTACTGTTTGAGCCGAGTCTTGAAGGAACCAGAGAAGCTGAAGGAGCCAGCGGGCAAGGAAGGAAAATGCTCCAGGTGTGGGGCACAGGCAGCAGTGTCCTGGGAGAGGAGTAGGAAGTAGTCCAGTAGCTGAGCTGTGGAGGGGAGGAATGGGTAAGAAGCCTGGGCAGAGAGAGAGAGAAGAGCCAGGCTAGCAAGCAAAGAAGACCCTCAAATGACAGATGGCCAAGTTTCTTTTTGGTCCTTGTGGATGACTTGTATGGGAGAGGCCCAGGGCATCTGTGAACTCTGTCCAGTTTGGTTTTCTGTCTTGAAACCTTTTTCCCCTTTCAGAGTAAATATGAGCAAACACAGAAGAGTTTGGGTTCAGTGGAGAAGCAACTGGAGGAAGCCCAGCAGAAAATTGAATTGTGTGAAGTGAGGAAGTCTCATGTTGGAGAAGGTAAGCAGGAGACTGGCCCAGAGAGAGGGATGTGGCAAGCAAGAGCCACCCCCAAGGCCCTCTGCTATGTCGGCTCCTTTCTCCTCAATCTTGGCCCTGGATTAAGGAGTCTTGGACTCCTATACATCTAGTACTCTGATTAACATCAGAACCATAGCCTGTCCTTGCCAGGGCTGGGTGCTCTTTGCTGCTGGAGTCCTCTCTTCCCCCGATTGTCCAGGCCCCTGGCTGATGCGTGGACAGAGCAACATCTCTGTTGACTTGTCACTGACGCTCCCCCTCCTCAGCTCAGGGAGAGGGAAGAAAGGTGTCAGCTCCTGTCAGACTGGTGGTCTCCCTTCAGGGCCCTCAAGGGAATCACATTCTAGGCATGTCAGATGCATTAGCAGGAGTGAAGGGTTGAGAGGGGCTGCCGCAGGGTAGGGTGATGACGACTTAAGAAGCCTGGTTTTCCTGTTTTTTTCTGTTTGAGCTTAAATCTGTGGTCACCCCGAGGAAGCTTTCTGCGGCACCTCATTCAGAAGTCTCTGGGATCCACCTGGCCCCGAAGTACAAATAGCATTGAGCATCCCACGATAAGGAGTACACACTGAGTTTGACCAAGTGGCTTAGGTGCAGAATATCCCTCCTTATCACCTTGACAGGGGATGAAAGCTGGGAAGGGGAACCAACACCCTAGATGATGGTCATGCTTCCTAAAGACTTCGTATGACCATGGCATTGGGGTGAATTTAGTAAGATGGGATTTAAAGAGGTGTTCAGTTGGGTCCATAGGATCATACCCATAGAGCTAGAAGGGCCTTTAGGGGTCATCGGGTCCAACCCCCTTACATTACCCATGAAGAAATTGAGTCTCCAAGAGGTTAATTCACTTGTTCAGGGTAAACAGAACTGGTAATTGTTCGAGGGAGGATTTAACTCACGTCTCCCTGATGCCAAGTCTAGTGCACTATATGACC
The DNA here is from genome assembly GCA_028646595.1 of Phalanger gymnotis. Lineage (NCBI taxonomy): Eukaryota > Metazoa > Chordata > Mammalia > Diprotodontia > Phalangeridae > Phalanger > Phalanger gymnotis. The sequence goes on along the minus strand of CM053622.1, from coordinate 14,069,438 downwards.
TAGTCAAAAACCCCAGGAATATAGGGCTTATATCACCCATTTTAGAAAGAGGAAACTAGGTTCAGAGAAGGGAAGTCACTTGTCAAAGGTCACATGGTTAGTAAAAGAAGGAGGATTTGAATCCAAGTCCCATGTCTATAACCCCAACACTATATCTACCATGCTAAATTGCCTCCCATCATATGGTATAAGCTATAAATATCTGCACAAGCGAGTATGGCAGTATGAAATATGTGCCCCACCAATCGAGTTCTTAGGGCCATTGGAACGGCCAAAATGGTGGCTCTCCCAGTGGGCTAGGGTAATCAGAGCAAGCTTCACGGAGGAAGGGGGACTTCAGCTAGGTCTTGAAGGATGGGCAGGCAGGATACTGATAGGCAGAGAAAGAGGCATCCTTATTCCCTCGTGAAACACGTCCCTTTCTCCTGAGAAGGGGTTGTACCTCATACCCTACCTCTGGGGCTGGGGAAATAGAGCTGGAGGATCTTGGGCAGTGTCTTCAGGGGAGTAACTTGCCGTGGTCACAGAGGCAGAATCCCAAAATCCCAGAATTGGAAGGGACCTCTGTGGTCACAGAGTCCAACCCATATCCAGATAACTGTTCTAGAACACATCTGATCAGTGATCATCCAGCCCCCACTTGAAGACTTCCAATGGGGGTGAACCCAACCCCTTCTATCATTGGTAGGGAGGTTTTCCCATCATGAAGCCTAAATTTTTTACAATTTTCTCATTTGTAAAATGGATTTGATGGCCTCAGGGGTCCCTTCTAGTTCTAAATCTGAATTAAAAAACCTACAAAGTCAAATCCAGTCCCTTCTTCACTGTTCCTCACTCCCCCTGTTCTGGGTTCCACGTCCTCTGGCCCCCCTGTGCCTTGTCTGAGTGTGTGCCTTTTCCTTTCCACAGCTGATGACTGGCAGACACGTTTTGACTGTGCCCAGACAGAAATAGAGTTTCTCCGAAAGCGCCTCCTGATGTGTGAGGAGAGACTAGAATCTGAACTGAAGGCCAGAAAGGAACTAGAAGAGAAGGTGAGAGGAGGGTGGGAGCTGCCTGACTAGCTCTGTTCTTTTGGTGCCACTGAGAGCGGATGGCAAGACCCCACATAGACCCTGCTTCCAAAGGGAATGTCAGGGCTGGGAGGAGCCTTAGAACAGGGAAGGTCAGGGCTGGGAGGGGCCTCAGAACAGGGGATATCAGAGTTGGGAGGGGCCTAAAACAGGGAATGTCAGAGCTGGGAGGGGTATTGGAGGTCTAGCTAGGGAGGGGTTGAAAAGAGACCATCAGCAGCATCTTAATGATTTCCCAATTCTGTTTTGGTTATAAAACTTTTCGTTGGAAGATGAAGAAAATGTTTTCCCCAAACCTATTATTCCTGGACTTAATCTCTGACCAGATCCTGGTGCTTTTCTTTTTCTGGGAAGGGAGCCTGGTTTTGTGGAAAGGGCCCCAGCTTTGGAGGGAGGAGAGCAAGGCAGTAGTCCTCTCTCTGTTGTTGGTTCTCTGCATGTATAAGGCACTGGGCCCCAGTTTTCCTCGACTATAAAAGGAGAGTCCTTGTCTCCCATGTCCTGTTTAGACATTTGCTGATTTGGGGATACAAGGTATGAGCCGCCCAAAATGGGATCAGTCAGTGGACTGGCCTGGTTGGAGAGGCTTCAAGAATGTGAGAGGTGGGGATTTCCTCAGCCAAGAGGCCCTGGCTCAGTATGGCCACACTCTTAATGACATGTGATGGGCTGAGGCCAAAGAGCTGAGCAGTCTCCTACCTCCAAGATGAGAGTGTGGAGCCATGATCACCTCCCAGGCAGATGTTAAATAGTCCTTCCCAAGAAACTTACATAGTAGATAAAGAGACCAGAGTTGGTGCAGGGGACAGGGGAGGGAGCAATCCAGCCCTTTAATAGCTGATTATCAAGTTAGGTCAGTTCCCCCAAAGGGGGGGCGGAATCTTCATGCTACATTAAAAAATAATAAAATGGCAACCTTTCCTGAGCAGCAGAATACAGGAAGGCAGAGTATTTGCTTTCAAATGCTGAATTTAGAATTACAGGCTTCATTAACCCAATGTTTTTGCTTATTTAATACAGTTCCTTAATGAGCTGGCTTCTTCAGAGTGGCTTTGCTGAGTTCCCTCCATCCAGGCTAGAATATTTGAGGGGACGTCTCCTGTCTGAAGAGAGAGGAGGCCTTGGCTAAGTTTGTTTTCAAGGTTCCTATTGAACTTGGCCCAGCCTCAGCTGCCCTGCTGAGGAAGTTCCGAGGGCTCCCTACTGCCATTAGGATAAAGCTCTAGCTTCTGCTTTTGTTGGTGTTGTTGTTCAGTCATTTCAGTTGTGTCTGTCTCTCGGTGACTCCATTTGGAGTTTTCTTGGCAAAGACACTGAAGTGCTCTGCCCTTTCCTACTCCAGCTCATTTTACAGATGAGGAAACTGAGGCAGATAGGCTGAAATGATTTGTAATGTGTGGTGTGAGCCTTAAAAGGCTCTCCACATGCTGGTTATCACTATTAACCCTTGAGATTCTCTGATCCAAAATGGAATGATGGGTTCACAAAGGTGCCTTGAGAAGTGTAACAGGTAGGGAGATTATGAAGCTGAGGGGCTGCTGAAAATGCCATGTTCTTCTTCTTGCAGCTTGGGGAAGCTGGGAACGCCTATGAGGAAGTCAAGAGGAGCTCTCATCAGCTGAAGAGGAAGTGCCGCAATCTGACCTGTGACCTTGAGGATACCCGAGTACTGCTGGAGAACCAGCAGAGCAGAAATCATGAATTGGAGAAGAAGCAAAAAAAGTAAGCCGAGCTATCGACTGCCCCAAGATAAGTGCGGTGATGTGGAAAGAGGAGCAGGAGGACCTGGGTTCAAATCCCACCTCCAACCTGTAATTGCCCTGAGGCTCTGGGCAAGTCACTTAATGTCCCTGGGCCTCAATCTCTACCCCTGGAAAACGAGTATAATGAGAGCACCTGCACACACAGACAGTTGTGAGGCATTTACACACAGATTTTGTGTATATACAAACACACACCCGAGTGTTTGCATACATACATATACACAAAAACAGACATATATATTTATACACACGTACAGATACATCCATTATATCTATCTAAACACATACACATATATACAAATATATGTAAATACATATATAATTATACATACATATACACTTATTATGTACATACACATACCTGTATAAATACATACATAGATACAATATATGCACACATATATACACAAACATAAATATACATATATTTATAAACACATATATACATAGACATGTATTATATCTATATAAACACATACATATATACACTCAATCTATATATGCATATATACATATAAATATTATGTATAAATGTATAGTTACACACACATATACATTATGTATATACACACATATCTATATACACATATCTATGTAAGTATATACATATTTATATATACAACATATATATATACATATGGTGTATGTGCAAATATATAAATATATATTAAAACATATATACACACATATACACAATCTGTACACATATATGTATATACATACAGAGACATATATTTATACACGCATATAATGTGTATAAAAACACACACATATATATTTATATACAAATATACCCACATATATGTATATACATTTAATAATGAATCTAAAGGGCAGGGTTTCTTGGCTGACTTAGCACAACATCATTTTAATGACATGGTGGCTAAGAAGATGAATGTCATTTTTGGCTCTATGACGAGGGGCAGAGTGTCCGGGCCTAGGAAGGTTATTGTTCCACTCATCTTTGATTCGGTCAGACCAGAACTGGAAGATTGTGCACAGTTCTGGGCAGAATGGTTTTGGGAGGACATTGATGAACTGGTTGATGAGAGTTTCTGGGGAGAGTGACCAGGGTGACGAAGAGCCTCTGGGTCCGCCATATTGAGCACCAGTTGAAGGAAGTGGGTATGTTTAGTCTGGAGAAGAGAAGACTCAAGACTGGAAAGAAGCGGCATCATGAATGAATGAATGAATGAATGAATGAATGAATGAATGAATCTGTGCATGAGTGAATGAATGAACAAAAAAGCATGTCTTAAGTTCTTATTATGTGCAAAGAACCAAGCTCAGTGTTGAGGCTACAAACAGAAGGGCCCAGGTGGCCGCTGCTTCAAGGTTCACCCACAGGAGGTTTCAGCCGTAAGTCATATGGAGAGGCCTGTGGTCCTTGGGGTGCAGCGGGGAAGCAGGTGGTAACACAACTTTGCTGGTGTCACTGTCATTAATGAGGCCATCTAGCAGTGCTGGGGACATTGATGGGGGGACCTTTTGTGGCTGGGTCTCTGATTGCTGTGGCTGCTGATAGGGCGGAGGCCCCGGGGTCTGCCGGGGCAGCTGTCAGGTGACATCTCCACCAGGGTTGCTCCCCTGGTCGATGGCTATCGGGGCCGTGCTAGAAGAAGGGCTCTTGGTCTGGGTCATGGTCCTACTCTCAGGGCTCTTGGACTTCCCTGACCTGAAGCCCTAGTGGGAGGAAACAACATCCTTTGGGTGGTCAATATTAAGAACCTACTGTGTGCTGGGCTAGGTGCTGGGGAAACAGATAAAGTAACACAGTCCTTGCCCTCAAGAAGCTCACATTCTGTTAAGTGGAGAGGGGATACCTACATATAACTATAAGAGAGATTGGAGAGATGATGTCTCCTGTGGGTCAGGTACTGGGGACACTAGAGACAGAAGGGAAACCAACAGTCCCTGTTCTCAAAAAAACTTACATTCAATTGATGTATCAGTGAGCAATTATTAAAAACTGATTATATGCCAGCCTCTGTCCTAAGGTCTGGGTTGTTGTTATTGTTCAGTCATTTCTGACTCTTTTTGTGAGAGGGGAGAAGGCAGGGCAATTGGGTTTAAGTGACTTGCCCAAGGTCACACAGCTAGTAAGTGTGTCAAGTGTCTGAGGCGGGATTTGAACTCAGGTCCTCCTGACTTCAGAGCCGGTGCTCTACTCACTGCACCACCTAGCTGTTCCATTTCTGACTCTTTGTGATGCTATTTGGGGTTTTCTTGGCAGAGACACTGGAGTGGTTTCCCTTTTCCTTCTCCGGCTCATTTTTCAGATGAGGAAACTGAGGCAAAGAGGGTGAAGTGACTTGCCCAGGGTCACACAGCTAGTGTCTGAGGCTGGATTTGAGCTCGGGTCTTCCTGGCTCCATGCCTGGCACTCTATCCACTGTGCCACCTAGCTACCCCAAGCTCTGGGGACACAGAGAAAAATGAAAATAAAGGGCAGGGATTGAAAGCCCTGGTAGAGCTTTAAATGCTAAACCAAGGAGTTTGTATTTTATTAAAAGGCAAGAGAGATCCAAGGGGGCTTCTTGAGCAGGACAGTGACTTGGCCAGGATGTGTTTCAGGAATAAGTTTGGTAGGAGGCAGAGAATGAGCTTACATTATGCAGTGAGGAAAAAGCACCAATCAGTCTGTCAATTGACAAGCACTTTTAACGTTCCTATTATGTGTCAGGCACTGGGGATTGGAAGACCTGCCCTCCAGGAGCTTATGTTCTCCTTGGGTGTGGAGAGGCAGACCATGAGTACGGGAAGGGAGACGCCTCGGGGCAGAAGTCCTGGGTTCAGGTTCTGTTTCTGCTCTCTGCCAGGTTAGTCACATGGCCACTCTCTGCTTTAGGCAGCTCTCTTTGGCGGAGTAGTTGAGGCTCCTCAGGGGCGATGGTCTGGTACAAAGCCAAATGTGGAGCAGTAATCTGACAGAAGGGTGGGGGTAGAGAGGCTGAGCCCTGCGGGCATCGTCAAAGACCTTAAGGGCTGAGATTCTAAGGATGCTGAGAGGCAGAGGGGACGATGTAAGAGAGCCTGAGGAGAAGCGGGGCTGGAGGGGGCGACAAGCTGGGGGCGAAAACCTCTGGGAGCTGGGTCCTAGAGGCGGGGAGACAGTCCTGGGAATCAGCTCCAAGCTGGCTTCTGGGATCACGGTTTAAGAGCCAGCAGAGGCTTTGGAGGTCAGCGCAGGCCAGCACCAACACTGGAGCCCAGAGAGAGAAAAAGCCACCTGTTTCCAGTGAGTTACTCAGTAAAGAGCAGAGCCAGAATTAACCCCAGGGCTCTGACTCTGAGCCTGGCGCTTGCTGCCGCCTAAGGGAATGGCTCTCATGAACCTCGGTGTGAAGATACTTGGAGCCAGTGTCCAGATGGAGGAAGCAATTTCTGGAACTCGTGGAGAGGTAGCAGGGCACTCTGGGAGTCAGAGGACTTGGATTCAAATCCCCATTCTGCCACTTACTATATGAGTCTGGCCACATCATTGATGCTCCCTGGCTCTCCGTTTCTTCATCTGTAAAATGAAAAGGTTGGACCAGATGGCCTCTGGGGACCCTCTCAGCTCTCTATCTGTGACCCTATGCTCCTGCCCTTACTTGGGCAAGTCAACTCAACGCAACGCTCTGAGCCTCAGTTTCTCCACTTGTAAAAACTAAGAGGTTGGACCAGATAGCCTCTGAGGTCTCTCCTACTTCTAGATTTATGAAAGCCAGGATTTCTCGCCAGATGGGGGAAAACAATGACCCCTGCCCCCAAAGGAAGTTGCTTTAGTATCTATGACTCTTACATTGGGAATCGAGTGTCCATATGTGTAGATGGCAGCTGGATCTGAGGACAAGCCCACTGGGGCAGGGAACCTCCATCCTCTTCCTCTTTTCCTGTTCTGACTTTTGAGATAGATGAGCCTGTCTGAGTCAGCCATAGGATTATCTGGAGCTGCTTGGATGGGTGGGGTCTTTTTGTTCACCTGTGCTCAAATGATCAATTCTGTGTGGAGAACGACAAGGGGGAAGGAGGGAGGCGGAGCTGCTTATTGACTTAGAGAAGGAAGAGATTGCCAAGGTGGCCCTTTGTGCTGTAAGACTTGTGCGTGCCTGTGTGTTTACCGTAAATGACTGTTTACTAAGAAGCAGCAAATAGAATGTGTAACTCTGCTGAGGTGTGCCGACATGGAACCTGAGCACCATTCAGCTCTCAGCTCCCCCTCTCCACCCAGGAGTTTCCCTTTCCCCCACTCTGTTTTCTCTTCGAGAGGATGAGGAACCTCTGGGAAGTCTTCACATTAAATTATTCATCAATCGAGGAGCATTTAAAAGCCTATTGTGTGCGGGGGTCTGTGCTAGCCAATAGGGGATTCAAAGATAAAAATGAAAATTCCTTTGTCCTCCAGGAGCTTACCATTTAGCAGAGGAGACAACATGTCAAAACATGGTGAAATGGTGCAAACAGACTCAAATGTATTTAGCAGACATCCCTGTCCCCTTTCCAGCTTCTTCTGCCATTCCTAATGGCTCCCTATACTCCAGAACAAAATTTCCTGGCCTTTCCCTGATCTCCAAATCACGGCATCTCAGAGTTACAAGGGAGCCCTCTTTACCTGAACAGAAGTCTGCTTCACAACATACCCAGCAATTGGACATCCATATAGCATTTCAACTTTGTGTGTGGGAGGGGGTCTCCTGGATATTGCAGGGCCTTACCACACAAGACTGGCTTGCTCATGGTGGAAGATCAGACAGCGGGCCTCCAGGTGGCCCTCAAGATACCTCGTATAGATAGATGGCCCATCTATTGAACCTCCCCAGCCTGGGCCACCATCCATGCCCCATGTGTGGGGTGGGGTACAAAATGAGACCTCCAGGACATTCTGGTCCAGCTCCTTGTCCCCCTTGGCTCTAAAACTCCTCAAACACTGGCCCAGAATGGGCCCCAGGCATCCATCTCCCGTTGCTATAGTGACAAAGTGAGTCATAAAGGTCAGACCCGAGAGCTGATAGAACCCGTTGGCCTGAGTCTTGGGGGAACAACCTTCCTGGGAAATGACTCCAGTGGGACTTCTCGCGGCCCAGTCGACTGACTCTGTTCCTAATTCGGGGCAGGGAGTCAGGCTTCCGGGGAAGTAAATAAATTTGTGTTCCCAATTGCCTGGTCTAGCCTTTCATGGTTGATCAATGAGTCATGGAGGGCAGTGCCTGGGGTGGCCATTCACGTGCTTCCAGAGGTGGCATGAAGGGTCCCTGAGGTGGCAACCTGGAGCTCATCCAGAAGAAGCTGACCAGGATGGTGAGAGGGCTGGAGACCACGGACCCATCCAAGGAATGGCCGATCATTAGCCTGGAGAAGAGAAGATTTAGGGGAAGGAAGGCGTAATAGTTAATGCCTGAGGATTTGAAAGGCAGACCGGTAGAAAGGGCTTAGCCTTGTTCTGCTTGGCACCAGGGCTGCCTCTAGGGGTAGTCCTTCCTTCTTAGTGGGAGGGGCCATCAGTTAGAGGCCGGACACCACTTACAGGGCATGTGATGGATAGAAGGGATTCTCACGCAGGTACAAGTTGTCCACCGATCGATGAGCATTTGTTGAACACTAACCATATGCCAAGTTGGACTAAATCGCCCGTGAGCTCCGTTCCAGCGCGGAGATTCTGAGATGTAAATGGTATTCAAAATACTGTCATTCCCTACCTTCATGGAAGGCTGGCACCAGGGAGGGACGGGTATGGCCAGAGGCCAAGGAGGGCGCTTTTCAAAGATCTTAGATTTTGACCCAGAAGGGATCTTTTCCACCTCCACCCCTGCCCCGAAACTATGTTGCCTCGTGGTGGCAATAAGATCCCAGCAATGGAATTCAGCCTGGGTCTGGTGTTGGAAGTCTGAGTTCAAAATCCAACTCAGCCTTAGTTTATTTACCTATATAGTAGAGATCCCTTGAGGTCCCCTTTAGCATGAACTCTATAATAATAATAGTAACTATAATAAAATAATAGCCAACATTTATATAGATGGTACTTTAAAGTTTGCAGAACAATTTACATAGGTTATCCGAAATTTGTAGTCCTCTGATACTATTAAAGTCGCCAGGATACCCGGAAATGTTGAATTATTTGTTTTCTCCAAGGGAATCAGACCCTCCTCTCCGTCCAGGGCTCTAGGCCTGGGGCAGCAGGCATGGTGGGCTTAACCCGGACAGTTTAGCTGTGACTCGTTTAGTGATGAGATCGGATTGAAAGGCAGACCATTCGCAGCTTGGGAGGTCCTCTGCTTTCTGGAGGAATGAGGATTGATGTGGAACAAGACCTTGAATCTACCACCCATGGCCTCAGCAAATGTTCTTCCTTCCATCTGGGGCAAGAGCCATCTAGCTGAGGTATTCTGAGTCCCCTGGGGGGCAAGGAGGAGGGTTGTAGCTGGTGTTAGGTGTCCTTTAATGAGGAGGCAACATGGTGGCAGTAGTAGAGAGCGCATTGGAACTGGAGTTTGAGAGGCTGGGTTCAAATCTCATCTCAGCTATGTAAGGTATGATTGAGTTTTGTTTCCACAGAGATTATATGACACTATGATTTGAAGCCATACCGGTGCCTAATTGTAGGAAATAAAGGGCTTTTAGAGGCAGTGGAGGATTTTGGCCACCTGAAAAACAACATATCTAAAAGGCAGACTCTTTTTTTTGTTCTAAGAAGGCCTCTTCCTGTATCTCAAAGGAACTGCCATGGGATGAAACCCATTAAACACGACCTGCCCTTAGATAACGAGACCTTTATTATTGATATCTGGGCCCATTTTCAGACTCATGCTTTTAGGGGCAGAGTCGGGAGTCAGGGTATGGTTAGGATTCTCTTTAGCTATTGAGAAGGATCCTTTCCCAAGTTACCAGAGGCAGATGAAAGGGGAGGAGACTAGCAACATTTTCGGCCTTTCCTTTATTTAAGTACAAGGAAAAATGAAGATGAGAAGGGAGGCGGGAGCTGAAATGGGGTTTGGTGAAAGCTGACCAATGAGGATCAGGGCGCAAAATTCGAATCTGGATGAATTTATAAAAGAGCTTTTGTAACTAGCTTAAGGGGGCTTGCCCTGGACTAAGAGGCCAAGTCACTCTGTCTAATAATGATGTGAAATAAATATCTTTTTTTCTAAATCCACTCATGGCCAGCAAAATTCTTGGTATTTCTAACAGACAAACTACCTGTACTAATTGGAGAAAATACCATGTGACCCTGGGCAAGTCACCTAACCCCAATTTTCTCCCCAAAACAAAAACAAAAACAAACAAAAAACAAATTTGAGAAAATAAGTGAGTCTTTCTGGATCTGTTTAAATGGAGAGGCTGGGCAACATGACCTCAAGCTCTAGATTCTATGATTCTTCTGGACTTTAGAAATGCCCCTTCTTGAAATTATAGCTATGTATTTTTGCATGAATACATATGTATGTATATGTTATATGTATGTATTATAGCTGTGTATTTTTACACACACACACACACACATATTTGGTATGCTCTGCCTATACCATCCGTCTGCTTACTCATTGCCATATTCTCTCTCCATCAGTCCTTCCCTTTGTCCCCTCCTCTCTTTCCTTCTACTTCGGTTGGAATGAAGCGGTAACACCCCTTCTTTCCCTGGCAGGTTTGATATGCAATTAACCCAGGCTATTGGTGAATCGTTGTTTGAAAGGGGCCTCCGGGAGAAATTGTCCCAGGAAAATGCTAACATCCGATGGGAACTTGGCAAACTTCAGAGCAAGTTAGAGGTAAGTGGAGAGGAAGGGCTGCAGGCCCTGGGGGCCCCAAGATTTTTCTGATTCAAGTAGAAAAAGCTAGACATGAATTGTATGCTTGCAGGAAGGGGAGGTGAATAGTTTGGGAAGGCCTGTGTTCTTGAAAAGGGAGAGGAACCTACTTTGCTCTGAAGCAGCCCAGCTGGTTGGGTAAAGATTTCGGCAAGCAGCCAGTGGGATCTTTATTTCCCAGCCCCTGAGAGGAAGTGTAGCTTAATGGTAAGTGCTCTGTGTGAGAAGGCAGGAAGGAGACTGACTTATTTTGCTCTGATTCCCTTTCCTCACACTTATTAAGCTATGTTTCCTGGAATAAATCCTTTGGTCTCATTTATGAAAATAGGAATTCAATTCAATGTACACTTTTGAGGGCTTAATACGCGTGACAGGCAATATGGCATGCATTATGTGTTGGCCTTGGGATGAGGAAGGATCCAGGACCAAGTCCTGCCTCTGACCCAAACTATGTGACCCTAGGAAAGTGACCTAGCTTCTCACTGTACCAGGTAGCTCTCTAAAACTATGTTACAGAGAGCTTCTGATTTGTGCTAGTGGATGGAGTTTCCATACCGGGAATCTGCAGGAAATCAGTGGAAAGTGAGGTCCATAGGATCACTGATCAGAGCTGGAAGTGACTTTAGAGGCCAGTGAATCCAGCCTCCTCTCTTTTTATAGATGAATAAACTAGAACCAATCAATCAGTCAGCCAATTTGCACATATTAATAAGTGCCTACTGTGTGCCTGGTACTGTGGATATACAAAGACAGATGAAACAGTCCCCAGCCTCAAGAAGCCTGTATTCTCATGGGCTCTGGGGAGGTTATAGGACTTGGGGAATGAAGGTCACAGGGGCTGCTTGTGCGGCAGCAGGAGAGTCTGCTTTGGAGGGACACCTCAGAACATGAGTGACCCAGTGACACCACGGATGGGGATCCTTCTTCTGGGGGGCAGAGAAGGAGTGCAGACCTCTGACAACCATGGGGGTTTTACCCATGTCCTTCCTTAGACAAACAAAACAATAGTTCTTGTCCTCAAGAACTATTTACATTCTATTTATTTAGAGAGGAAGCAACATATCCACAGACAAATCGATCCATAGAAAATACAAAATAAATACAGGAATTGGGGAGGGGGCTGCATTAATAACTGAAACTCTCAAGAGGCTGAGTCTGTGAGGATGTGAGAGTTCCAAGAGGCAGAGATGAGAATGGCGACCATAGTGAGGCACGGTGGACAACAAAGGCACAGAGATGGGAAAATGGAATCTGCAGGGAGCGTACAGCAGGAGAGGCAAGGTCCTGTACAGGGCATATCAAGAAGTCGAGGAGAGAAGACTGACGGACATGGTGCAGCCTCTGTACTCCTCTTGACACCCTTCAATGGATCCCCATTACTTCTAGAATACATACAAATTCCTTAGCCTGGCATTCAAGGCCCTTCACCTTCAAGGCTCTTATTCACTGTCCAGATTTAGTTGGCACCATGCCCTTTTATGTAGTCTATGTTGATGACGTAGAAAAGGTGCAATTGGTAGCTTTCAGCAGACTCGCCCTCACTGGCATTGAACATGATGCTGCCATTGCATTTGGTTGATGCTGAGGACACATTTTGTAAAAGGGAAAGGGAGATTGAATGGGTGCCGTTCCTCATGTTTTCAGATTTCCTCTTCTCTTTGCAAAGTTCTCTTCACCAAAGCAACAGTTGCCTTGCCTGGAGGGATGGCTTCTCTGAAGCTAACATGGCCTTTAAGCAATTCTGTGATCCGGTTTCTGAGATTCCAGGGTGTGGAATTACTAAATTGAGTGAATGTGGCATTGACCCCTCCTCACTGTCTCCCTCCAGCTGGTTCTCTTCTCTCTTTTCCCATGAGCCTCTTCCCACCATGCCTAGGCTTTTGCTGTAATCAATGCCCTAACCAGGCTGCCTGACTTGGGTCTCTCCTGGCCCCATTCCATCCTAGACAACATTCGTTGGTCACCTACAGTCTTCTGAACCCTGCCCTAGGTACTGAATATCAGAGTTGGAAGGGACCACAGAAACCATCTTGGGTAACCTGTAACTGAAAAATAATCCTCTCTACAGTATCCCAGACAAGTGGTCATTCAGTCTCTGTGGGAAAAGCTACCCGTGGAGTCGCCCCACCCCAGAACATCCCTTCACCTCTGTAGCTCCCTTCTCCCAGCGGCTACCCGGAGAGCTTTTTCTGATGACAAAGGATGTCATATATATTACTCCAATTGATCTTTGGGCTTCAGTTTTCTTATCTGTAAATTGGGGATAATAATATGTATCATACTTCACTCTCCAGGCTGCTTAGGGGAGCCAGTGGGAGGATAGGCACAGTTATAAACCTGTAAAACACCATTAGCTCTTGGAACGCCCAGGTCTGCTCGGTCCAGTGTCTGAAATGTTTTCTTTCACCAGGAAAGGGAGCAGGAAACTCTGGGTCTGAAACAGAAGCTTGAGACGCTGAAGAGTCAAAACCTCGACTTAAGGCCCCTTGGGGTGGAAGCCGTGGCTGCCTTACAGAGAGAGCTTTGGGACCTGAAGTCTAGCGCCTTTGAGCAGCAGCAGATACAGAATGAGCAAGAGACAACGATTAAGAAACTGGAGCAGGTACAGTGGACCTCCCACCACTTCTTCCCTTTCCCCTCTCCTCCCAACTGGAGGGATTTGACATTTCTTTCTCCAGTTCATTTGACAGATGAGGAAACTGAGGCAAACAGGATAAAGTGACTTGCCCAGGGTCACACAGCTAGTTAGTTTCTGAGGCCACATTTAAACTCAGGTTCTCCTAATTTCAGACCTGGTAGCATTCTACCCACTGTGCCACCTAGCTTTCCACTATTTAAGACCAGCCCTAGGATTTCATGCATATAGGGAATTCCTGAAGTAAAAGCTCCCTCACCAGTGCAAATTAACACCTTTTTTGGTGATTTAGATCCTTACTTAGCAAGTTGCCTGGGGCACAGAGGGCAAATGATATTCCCAGGAACACGTAACCACTTTGTGTCAGGGGCAAGGCTTGAACACACATCTTGCTGACCCCCACGCTGCTCTCCCTCCAATGCCTCAGGTTGCCCAGGTTCTGAAGGCAATTGACCAAATGAAAAGAGGCCTCCACTTCACCACCCACTGATTGGGCTTTTGGCATTTGTCCATCTATGTGTTCCAGGAATGGAGGAAAAGCCCTGGTTATTCTCATGCGCTACTTCAAAGCTCGCAAAATCCTTTACTTACATAATTTCATTGGAGTCTTTCAATAATCCTGCTGGGGTGACCTTGTGAAAGATACTCAGCCTTCCTGATCCTCAACTTACTCACTTATAAAATGGACAGGAAGTTGGTTGGACTAGATGCCTCCGAGATTACTTCCAGGCCTAAAGTTATGATCCTATGAGTGTGAATGAGGTAGCTCCAGGAGCTTTTATGTGCTCATTTTGCAGATGAAGAAACCAAGGGCCTTGAACCCAGGCCTTTCCTGACTCTGAGCCCAGTATTCTTACTAGGACACTCTGTTGTCTTTCCTTACATCTTAGAGGATAGTTTGAAGTCTGAACACTCTGTAGAAATACAAGATGTTTTATTGGAACTGGGTCATTTTTGTGTGTGCTTAGAATCAGGGAAACATCTCTGGAAGCTCCATTAAATCTTTAAGGTATCATTACACAGGTGTGGCAGGGACTCACCCACTAGAGGCTAGAGTCCCAGACTGGTAATTTACTAAGGCTGCTCCAGGGACTCAAATGTTAGCTTAGTTTCCTTACTTACTAAGCATCTCCACAGGTAGCTTCTGAATGAGAAAACCTGTCTGTTCGTCTTTATTACTCTGTGGTTTTACATGCTCCTCCCCTGATGTGGCTGTCACTTTGGGTGCCTCCACAGCTACGCATTCGGTTTGAGATGGAGATTGAGCGGATGAAACAGATGCATCTGAAGGATCAGGAGGACAAGGAGGAAGAGCTGGAGGATGTGCGCCAGTCCTGCCAAAAGCGGGTAGGTCATTAGGTGCCTGGGCGCCTGCAGTGGGAAGCTCCTTGTAATGCCAGAGCCTGACTGGCCAGACCTAGTTTTAGCAGGGCACCTGTAAAACTACATTCTGAAAGTTGGCAAGAGCCCATTAAAGGGAAGGGGTGGAGGGCTTGAGAATGGAAGACCTGCTGTGTGATCACCAGTGTCTCCAGGAACCTCTTATGCCACCCTGAATCACTCCACCAAATTTCCCTTCAAATCATTGAGAAACAGATGTTGTTCAGTCATTTCAGTTGTGTCCAACTCTCCATGACCCCATTTGGGGGTTTCTTGGCAAAGATACTGGAGTGGTTTGCCATTTCCTTCTGAAGTTCATTTTACAGATAAGGAAACAGAATCAAACAGGGTGAAGTGACTTACCCAGGGTCACACATCTAAACTTCTCAGGCTGGATTTGAACTCAGGTCTTCCTAAATCTAGGACTGGCACTCTGTACACTATGGTGCCACCTAGCTATCTTATCCTTCTAGTACCCAGAGTGAAAACCTTAGAGTCATTTTTGACTCTTACCTTCTCTCCTTTCCCTCTTATCCAATTAGGACCACAGGATTATAGATATGAACCAGCTTAAGTAAATAAGCATTTATTAAGGATCTGTTGTGTGCTAGGCTTGTGCTAAGCATTATTAATACAAAGAAAGGCAATGATAAAAATTCCTACCCTCTGAATACCCTTCCTGAAGCACAGATC
>CM053622.1:14034595-14053610 GCA_028646595.1 Phalanger gymnotis | reverse complement strand
TGTGGGAAGGATTCATCCATCAGGTTAGAGAAAGGGCTGCTGATGGGAAGGAGAGGCTACCATTCTCTGGGGGAGGGGAAGGGGTGCTGAGCCCATTCCAGGCTTGGTTAGGCACTTGACAGATGGGTGGCACCATTACTGTCAGGGCCCTGACCCTGGCAAAAAGAGCCAGTATTATGTCTCAATCCACTCCCAGACAAAGCTTCTGTAGCCTGTCATTCTGTCATTCCTGGGGAAATAATAATAGATGGACTTTTAGCAGGCAGCCTCATTCATCATTGTGAAAGGATTTCTCTAGGCTGCTGTCTCTGCTTTTGGGGCTTGTCTCCTCACACACTCACTGACCACTCAGATCAGACTGGCCTGAAGTCACCTCCTCAGGAAAGACAATGTACTTTTAGCCTGAGACCAGAGTTGTACCTGGTGATTTCATATCCGGGCAGGGAGCAAAAAATATGGCTTGGGGTGGATGTATAATGAAGCAAGGAAGGAGGGGAGAATCTCACCATATGGAACCTTCCTTCCCTTCCTCTCTTCCTTTCTCTTTCTCTCCCTCCCTCCTTTCCTTCCTTCCTTCCTTCCTTCCTTCCTTCCTTCCTTCCTTCCTTCCTTCCTTCCTTCCTTCCTTCCTTCCTTCCTTCCTTCCTTCCTTCCTTCCTTCTTCCCTTCCTTCTTTTTCTTCTTCATTTCCTCCCAATTTAGAGATCATCTAGTCTAAATGTCTCATCCATCCATCCATCCATCCATCCATCCATCCATCCATCCATCCATCCATCCATCTATATATATATATATATATATTCATACATTCCTTCCATAAGTATTTATTAAGCACCTATTTTGTGACCAGAATTGTACTAGAAATCAAGATTTGAACCCATGACCTTTGCTCACCTGCCCTATGTTCTCTCCTTGCGTGCACACAGCTACGGCAGCTGGAGATGCAGTTGGAACAGGAAAGTGAGGAGAAGAAGATGGTCCTCCATGAGAAGCAGGATTTGGAAACCCTCATTGGGACACTCTGTGAACAGGTAGATCAAGGGGAATCATCTTTTGTTATGGGGAGCTCCATCTCTGTTGTGGAGAGGAAATGAAGACAAGACATTTATGGTTAGGCCTGGAGAGAGGCTCTGGAAGAGCGATGACTGAATGCCCTGCTTTCCTACTTAGCAATCACAATAAGATAAAAAAAAAATCTGTGATTTTGTCAGTGCCGGGGGACTCCCATCATAGGGACTCCTTTCACCAACACAGATTGTAGCCCATCTGGCTTAGTTGATAAGGCTAAGGGAGTTACCTGCGTCAAGATGAAGTGACTTGTCCTCCAAGGTCACAGTGCTATTGTCAGAGTCAGGATTCGAACCCACTGAGAACTTTATCCATCATTTTATGAGGCCCCTAATTATAACAATGACAATATCAACACCAGTAACAGATTTTTGTGTTCAGTGCAAACCCCTCATCAAAGTCAACAAACTGCTTTAACATTTACAAAGCCATCTCTTTTGGGCCTAAGGACGGCCTGTTGAGGGGTTCTCATGCTCGTTTTACATATAACGGTGGTGTTTAAGAAGGTTTGAGAGGCATAGTTTCTGGGTAATTTAATCATTTTATTAATAATGCCAGCATCTTAACAAAAGGCTGACCGTGTGGCCCTCTCTTAGATCAGAGACAATCATAGCCTTGGGTTCTGGCTCAGGGACTTTATGGAAGAGGCATGGTCCCCAAGGTGGTGATCAACTCTGACTGGTTAACAATTAATGAAAGAACGAATATTATAATGAAGGGCTGTACCTGAGCTCTGATTATATCATTTACTCCTTAAGTTAGCCCCAGCTTTGGGCAATTTATTCAAACAATTTATCCCCACCTAAACCTGAGTGGAACACAGTGGCTGCCCCACCTGGAGGATCTGGATAGAAAAGGTTAGCTCAGCCTTCAGAGCCTGAGATCTTGAAATCAGGATAAAAGACAAAGGGGGAAATCTGAATCTCCCCAAATCATTGGTTATTAATAATCATTTCTCTCCTAACTAAAGTTCATCTCACTGGGCTTGCTTGTACATGCCATTCCATCTCCAGCCTCCGTGCTTTTGCCCAGGCCATCCTCCCCCCTGGAATGCTGTCTTTACTCCCTCAGCCTCTTGAAACTCCTACCTTTGTTGAAGGCTCCATTCAAGAGCCATATTCCACAGAGAAGATGTCCGGTGCTGTCCCTTAGCTGTCAGTGACTCACCTGGCACTCCACTCACTGATTTTGCTTATTCTTATTTACTTACCAATGAATGTGTCATGTTCATTGTCATTGGCTTGCATTCCTACCCACATCCATTCAGCAGACACAGCTGAGGGTCTTTCTGTGTTCAAGCCTCTAAGGAATACAAACACAGTGAAATGATGGCCAACCTTGGAGGTAGAGAGCTAGATGTGAATCCTTACTCTTGCTTACTCCCTGTGTTAGCAAACCACTTAGCCTCTCTGGGCCTCAGTTTCCCTTATCTGTAAAAATGAGGAGGCTGGAATCTATGTCCTCTAAGAAGCCTTTACAATCCAATCCTAGGCTGATTTAGGTGCTAACTTCTCCATGAAACTCACTTTCTTCCACCTGAAAATTCTCTTCCCTCCTTTACATTTCCCTAGAGTCATCTAATTTAGGTATCAAGAAAGCCAAGGACCTTAGGATGAACCTTTGGAGGATGAGGAGGCAACACCCTCCCTGTCTCCTGTTCTGGTCAGACACCATTCAGTTGTTTGGTCCTGGGCACCATGTTTTAGGAAGGGCTGGGATGGTCAGTCTGGAGAAGAGAAGCCTTCTGGAGAAACTGACAACTGTCTTCAAGCATATGAAAGGGATGACCCATGGAAAAGGGATTAAAATGGTTTTACTTGGATCCAGAAAGAGAACCAGGAGCAATGGGCAGGATGTTTGACTCCTGCTTCAGGCGCTCCCCAACTGTGTGGCCCTGAGCAAGTCATTTGCTCTGTTTGCCTTGGCTTCCCCCTCTATAAAATGAGGATAATCATAGCACCCACCACACAGGGTTGTTTTGAGCATTAAATGACATAACACAGGTAGAATGTTTTTCAAACCTTCCAATGTTATAAAAATGAGAACGATGATTCTTGCTTTTTCTTGTTACCTTCTATTCCTATGGCCTGGTTGCTATTCCTCCCACATGACACTCTATCTCCTTTCTCTATGCCATTGGAGAGGCTGATGCCCACATCTGGGATAGGGTCGCTCCTCATCTCCATCTCTTTGATTCCCTAGCTTCTGTATAAACTAAGTTCGAGGGGCTTCTCCACAAAGTTGTTCCTGCTCACCCCAGATGTTAATGCCTCCACCTTGCAAATTATCTTTTATTTATGGGTTTAGATTTTATACAGTTGTATTGGACAGATTGTCTCTCTCAAATAGAATGTGAGCTCTTTGTCTCTGTATCTCCAGTACCTAGCAGAATGCCCGGTACATAGGAGGTAGCACAATAGATAGAGTGCTGGGCCTGGAGTAGGGAAGACCTGAGTTCAAATACCACCTCAGATAGTAGCTGTGTGACCCTGGGAAAGTCACGGTTGGCCTCAGTTTCCTCACCTGTAAAATGAACACAAGAAGGAAATGATAAACCTCTCTGTCAAGAAAACCCCAAATGGGATCACAAAGAGTTGGACACACCTGAAATGACTGAATGATGACAACCATATTAAATGTTTGTTGAATGATTATTAGCAATAGTATTTTCAAAATATTTCTATTAGTAATGTCTGAAATGGAGTAGTCTGAAATGGAGTATGTCCTAGTTGTATGGAAAATTCATTTCTTTGGAACCAACCCACCAGCAAGCATTTATTATGCACCTACTATATTCTAAGCCATGTGCTAGGCACTGTGGATAGAACACAGTGCTCCTCAATAATACCAGGCAGATATGAGACTTTTCTATACTTGAGAATACTTGGAAACTCTCCAGTGAAAGGTACTTAACAACCACATTAAATTTACTTGTCTCGATATTAAATGGTGTAGAGTTGACAATCTTTTCACGAAACAACACTAATCATCATTTAGATTTATTGGCTAATTATTCACCAGCTTTGTCAGATTTTGAATCTTTCTGCCGTAAAATGTAAATCTGCAGAATGGCATTTATTTCCCATTAACCTAATGAGGTTCTATCTCTCTCCCTTCTAATCCAATGGGAGAAAAACAGTGGTGACAATGACTTTGGTAGCCTCGTGACAGTCGTTGGCTGTTAAGTTATCTCTAGATGGGAGGAGATGCTAAACACAATTAAGGATCAGTGTTGCTCCAGTCCTTCACACTAGGGCAATAGTAGGGTTTTGGACTACTGATAATGGCCTTGTCATTCATCCCATAATGTCCATGGTGCTGAAATTAATGTTCGAGTCATTTATATACCCTGAAATCATAGGAGCAGAGACTGAGAGCTAGAAGGGGTCTCTGAGGCCATTTAGTTTTTTTTTTTTTAGGAGGAAAAAAAACTCAAGCCAAAAAAAGGTCTTGCCCTACGTTGAACATGTATGGGGAAGGCCTAGTTCCCTTGACTCCAAATGGTCCTCATTTCTTTATATCAAATGTGCAAGTACTGGAAAGCTCTTGATAATATTCTGGGAGAGACATAGGATCAATGCTACTCATCTGGAGGTAGGACTTGTAGAATGATAGAAAGATGAGTAGGACCCATGTTTGCTAGACAACTTGGAAAGGGAGGGGGCTTGTAGGTGAGCAAAGCCATAGATTTAGGAAGGGGTGGGAACTTCATAGCTCCAGCCAACTTGCTTTTATGTGGCACCTGCTATATCATAGGCACCATGCTGAGCAAGGGGTTACAAAGACTGAAAGCAGTCTGTGCCCTCAAGGAGCTTACATTCTACTTGGGATTTCTCTTCATTTTCTCTGTTCTATGGTTGTGGCCAGAGCAATTGTCTCTTGTTACCAACCTCATTTAAACACAGCATCATAAAATCTCCTAGTTGGAAAGACACTGCATTGGTCCACCTGGCCCACCCTATACATCAGCAAGATTTCCCCCCTATAGCATCCCTAGTGAGTGGTTATGTGGCCTTTGCCCAAAGAAGCTCAGTGACGATGAACCCATTTCCAAGGTAGTTTTTTCCACTTTTGGATAACGTGTGTTTTGTTTTTCTTTTCCTGCTGCCATGAATTCTCAATTGACTTCTTGCCAATTGACCTGTTAATCGTGGCTGGACTTGTGGTGTTTCCTATTAGGGACAGCCCAAAGAACCCATCTCCTAGACATTCCCTGCTCATGTATTTCTCAGGGTCTGGTGCTGCCCAGGTATTGGTAATACTTCAAGTCGCTACTGGAGAGCAGTCAGGTGACAGAGACAAGGTAGAGAAACCCACTTGGACCTCAGGGCCAGCTGTTTTGTCAGAGGTTGCCAGAGCTAGAGAAGAAATACAGGTCTCCATCCAGTTCCTCTAAGTTAGCAGAAATACATTTCTCTTAACCTGGGATTCATGGACTGTGGATAGATTTCAAAGAGTATGCAAACTTGGATGGGAAAAAGATTACATCTTTATTTTCACTGACCTCTAACAAATGTAATATTCCCAAAAATCACCTGACTGCCAAAGGGGTCCATGGCATGAAAAAGGTTAAGAATTAAATGACATTCCAGGGCCTCACTGAGAGGAATATTAAAGCACAGTGTCAAGAGTACTGTATTTAGAGTCAGGAGTTCAAGCCTCATCTCTGCTGCTTAACAATGATGACCTGGGACAAAACTCTTAGCCTATTTCCTTTTCTGCAAAATGAGGAGTATTGGATCAGATTACTTTGATCATCTTTCCAACTTTAAATCTATGATTCCATGACTCCACATACCTTCAGGCCTACCTTGGTACATGTGAAGAGGAAGAAAGAAAGGAAAGGTATCTTTGGGATCACCTTGGCATGTCTCCAGCGTCCATGACCTCTCACTCCAAATACAGAGTTTGTTTACCCCCCCCATCGCCCCATGCTGGGTGTAGATATTTGATAGAGCATGGACTACTTGAGGGCAGGGACTGTTTCCTTTTTGAATTTGTCTCCCCGGTGACTGACACAGAGTCAGGCACATAGTATGTGCTTAATAAGAGTTTGTTCAACTGAGTTACCTTGAGTTAAATTGTATTAAAGCGAAGCCCCAGAATGATTGAGAACTGAATTGCTTTCTAGGTTGTTAGCACATTTTAGTCAAGTATGAACTGGACATATCTTGTCTATTTTCTGGGGGTTTTGGTTATTGAAAAAGCCTGTCAGTTTCTTCCCCAAAGAGACTTAAGTTCAGACTGCCAGAAAGCCCCAGGGCTAAGTGACTGTTCTGCTTAGGGAATTGCACAGAATGGAGGCACAAGGAGCTCATTGCTTGGGTACCTGCATGTGGGCATCACTCCTTTTCAAGTCCTGGCCTGGTTGGCTGCTGTCCCACTCTCCCAGCTGTCCCCCAGCTCCTTAGATGCTGAGGAATATGGGCACTAGCTTCTCTCAGAGTTGCTAATGTGAATGCCTTTAAGCCAACTCCCCTGGTTCCCTGAAAAAAGCCTTCATCTGGAAATGTTCAGCCTGGCCCTCCCTTCCCTGCCAATGTTGCAATCTCTAATGAGCAGGCTCTGTCTCTGACCGAGCTGTGGAGGTGCCCTGGCACCTGGCAGTAATAATGAAAAGCCACTGTCTGGGTTCCTGTGCCCCACAGCATCTTCTCACTCATCTCCTTCACTCTCTGGTTGGTCTTTGTCAGTAACCTTGGTAACGGTGGTATGTGTGTGTGTGTGTGTGTGTGTGTGTGTGTGTCTGTGTGTGTGTGTCTGTGTCTGTGTAATGGGGTGAGCCATCTCTCTAGCAAGGCCCCTGTAAGGTTTCTTCTTCAGTGTCTGAATATTGATAGCAGTGCTCCAGGTTTGCAGGACTCTAAGGCCTTAAATCTCTTGGGCCAGGATTTGTTTCCAGGAATGGAAACAGCCATGTCTGTTTAACTCCTTTTGCAGAAATGAGCTCATTTGCAAATCAGCCAGCCTGTCTGCACATGGGTCACTGGGGCCTACCAAAGTCCAGAGCAACCTATGACTCAGGGCTTCAAAAACAACATGGCGGCATAGTCAACGGACAATCTAGGTTCCAGGCACCACTTTGGCATTTATTGTCTCTATGACCTTGAGGGGAAAGAGAGAGGGCAAGCACTTATTAAGCATCAGTCATGTCCCAGGCATTGTGCTGAGGGCTTTATAAATATCATTTTATTGATCCTCACAACAATCCATTTGGGTAGATGCTATCATTATCCCTACTTTACAGATGAGGAAACTGAGGTAGATAGGAGTTAAGTGACTTGCTCAGGGCAACATGGCTATGAAGTGTCTGAGGTTGGATTTGAACTCAGGTCTTTCTGACTGCAAGTCTAGCATTCTATCCTCCTTTAAAACAAGGATGAAAAAAAGAGTGAAAAGAGAACATGGGATATAGAGTCAGTAAACCTGGATTTGAATTGTTTTTCTGCCCCTCATTAGCTGTGTTACTTACATCATTTATCCTCTGACCTTTGTCAAATGAAGGAGTTCAACCATCCGGTCTCTAAGTTCCTTTCTAACTACACATTGGTGACCTTCTAGAACTTATACCTTCCTCCCAAGTCTGTGGGGAGGAACACGCTTTACATGAATCTGAAAAATCCTTCTTAAAGGAGAGCTAATGATAAAAACAAAGAATTTCAGAGAGTTAAAAACCTGTGTGTTTCCAAATTAAAAAAAGAATAAGAAAAATAAGAAAAAAACTGTGTATTTCCAAAGTGAATTAAAAACCCCAACTTCCTTAAGTTAATAATGAATTAGGTCGATGCATTTGTTTTGTTAGAAGAAATTATACCCTGCCTGCTACAAAAAAGGATTCGTGGCAGCAGAGATAATGAATTTTAGAAAGAAATAAATTTGTTAAAAACAAACAAACTTTCAATGCTTTAACGGAAAAAGCGAGCCTGTTTTATTAACTTAATTGTTTTTATCTCATTTTTTTAGCTCTGTTAAAGTGCAGGTTTTTTAAAAAAGTAACAATTTTAAGCTTGTCTGTAAATGCACAAAAAATGCCATAGGTCTTAAATCATGTTTTTCTTCACATGTGGAAACTGATGTCTAGTTAGCTGACTATGTCTGGGGGGTTGATGTGTCAAAGCCATTACAATGATCATGAAAAGCACCCTGGCATCGAAACCAGCTCTGAGACTTACTGCTTGTATGGCCTTGGGCAAGTCACTCAACTATAGAAATGGAGCTCTGTTTCTTTATCTGTTAGAGAAGAGGGTTGGACTTGAGGACCTCTCAGAAACTCTATGAAGGAAGGAAACACACATTTATTAAGCCATTACTGTGTGCCATGAAGTGATCTCATTTTATTCTCGAAACAACCCTGTGAGATAGGTGCTGTTATTTACTAGCCACATTTTATAGATGAGGAAACTAAGGCAGACGGAGGTTAAGTGACTTGCCCAGGGTCATACAGTTAGTACATATTTGAGGCTGGATTTGAACTCAGGTCTTCCTGACGCTCACTCAGTATGCTGCACCACCACTCAATGGCCTCATCACCTATGACCCTATAAGCCAGTGTTTGATTGCCTTCCCTTAGTGCCTTTCCCCTTCTGATGACAAAGGCCCATGTGCTCTTAGGTTGGTCCTGTTGGAAAGGGCTGATTTCTACAGCTGAGCCAAAGGAATGGACCTATTTAATTTATGGCCTCGGTTCATTTTCAAGAGGCAGGGTGTTCCATGTGGGTGGGCATGCTCCACTGGCTACATCATATGGAATAGAGCCTCAGCCTCAGAGTTGGAAAAGATGTCAGCAACCAATAGAAGCCAACACAAATTTGAACAACATCCCCAATAAGTGGGCTCGGGCCTTTTACTCCAAGACCTCCAGTGAAGAGGCCCTTCCCCTCTTCCTTGTCTCCCCAGCCCCTCAACTCCCCTTCCCCCCTCCCAGGCCACATGTCATAGCCAGTCTCCATGCACTTGAACAGTGATTATATTCCTCTGTTCACGATGAACATGTGGCATGACGAACATCATGCTAACCTTCCTTCATTGCTCTAATAATGTGTCACTTCCTCTAGGAAGCCTTTCCTTTGAGAGGCTTTTCTCTCTCTCTCTCTCTCTCTCTCTTTGTCCTCAAATTACCTTGTAATTATGTATCTCTGTACATATTATATCCCCAATACCAGCAGAATGTAAACCTCTTGAGGGCAAGGACTATTTATTATAGGATAGCAGGATTTTAGATTCATAGTTAGAAAGGACTTTGGATATCTCCTATTACAACCCACTCATTTTCCTTCAGAGCAGACTGAGGCCCAGAGGACTTCAGTGACTGCCACAGAGTCACACAGCTACTAGGTGAGGATTAGACTTGGGCATCCCAACACTCTTCTAATGCCAACCCAGCCCTTTTTCTCACTGCTTCATTCATGTCTTATATTCCTGGGACTTTATGTGTACATAGTAGGCCTTTAACAAATGGTTTTGAGAATCTGGGATGAATGATCACCACAGGCAAAAGCTCAGTTCAATTTAAGAGACTCTGCATAAGTAATGAACCCCTAGTCCCTCTGGCTTCCATTGAAGGCTAACCTTTATGCTTTGGGTCTCCAGATTGGCCATAGAGACTTTGATGTGGAAAAACGCCTCCGCCGCGACCTGAGGAGGACCCACGCTCTCCTGTCTGATGTGCAGCTTCTCCTGTCGAACATCGAGGACTCCCAGACAATGGTCAGCAAGGAAGAGCTAGAGAAGGTTCACATTAAGGTAAGGCATACTGAGCCTCTGGGCTCTTGTCATCACCCTTTTATATCAATGACCCAGATGAAGCCATGGAGGGAACCCTCATCAAATGTGCAGATGATTCAAAGCTGGGGAAAATGGCTAACATATTGTGTTGTAGGGTCCAGATCCAAAGGTCTTGGTAGGCTAGAGGCATAGACTGAATCCAATACAATGAAATGTATTAAGGTTTTAAAAAACTGTGTGGGAGGGGTGGGATGGGAAAAAACAAGGCAATTCATATGGAAGATAGCATCATTACAGGAGATCATGGGACCATCAGTGGAGAGCTGGGAGGGACCTTAGAAACCATTCAGTTTAACCTTCTCATTTTACAAGTGCGGAAACTGAGACTCAGAGAGCTTGAAGGTACTTTAGGACCTTGACCAAGGTCACACAGAGAAGTGTCAGCTCAAAGAATCACCAATGTGATGTGCCAGCTAAGATATCAGGTAGCATCTTGGGCTATGTGGTCTAGAGGCAAAGTGTCCAGGATGACCAAGGTGGAGGTGAGAGTTCCACTGCCCTCTGTCCTTGTCAGTCCAATCTGGAGTCCTGTGCTCATTGCTGGGCCCCAAGAGCTGGAACCTATCCAAGTGAAGATGGAAAGGGCACTGGGGATCTCAGTTCTAATCCTGCCTTTGTCTATTGACCTTGGACCAAAGTGGTCCTCAGTTTGCTTATCTGGAAAAGAAGATGGTTGTGCTAGATGTCTTCTGAGATCCCTTATATCCCTACATCAAGGGCTATTAGACTTGTTTATGTCATATTCCCCAGTGAAGGCTCTGGACCCCTTCCCAGGATAATGGATTTAAATGCATAAAATAAAATACATAGGATTACACAGGAAAACAATTTTATTTAATGGAGTTATCAGGATATTAAAACAAAACCCAACAATGTGCTCTTGGGGCCCAGTGGTGAGCACAGGACTCCATGTCTTAGCTGGCACATCACATTGGTGTTTAAAGACATGTTGGACTCAGTGGCCTCCATGGTCCCTTCAAATTCTCAAATTCTATGGGTTCAAGTCAATTCAATAAAACAAACATTTATTAAGTATCTACTATGTGTGAGGCACCGTGCCAAGCACTGGGGATACAAATGAGAAAAAGAGAGTCCTGGCACTACAGAGGCTTATAATCTAATGAGATAAGGACCTGAGGATCTGAGTTCTGATTCTGCCTTTGTCTATTACTGACTGTATGACCTTGGGCAAATCGCTTAACTTCACTGGTCATTGAGAAAAGAAGACAGTTGTCTGGTCGTCAACATACAAAAGAAAATGAAAAAGGTAGGGGAAGAACTCACCAGGGAGACCATGGAGTGGGAAGATGTTTTGTGGAGCTGAAACCAAGCTGAGCTGCTGATGGAATATGGAGAGTTACCTGGGCATCCTCTATAAAGGAAGGTTTCAGGAGGAGTTTATCACTCTTTTCTTGAGCCTTCCAATCAAAGGAGAGGTAACTAAGGGAGCTGACGTGGTGTTGAGTATCAAACTCTGAGTCAGTCTCTATAGTGATGAGACGTCACGCGATTAGCTTAGCCCAGGGGTGGGGGAGTGCGGTGTGATATGCAGTGGAATCAGGCTAAGCAGAGTTGCTGATGAAAAGTGGAGAATTACCTGGGTCATTGGAGAGTGGGGGCGGGCTTTGGCTGAGTGTACTCAAATACTCCTATGGCTCTGTGATTTGACTGATCAGATGTTACCTCTGATGACACAAATTGCAACCCATGCCTGCCCTTGCTGGGTGACACCTGTCTATGTCCCCTCATAGATTCTTCACAGGGAGTCTAGCCAATGTTGAGCTGAGTTGAATGAAGCGGCTTAGTGTAAGAGAGGGAAAAATCCTTCAATTTGAGTTATCTGAAAATCGAATAGAGGATCTTGTCAAGGAGTCAAGCTCCTCATCACTGGAACATGACAAGAAATCTGGGTTGCAGAGCGAATTCAACAATAGTGTGGATGATTGGACTCAGCTCTCTTCCAATTCCAAGCTCCCATGAGCCAAAGACAGTCCTCAGAAACTCTGGGACGAATTGTGCTCGGAGGCAGGTGGCATAATAGGTGGTTGATGAGATGGGACACTGTGAAATTTGGAACTGGTTCTCGTCAATTGGTTGTTGGCGTGCTGATCTAAGCCATGAAGAATGTCAGAGCGAAACATCAACTCTGTTACTCTGCTCTTCACTGCCTACATGACTGTGGATAACTCACTTCCCCTAAGGACTAAGTTTCCTTGTCTGAAATTAAGGGGTTGGATTAAAATATCTCCAGTTTTAATATTTTATGAACCCATGGAGCCTAGTAGGTTTGGTTCACAAATTCACCTTTCCTATACATACAGACATTACAGTTGTCTCTTTAATTAAATAAAAATTAGTATGAGAGATTCTAGTCTTCCCCCTGACACAAACTGACTGGGGCATTCCAGGGAGTTCTCTAAGGCTCTAGACTGCAGAATAAGAATTGGCCTGCATTGGTAGAAGGAGTTTGCTCCCTGGGAGTGCCCAGCACTCGTGGAATCACACGAGAATTCATTCAGCTTGATTTGTCCTTTCTCTTCTCTCTTTTTAGTCTCTCCTTCTCCAGTCTCTTGTTGATTCCTCCTGACTCCCTTCATGCCTTCTGGGCTTTATGCACTGCCTATGAACATCCCTTTTCGTTTTTCGGCTCTCCTCTCCCTTTAATGGGACCCTGCTATGTCTTTGTGGCCCTTCTGTCCTTCCCATTAGCTCAAACAACTGGCTCCAGATGGCTTTTGGCTTGGCACATTTAGAGACACAGAAATTTCTACTCCCTCTTCTTCTCATTTGCTATTCCTCTCCCTGCCCCCTTAGCCCCTTCCTCTTCCCTATTACTACCTTCTCTTCCCTTTCCTTCTCCTCTCTCATTGTTCCTCTTCTCTCCTCTTTCCTTCTCCCCATCTTCTCCTTGAACATGGTGTGATGGAAAGAGTGGTGGGTTTGGAGTCAGGATTCAGGCTCTACCACTGTGTCACCTTGAGTAAGTCACTTCAGATTTTGGTCCTTGGTTTCCTCATCTATAAAATGAGGGGAGTTGTATCAGATTCCCTTTCAGCTCAGCTAAGAATCCTCTGCCCCACTTCAGCCTCAGTATCTTTTTGGTTAAAATTAGGGTTTGGACTAGGTGGCTTCAGAGCTCATGCTTGAAGGAAATGCTTTGCAAATTTTTTTAGCATTAAATAACTTCAGATCTGATCATCACCTAAGGTCTCTTCTTACTCCAAGTTATGGAATCATAGATCTGGGACTAGCAGGGACCCTGGAGTTTAACCCCCTCATTTTACAGTAGAGGTAACTGTGATCTTCCTCCTTCCCCTCCTTGCCTAGCTTCCATCTTCTTCTCACTCTGTATCCCTTCTCCTTTTCCCTGTGCCTTTCACACCCATCGTTGAGACAGGGGCTATCTCCTCTCCCCTGGTTCAGAATACCACCAACCCCCTTGGATACAGGTCTGTCAGGCCCAAGCTGCTTCTGCATATAGCCCCAGGATGTAGCCAGTCCTGGCAGCTACATCCATCACTGCCCAGCTCTAATGCGCACTGGTTCATCGGGGGTCTAATTAATAATTAAATAGAGAGATAGAGTAAGCAGGCTGAGCTGCCTGCAGTGGCCACAGCGTTTCTCCCCCTGCAGTAAGGCAGAGGTGGTGGATTGCATCGGAGAAATAAACAGGGCTGCTTGTATAGAATTGGATGGAGGGCAAAGAGCCCCATGCTTGAAGTCTGAGGACATTGGCTAGAATCCAGGCCCTGCTGCTTTCTGGATTTAAATAGCACCTCAGAGGCTCATTTACTGGGTCATCCAGAGCAAGTCACTTCACTACTCTGGCCTTAGTTCTCTCACCTGTAAAATGAGGGGCTAGAGCGGAGTAGAGGTGATGTGATTGAACCTGCACTTTTAGAAAATCACTTCAGTGACTGAATGGAGGATAGGCTGGAGTAGGGAGAGACCTGAGGCAGGCAGACCTCCCCAGAAGCTATGGCAATAGTCTGGGTGTGGGGTGAGAGGGTCTGCACCAGAGGAGTGGTAGTGTGAGAAAGGAGAAGGGGGCATGTTCAAGAGATGCTGTGAGGGTGAAATTGATGAGAGATGCTGTGAGGGTGAAATTGACAAAAGATGCTTCAAGGTGGGGTGTGAAATTGACAAGAGATGCTCCAGAGGTGAAATTGATGAGAGATGCTGCAGAGGTGAAATCAACAGGCTTTCCACACCATATTGGATATGGGGGTTGAGAGATGATGAGGAGTCCAGGCTGACTCTGAGGTTGTGTGGTCTAGGCATCAGGAGTGTGGTGGTGCCCTGTATGCTAATAGGAGGCGGGGAGGGCTTAAGGAGGAAAGATAATGAGTTCCGATTTTGACATATTGAGTTTAAGATGTCTACTGGACATCCAATTTCAAGATGTCTGAGAGGCATTTTTTGTCGTTGTTAAATCATTTTCAGTTGTGTCTGACTCTCCAGAACCCCATTTGGGGTTTTCTTGACAAAGATACTGGAGTGGTTTGCCATTTCCTTCACCGGTTCATTTTACAGATGAGGAAACTGAGGCAAACAGGGTTAAGTGACTTGTCACACAACTAGTAGTTGAAGCTGTTTGAAGCTGGATTTGAACTCAAGGAGATGAGTCTTCCTGATTCCAAGGCCAGTGCTCTATCCACTGAGATAATAATAATAATAATAATAATAATAATAATAATAATAATAATAATAATAATATAATAGCTAACATTTCTATAGTGCTTACCATATGTCAGGTGCTTTACATTTGAGTCTCACAACAGCCCTGGGAGGTAGGTGTGATTATTATCCTCATTTTGCAGATGAGAAACTGAGGCAGGCAGCAGGTAAGTAACTTGCCCAAGGTTGCACAGTAGGTGTCTGAGGCTGAATTTGAACTTGGGTCTTCCTGACACCAGGCCTCACACTGTCAACTGTGATACCAGAATATGAATCCACATCCTTGGACTCCCATCCTAGTGCTCTTTTTTACTGTATTGATAGCTGGGGACCCCCTATGGGCAATTGCTAGAAGGGTCCTTCCATAGCCTCTAGGCTACTATCTTCATTTTATAGATGAAGAAGCTGAGATTCAGAGAATGGATGTAATTTGGCCTTCAAGTCCCACACCTGGGTTGTAGCATCAGTAGAATTCAAATACAGAGACTTTAATGTCCCAAATTAGCATTCATTGCTCTTCAACCTTGCAGATTCATAGAGATGTTAGCAGCCATCTAGTCCAGCCCCCTCTCCCCCCTACCCATTTTATAGAGGAGAAACTGAGGCCCAGACTGAGAAAGGGAGTCATCAAGTCATCCAGCAGGTGGGATTTAGCAGAGCCAGCTTTACCACCCAAATCACCTGATTTCAGGTCCCGAGCACTGTACCCATCCTTCCCTTCCCAAGAGAAGGCTCAAAGAAAGAAAAGGCTGTATTTTGGAGTCATCATTCAGAGGCAAACACAATATGGTTCAAGATTCAGTTCCCTGGGGATCCTGGTCCCTCCTGAAAGTGACTGGAGTGGAAATAGAGCTCCGTGCTCTGGACTGTGGAACTGTGGGGGCTTCTCTTCTTCTGGCGCCCATCAAAGGGAACCTGAAGCTTTTGCTTTGGGCTTCAGTCGTCATGGAAATAGCTGGTGGAGGAGGGGTCAGGGGATGGTTTGCGCTTATTCCCAAGCATACATTCTCCTGGTTTCCAGGAATGATGGGAATTGAATAAAGCAGGGGTTCCTCACACTGGAAATGGCATTTGTTTTTTTTTCTCCTTCACCCTCAGGTGAGATATCTTAGTCTGGTCCAAAGGAGAAAAGCCTTTTCTTTCCTAGAACTGGTCTCCGATTTGTGGCCAGGGTGTGATCGCTGAGGATGGACTGAGCCTTGGGAAACATTTCAATTCTACTCTACTCCAGTGTATTGAGCTTTTGCTGTGTGCCCAGCATTGTGCAGGCTGCTAGGAATTCAAAGACAAAAGAAAAAATGTCCCTTCTGGTTGGGGGATCAAACATGTGTGTGAATTAGCAATGATAATGATATTTGTCTAGGGCTTTGTGGTTTGTGGTACCCTCTACATATATTATTTCATCCTTACAATGTCCTAGTGAAGTAGATGCTAATATTATTGCCATTAAGGAAATTGAGCCTGAGAGGTTAAGTGACTTACCCAGGGTCACACAGATAATTTGAGGAGGGAGAGGGGGCCAACTTGGGGTGGGTTGGGGGATGACCTGTGAGCTGAGCCTTAAATGAGGTTTGGGATTTTAGGAGGTAGCAGTAAGGAGGAGGGAGCATTGTAGGCAGGGGGCACAGCTTGGGCAAAGGTGCATAAGCAGGAGATGGGGAGCAACAATTAGGTCAATTGGACTGAAATTTAGACTGCATAAAGGAGGAATGGTTGGAAATGTGTGGACAGGTAGGTTGGAGACAGATGGCGGAAGGCAGGAAGCAATTGATTGCGCTGCTCTTTATCTTCAGAACAGATTCCTTAACCAGTGAGGGCTGCAATGCCCTCCTCCATATTTACCACCACCCCTCAGAATCCCTGGCGTTTTTCAATTCATCAAGTGTTTATATCAACTTTGTGCCTTCCCCAACACCTAGCACTCTACATACAGTAGACATTTAATAAATGTTTGTTATGTACTGTGCTGCAGTGAGGCTAGCCCTGTGATAGAGTCCAGGCCCAAGCCATACTGATTGTGTGATGGTGAGCTGTTCATTCCTCTCCATCTGTAAAATGGGAATATTCTGATGACTGCCTCACAGGCAGCATCTTGTGAAAGTGTTTCAAAAGCTTTAAATTACCATGAAAATATGCCTCTTAATAGAAAGAGCCCTGGGTTCAAAAACCTTCGGCAGGTCACTTAAAACCCACTACTTAGCATGGGACCCCTGCTTTTTGGTTTCTCTGATATAACATAGGACCTCTGTAAAAACCAAACCAAAAACCAAAAACTAAAACAGAACAAAAAAAAGCCACCAAACCTTCTAAAGAAAGCAGAGAAAACAGGTTTGGAGGCATTTCAGTCTAGGCATTCCCCACTGGCTGGTGTCAGTGACTAGACATCAAAAACCATTGGGCCAGAGGCAGAATACAGTGAGAAGGGAGGAGAATTTGGAATCAGGGTCTAGGTTGGAGTCCTGTGTTTATGACTTACAGACAACGTGGTCTTGGACACATTGGATGTTTGATGGTCCTTCCCAGCCCTGGGATGTCACATCCTTTGTTCTGAGGCCCCTCCCTGCTCTGACACCCCCTCTTCTAAGGCCCCTCCCACCCTTGACATTCTGTAATCCCCTGGGTACTACTTACTTAACTTCT
The DNA here is from genome assembly GCA_028646595.1 of Phalanger gymnotis. Classification (NCBI taxonomy): domain Eukaryota; kingdom Metazoa; phylum Chordata; class Mammalia; order Diprotodontia; family Phalangeridae; genus Phalanger; species Phalanger gymnotis. The sequence continues at coordinate 14,036,441 of CM053622.1, read as the reverse complement.
TGACAACACACAGACTAGGGAAACAAAGGAGAGGTTTTGCCTTGATTTAATGACACCTGTTCATTAGGAGCCAATTAGTAATTAATCCATGTTGAATGTCTCCACTGGAAATAAACTAATCCAGAGACATAAGCAATTCCAACAACATCCATATATAATTGAGATAATGGTTTTGCATAAATAACATCTGTGAGGAGCAGATGTTGGCACCTGGCTGGGAGGGGAGGGTGGAAGGTGATCTCTGTGGTGGAGCAATTTGCCAATTTTCCACTTTCCTCTGACCCAGAAAAGGGAAAATGTCCCTTTGTTCCTTTTGTATCGACCCATCGCAAGCTGCCTGGCCCTGCCAAAGGCTCCAGAAACTGCTCTTCTCCCTTCTTGGCCCCAAGGACTGGGCTCTAAACCACAGCAGGCCTGTTGGTGAGGTTAAATTTACCCTGAGTCCTAATCCCTTTCCACACAAGTGGGTGGTAGGTAATGGGTGGCCCCTGAATTGGCTTTTGAGCCAGTTGTAAACTTGCAGGTGAATGTCTTTCCCTTTCAGAGCCTTATTTTACTCTACAGTAAAATAGGGGATGGGTTGAGGGTGGAGTTAAATATTTTTTAGGTCATTCCATCTCTGAACCTTGGGGGCAGTACAGGGCAGTGGTCAGGGCATTAGGTTTGAACACAGCCTTATTGCTCTCCCTAGGTCAAATCTCTCCCTCTCTGATCTGCGTCATTGCCACAGTGATATTCCTAAGGCATAGTTCCTTTTCTGTTTTCCAAACCACCACCTTCTCCTGGTTTTTGCCTTGACCTAAGCCCTATCCCCTGCTTGGAATGTCTCCTTGCCTCCAATTCTCAGAATGCTAACTCCTCTGGAATCTCAGCTCATGCACTGTCTCCTGTAGGATGCTCCCTCAGCTGTGCCTAGCCATCAGCACTCTGTCTCTTCCAGTTAGGTTGTATCTGTTGACCTGAGATTGTACTGAGCCTCCCAGCAAAAGTAAGACCCTCGAGGTCAGGGGTGGTTTGGTTTTGTCCTCTCTAAATCTTCTGATCTCCAAACTTGCATCCCCAGTGCTTAGCAGAAGTCTTGACACACAGTAGGTATTTAATAAATGTTTGTTGAATTTAATCCAGTTGAGTAATTGAGGTCAGCACCCTTATTATTTCCCAGATAAGGAAACTGAGACCCTGAGAGAAAGGAGAAATGAACTGATAAAGTCACAGGAAGTGCAGGCAAGGTTGGAAGCCAGGCCTCTTCCCTCCAAGTTCAGCAGGCCTTCTGAGTCTTATTCTTTGAATTCAAAATGAAATGCATCAAACATCTAATTCATTTTTTTCTTGTAGTGCTCAGACTAGAAACCATATGCCTAAGCCCATGGTCGTGGGCAGGGTAGGTACTACACAATAAGCTCACTGATTGGTTGGTTAGGGAGAGGGAACAGAAGGGGAAATGGTTTTGGGCAAATGCAATGAATCAGTGGCAAGGCTGCTTTATCAACTGCAGTCTTAACCATCAAAGAGGCAATGTTACTCTCGCTTCTTTGAGCCTCGGTTTATTCATTTGTAAAATGACGAGTTGAATTAAATGGTTTCTAAGATCTCTCCCAGCTGTGTGTCTCCAGTTTTAAAAGACTCTCCCAGCTCTGATATTTATATTCTAAGGCTCCTCCCAGTTCTGACATTTTCTGTTCTAAGGGCCCTCCCAGCTCTGACATCCCCTTTTCTAAGGCCCTTCCCAGTCCTGACATTCCCTGTTGTAAAGCCTCTCTCAGCTCTGACATTCTCTGTTCTAAGGCCCCTCCCAGTTTTAATATTTCATGTTCTAAGGCCCTTCCTTGCACTGACATTCTACATT